>CM045997.1:63984130-64463888 GCA_025175895.1 Wurfbainia villosa
ACGATCCCTCGGATGCACCAAGCGCACGACTTCCGTAATGCATCTTTCACTGACTCAAAGACTGAGTCATGAGAGGTGAAACTTGCCAATGCTCCATGTGCGAATTACTAAGTCCTGCACGACTTCAACGCAATATTAAATCTACTATAATCCTAACTTAAACCTTTTGCCACACACATCAAAACCACATCACATGGGTTGATTGCCCTAATATTTTCCAGCATGGATCGAGTCACTGTGAGACAACGACTACAGGAGCAGTCGACTGATGGGTATGAGTAGTCAACTGCTGGGCACGAAATCAGCTCATTGCAAGTTATAAAAGAAGCTCGAGTTAAAGGATTTTGCAGCGATTTTTGGGGAGATTTTGAAGGGAAATTGTTGTTGCATTCCAGACCTTGAAGAGAAAACCAAAGCAAGCAACAAGAAAAAGTTCAAAGTAATTGTTGTAAAATATTCTTTACTTGTGTTTCATTTTTGTCTTTGTATTTTCTTGTACATTTTTGTATTACTATTGTAATTGCTTATATGAGTTTTCTCCACCTCCGACGTATTGTAGAGAAGGAGATTTAGTAGTGGTGTGTGCATCACTATAGCTCGTTGAGCTCGCCCCATGGAGTATGAATCCTAAGGTTCCGAACCATGTTATATCACGGTGTTTGTGTTTGTGTGCTTGTATTGTTGTTATCATGTTATTTGTTATTTGTATTTCGCTATGCTAATGACAATTATAGACAAGCAACGTGATCGAATTCTGTCGAACCAACTATGACGCTATTCACCCCCCCTCTTCTAGCCGGGCCATCAATCCCCAACAGTTATCCCTAGTGAATATCTAGAAAACCCAAGGATCTCCAATAGGTATTGGATTTCTAGGAGTGTGATTCCTTCACACTAAATGGGTACAAGGTGTGTCAACTTTAAATAAAAAGGTAGTTAACATAACCATAGTGGAGTTGGCACTTTAGAACATTTTCGAGGTATATTGATACTTTGGAAATGAGATTGACATTTACTCCTAAAATATCTTATTATGTGCCAAATTGAATAATGGAAGTTTAAAATATTAATCATAATTGGCACAACTAGATTGAGGCCAATAGTGTGGCAAGTTGGCGTTTTCGGCACACTTGAGAGAGTTGGGTTATCATTAAGGCAAAGTTAGTTTTTAATATAATACTAGTAACTGGCAATTAAGTTTAAGACTTTTGTATTTCTATACCTTCATATTATAATGGTTTGATTGCCATATGTCATGACATTATGTTTCATATGATGATTTAAAATTTCATGATAATACCTAGATTTAATTTTATCATGTCATGACATCATGTATCACCGGTAAATACTTTTAAATTATGAAAATCATTTATGCCATGATCATAATTCATGCATTAAATTTAACAAATTTAAATTAAGGACAAATGACATGATTTGACACCTAGGTAAGGTGATCAAATTATTTATGTCTAGGTAACAATGCTAAACCCTTAGTTTAGGGAAGAACCAAACTCATATCTTACAATGACTATATAATGATATGTGTGTATATTGAATCACTCTAGGCACATGTGAGATATTAGAAAAACGAGTTAGGTTCAATGTGTTTGTATGGTATATCAAAATTAACTCAAACTCATTAAATCATAGGAAGAAATCATGAGAAAAGCTAATGTACAAGTCATGTATATTTAACCCATTGACCATGATTGAAAGAAGATTTTGAAAATAATTTAAAATTATTTTGGAAAACCTTGGTGAAGTCTATCTTTTGATAGCAATTACCATTGAATAGATTGATACAAGTTTGGCAAAAATACTAAAATTTTCAATAGTTTTGAACTTTGTATGATTCTTGAAAAAGAATGGGTATTTTAACATAAAACTATTTTTCACATATAGTGTTTGGCATAGGTAATGTACATATAAAGTTTCAATATTTTTCTAAAAACGCATAATTACTTCTAAAACTCATGTAAAAAACCTTTTTTCTGCAAATGCAAAAACCAGCCGACTGCTAGTGTAGCAAGTCGATTGGTGAAGGTTTTAGTCAACTACTCACTGACAGAGTCGACTAATGATGTTGATTTTGGTTGAAGAATGTTTTTAGCTATTTATCAATACCCCTAAGTACCCTAACACTCCTAATTCTATAATATACTTAGAAAAGCATTGGAAGGGTGATATTTTCAATGAAAATGATTAGAAGAGTTAATTAAGGTGAAAATCAAATTTTAAGAGATGTTAAGTTTCAAGTTTGAACTTTTACTCTTATTTTTGATTGGTTCGATTTCCTATAGGCTTAGGAACTCTCCAAGGACATTGTTGGTGCAAAGGTCAAGGGAGAGTAAGCTATTAGGGAGAGTTTGTCCATCAAGAAATGATGGATGAAGGTTAAAAAAAGGAGGAGAGTGAAGAACTTCCTTTCATTTATTGATAAGAGTTTTGTCACTAAAGAGAATGAAGGCATCCAGGATGAATTTGGACAAAGGGGGAGAATGAAGGATCTCATTGAAAGATGAGAGACTTTTTGATGTATTCCAAAGGGGGAGAAATGAAGGTTTTATGTTAGGAAACCTTCATTATGAATTGGCATAAGAGGAGTCAAGTTGGGCTTATGGGTTATCCTAACTTAAAGGTATTGTGAAACATCAAAAAGAGAGAGATTGTTGGTGCAATTGGCCTCAGATCAATGTTGACCATGCTCGAGTGGGACTCTAGTAGTGTTTTGTCGTTTGACAATATGTATGATCATATGACTAATGGGAGGTTTGGGACATCCAAGGTCATATGAGGGAGATTGTTAGGAGGAGATTGTTGGAGCAATCAACTTCTGGTCAAGGTTGACTAAATTCGAGTAAGACTCGAGTGAAAGTCCAAGTATGGATACTTGGCAAGGAAAAGTCCAAGTGTGCAGTCTTGGTGGCTTAAGTCAAAATATGGAGACTTGGCAAAGGAAAGGTCCAAGTATAAAGATTTGGTAAAGGGAAAGTCCAAGTGTGTAGTCTAGGTCATGTAAGTCCAAGGGTGTAGTCTTAGCAGCGAAAGTCCAAGTATGGAGACTTGGCAATGGAAGTTTCGGAGGTGCAACCTCTTGGCAATGATAGACCCGGTAGCATGACGAAGTCGATGGAAGCACTTAAAGGCTAGAGCAAGGGAGAGGAGTCGTGGATCAAACCATAGGCATGAGGTTGATGGAAGTGGCATGAAGGCTTAGGTCTAGGCTAAGGGTATCTGATGGCATGATGAAGACGATGGAAGAACTTGAAGGATAGCGCAAGGGTGAGGAGTTGTGCACTCAAACCAAAAGCGTGAGGTTGGTGAAAGTTGCTTAAAGGCTTAGGTCTAGGCTTAGGATAAGTGTCAAGTATGAGAGGATCAAACTTGGGTGTTAAACCTTAGTTTTGAGGTTTACCAATCGATTGGGGTTATGACCAGTCGACTGGTCGAGTGCTCGATATTTGGGAGCTTAGTGGACTTGGGCAATCGACTGATTGAGTAGTTGACTTAAAAAAACTTACTATGGCTCTGAAAGTCGACTAACCATTGACAGTCAACTACTGAGATTGAGTAGTCGACTGTCTTCAATGGACAAGTGGAAAGAATGTTTTTGAGTCGACTGATCTCTCATAGCAGTCGACTGATGGCTATGGAAGTTGACTAATGGCTATGAGCAGTCGAATGATCGACTATTTCTGATGTGTATTAGTCCATTGTGAGACAACAATCAAGCGAGCAGTCGACTTGTGGGTATGGTCAGTCGACTAGACAACAGAAAATCAACCTAAGTGGTGATTTAAAAGGAAGACATGGAGGAGTCTTCAACAAGCTGATTCTTGGAGTTCTTAATGGAGATTTGTTGTTACATTCTAGACCTTCAAAGACATTCCACAGCAAGTAACAAGCATTCAATCAAAAGATAAATCTTGTAAAAGTATGTTTCACTTGTTCTTTCATTTACTTTTGTATTTCGTATTTTGGTTGTTGTATTTGTGTATAAGCTTATCGTAAGAGGTTTCTCCACCTCCGGAGTGTTTCCAAGAAGGAGAAGCTATAGTTGTGGTAGCATCGCTAGAGCTCGGCCGTGGAGTAGTAACTAAGGTTCTGAACCATGTAAAATCGTGTTTAGTGTTTGTGATTGCATTTGTTTATTTAGTTTTCTATTTGATTCCACTATGCTAACTAATTGGAGATAATCACAAACACGATCGAAGAATGTAATGTGTTGGGGATTGTTTGGTGTGCTATAGGGGAGTGAATAGTGAGGATCGATTTCTTCGTTAAATTTATTTCGCATGTTCTTGTCTACAAAATGTTAGCATAGAGGAATACACAAAAACAATACATGAACACAACACAATGTGTTTTTCGTGGTTCGGAACCCTAGTTCCTACTCCACAATGGTGCTCTAGTGATCTAACCTCACTAAAACTTCTCCTTCTCGATATGACACTGGAGGTGGAGAAACCTCATACAATAAGTGTTTACAACAATAAGCAACAAAAATACAACCAAATACAAGAAGTAAATGAAACAAGAAGTGAAAACACTTTACAAAAGATTGTGATTGCTTGAATGCTTGTTTGGTTGCTTTAGATGCCTTTGAAGGCCTAAAATGCAGCATCACTTCGCCTCAAAATTGCCCCAAGAACTAATCTGGAAGAAGCCCTCCGTATCCTTCTTTTAATGCCTCTTCTCAGGTTAATTTTCTACCTAGCAGCTGACTGGATTTACCTCTTGTTGACTGCTCAGTTATCTATTGTCTCATAACCAACTAATCCACATTAGATTTTGGCCAACCAATCGACTGCCCTAACCCAGCAGTCGACTACCATAGCTATCAGTCGACTGCCATAAGGTAGAAGTCAACTACGAGACATTCTATGCCCTGTCCACTTAAGGCCTATCGACTTCTCTACCCAAGTAGTCGCCTGCCAGTGGATAGTCGACTGGTGCAAGCAACCAATCGACTGCTGGAGCCACAGGTCAACAGTCGATCCTCAGTTAACTACTCGACTAATCGATTGGATCATAATCCCAGTTGATTGCTTGAGTCAAACTGAGCTCCATAGTATTTTGCACTCGACCAGTCAATTGGCCAATGTCAAGAATTGACTGGTACACCTCAAATATGACGTTTAACTTAAGTATGATCCCCTTATACTTGACACTCACCCTAGGCCTAGACCTAAGCCTTCAAGCCACCTCCATCAGCCTCAGGGTCCATCCCAGTCCTCTATGACTGCATCACCCTTCATGCTAACCTTCAAGTACTTCCATTGGCTTCGTCATACCATCGGCTACCATTAACCTAGACCTAAGTCTTCAAGCCACTTCCATCAGCCTCAAGCCCTTTGTTTGAGTCCATGACTCCTCACCCTTGGTCCTAGCCTTCAAGTGCTTTCATTAGCTTTGTCATGCTAATGGGTCTACCTTTGCCAAGAGATTGTGCCTCTGAGACATCTCCTTTGCCAAACCTCAATGCTTGAACTTTCGTACCCAAGACTACACCCTTGGACTTTTCCTTTGCCAAATATCCATATTTGGACTTTCCCTAGCCAAGACTCCACCCTTAGACTTTTCCTTGCCAAGTATTCATACTTGGAGTTCTCCATTGCCAAGAATTCAATCTTTGACTTCCCTTGCCATGTATCCATACTTGGATTTCTCCTTGCCAATAATTGAATCTTGGACTTCCACTCGAGTTTGGTCAACCTTGACATGAGGTTGATTGCTCCAACAATCTCCCTCATGACAATCTCCTTCATATGACCCTGGATATCCCAATCATTCACTAGCCATATAATCAACATATGGTCAAACCACATTGTCAAACACATTTTCAAACCATTTTCAAATATCAAAACCCTACTCGAGTCCCACTTTAGTCTTGTCAATCATGGCCTGGGTCGATTGCACCAACAATCTCTCCCTTTCAAGCCACTTCCATTAGCTTCAAGCCCTTGGTTTGAGTCCACGACTCCTCATCCTTAGCCCTAGCCTTCAAATGCTTCTATCGGCTTTGTCATGCTAACGGGTCTACCTTTGCCAAGAGGTCATGACTCCAGGACTTCTCCATTGCCAAGCCTTAATGCTTGGACTTTCAATGCTAAGACTACACCCTTGGACTTACATGACCAAGACTACGCCCTTGAACTTTTCCTTTGTCAGATGTCCATATTTGGACTTTCCCTTGCCAAGACTCCACCCTTGGATTTTTCCTTGCCAAGTATCCATAATTGGACTTCTCCATTGTAAAGAATCCAATCATGGACTTCCCTTGACAAGTATCCATACTTGGACTTCTCCTTGCCAAGTATCCATACTTGGACTTCTCCTTGCCATGAATCCAATCTTTGACTTCCACTCGAGTCTCACTTAAGCTTGGTAAACCTTGACCTAAGGTTGATTTCTCCAACAATCTCCCTCATGACAATTCCCCTGATATGACCTTGGATATCCCAATCATTCATTAGTCATATGATCAATATTTAGGCAAACCATATTGTTAAATACATTGTCAAACCATTGTCAAATATCAAAACCCTACTCGAGTCCTGCTCGAGTCTGGTCAATCGTGACCTAGATCGATTGCACCAACACAATCAACCAAAGAAATCGAAGAATCGCTATTCACCCCACTCTAGCACATCACAAGATCCTCAATAATTGGGTCTAGGTAGATACATCGGTCTGACCTCTAAAGTAGCAGTCGATTACTTCTGGATTAATCTCCTTCAGAAATACATACCAAGTAGAAAAGAATTGCCAAATAATAGACATAGAAGTGAAACCAAAAATCCTTGGATTGTTCTTAAAACTTGATCCCCCATCTGTTTCTTGTTCATTCAAATTTCAGAATATTTTATTCATCTAGATAATCTTTCTTTGTGAGTATCTAGTACTTGACTAGTTCCTGTGGGATCGATATTTTTATTACTTGACGACGACAGTGCACGTGCAGATAATCGCCACATCAAGTTTTTGGTGGTGTTGTTGGGGACTGCGTCAATATTAGTTTTTTGAAATTAGGTTAATCTAGATCTTATTTCTTAATTTGGCTTTTCTTTATCTTTTTATCTAATATTTCTTATCTTTCTTTTCTTCACTCATCCTTCTTCTGAGGACGTTTTATGCACAGATTAACTAGACATGAAGATTTAGTACAAGAAGATCTAGAGATAGAATGGACTCTTCTAGCAAGACAAAGACTTCAGAAGCGACTCAAGGAAGTACAATCTTACACAATGGCAGGACACATTGAGAACAAAACTCTAAGAAAATATGTAGCACCAACAACAAGGGGATTAAAATCGAGTATTCGATGACCCCCTATCAAGACAAACAACTTTGAATTAAAATCTGCCCTACTATCTATGATTCAACAAACCCAGTTAGAGGAAACACCTATCTGTTGGGATGTATACTAAAAAGTCTATTCTTTATATGAACATCTTTATTTTTGAAATAAGAATCACATGATCATTGTTTGCATATTTATGGTTATGCATATTGTCTGATACATTACATTGTAGATAACATGGTATATGGTGTCACACGGAAGATCATGTTATCAGTTCCTTGTAGAGGATAAATAGAGGCTCACAACCGAGATGGTTTTGGACAAACCATTGGTATGGATGTAGTGTAATTTTGTATTGGTTTGTCTTCACCATAGAATTACACCAGTACACTTTGTGTGCATTGAGCAGGACCGACGTAGAGGTGATTCAATTTATTATTGACTACATAATTGAATCGGACCTCGGATATTATGGTGTACATGCTCTTAATCTCGATATAATAACGGGCACATGTATTTAGTATTTATTTCTTTGATTTACCAATGAGCAAGATTTATAGATTAAATCGATAGGCTCGGTAAGTTGGAAAATAATATTATTTACATGGTGTGTCGTTGATTATAGGAGGAAACCGTGTCCTATGTATTAGGATGATGATGTCCCCTTGAGGAGCTCATAAGGATCATCATGTAAATCCTGCAGGTGGACTTGGTCCGGCATGATGATAAGGTTGAGTGGTATTACTCATGGAGTTAGATGTTGATTAATTAATTGTCAGTAAATTAATTAATTGACTGGCATTCGAGATCTTAAACACGGAGAGATATTTGTACAATTAATAAATGGAGCCCATATTTATTTATGGGGGTTGGTAAGGTAGATCAATGATAATCCTTTAGTGGAATGGATAATCATTAATGGATCGGGTTTGTGTGGCTCAGATCCATTGGGTGGCCAAGATTCAACTCCTCTTCATGGTCCCTATTGTAGCCTATTAAAACCCTCATGAAACCTAGATCAAACGGACACGATTAAAAGGAGATTTGGGAAAAATCTATAAATATGAGGCAAAGGCTTGGGCGGCAAGATAGAATTGGAATTGTAGGGATTGCTCTTTGGCTTGGGCGGCAACTAATCCTTTTGAAGATTATGTTGGATCGAAGCGGATCGCTAGAGGGGGGGGTGAATAGTGATAAAAACTTTTCTTTTAAATCGTTCGATAGACAATTAAATGAAGCGGAAATGTAAATAAAAACTAAATGAGACAAATAGTTTTTTTACTTGGTTCGCAGCCTTCGGCTACTACTCCAAGGCCCTAACGGTCCTAGACCGTGTACGGAGGGAAATTCACTAAAACACTCCTCCTCGTTGGAGGTAGGAGTTTTACGATTACAAAAGCCTTCGAAGCAAAAAGATAGAGAGACAAATCCTATCTTCTATTAAAGTAAAATGCAACGAAAAGCCTCGATTAAAAAGAATTGCAATATTGAAAGCAATAACAAATTAAGATTATACCAACAACTAAACAAAAGAAACTTTAAGCTAGGGTTGTTGGCAGCACTTCGTTGTTGTAGAGTCGTCGGAGAGTTGTAGCGTAACGGAGGCTTTTGAGCACTTAGAATTGAGGATAAAACCCTAGGTTTGGCCCTCCTTTTATAGCCTTTAAGCCCCTCAACGAATGGGTCTTCAACCAATCACAAATGGGCACAAAACTCCTTGAAAAATGGTGATAAAGCTTGACTCCTCGAGGCTGATTTTTGACCACTGGTTGAACTGGCCGGTTGAACTGGCGTCGGTTGAACTGGCCGGTTGAACTGATGGCCAGGATTTTTGACTACAATAAAGAGTTAGCTCAAAATATAAGTGGATTTGACGGCCACTTTCCGTCCGATCTCAACATAGACCTTCCATGGGAAGTCTTGGGTCGGATCGTCGCCTAAGATCATCCCCGTAAAGAGGATACGACCTCACTTACGCTCACACACACGAGCTTACCTCGATACTTACATGTCGCTTTTGCTTCCGGCCTTCCACTCGATTCCTTTGGCTCCCTCCGAAGTAACTCGAGTGTCACCCGACCACCGCGGCTTCCTCCGGGTGTCGCTAGCCTTCAGCTCCAGCATTGAGACTTTTCTGCACACTTGATTTAGCTCGTGAGATAACAATATAAGCTTAACTTTATATCGTTTGCTATAATCAAAACTTAGGTTCGACTTAGGTGCCCACTACACCAACAATCTCCCCCTTTTTGATTTATGGCAAACCCACATACAAAGTTAAGACAAAAATAAGTATGAGATTATGCATGAATGAGTAGGAGTATATAAAAATTCTTTTTCAAGTGCTCCTCGAGGAATCCTCCTTGACCGAGGGTGAGTACTTGAGAAAGGGTTTTAACTCTCCCCTTGATATGTGCTACTAAGAAAAGAATTAAGTAATCAAATTACTTAATATTGGCCATAGTGTTTAAAATAAGTTTTAAGTTAAGAAACCAAATGATTTCTTAACCTTGGCCTTTTGTTAAAAGTTAAATAAGTTTTCAAAACTTAAAGTTAACTTTTGGTTTAATTATGAAGTAAGAGTTAAGTTATCAAAAAAAATTTTTTGACCCCTTAACTTTTGTCCTTTTTCTCCTTTTCTCCCCTTTGCAGATATCGAAAAAGAGTAAGGGGTGTGTGGAAAACAAAATAAATGTTAAATTTAAAGTCCAAGCATGTTCCACATTTTTATTTTTAAAAATAATATACTGAAAATAAGTTCATCTATAAAATGTTCGACTCATATTTGGCTTGATTGATATGAAGGATCAACCACCCCGGTCGAGTTTCAGATGATTATACTCCGTGGTTCATAGCGATGCACTAGCTCTACATCTGGAACCCGGAGTAAGGTCCTAACATCTCACACTCATCTACATGGCTAAGTACACAAACACATTAGTCCTATGTGTTGTGAGATGTATTGGCTCCTTAAATCTATAGGTGCATGATATCTAAGGTATGTCCTATGCTAGTTCCATGAAAAAAAAGTAAGAAATAGTAGTAAGAAAATATAATTTGTAATTTCCTATTCTATTACGCACATGCCTAATCTTCGTCTCAAGAGACTAAATTCGGCTTCGGGTAGTGGTTTAGTAAATATGTCTGCTAGGTTAGACTTCGAGTCAACATATTCGAGTTGTATGGAGCCGTTGGCTACATGTTCTCGAATGAAATGGTGTTTTACCTCTATATGATTTGTCCTTGAATGGCATATAGGGTTCTTAGTTAGATTTATCGAACTTATGTTGTCTATACAAATTTTAGTTTTGGTGAAGTCCAACCTAAAGTCTCGGAGAGTGTGCTTCATCCAAAGAAGCTGAGTTACACACTCACCCATCGCAACGTATTCGGCTTCGGTGGTAGATAAGGCAACACAATGTTGGTTCCTACTGCACCAACTCACTAGACTTGAGCTGAGTAGTTGACAATAACCACTCGTGCTCTTTCTATCGAGTTTACTACCGGCATAATCCGAATCGGAGTAGCTGATTAGTTCGAACTTCGTAGATCTAGGGTACCAAATACCAACGTTAAGTGTACCCTTAAGATATCTAAGGATACGCTTAACTAGGGTTAGGTGAGACTCCTTAGCAAAGGTTTGAAACCTGGCGCACATACTTACTGCGAATAGGATGTCGGGTCGACTCGCAGTTAAGTATAGGAGACTTCCTATCGCGCTCCTATAGTACTTTAAGTCAATGGACTTACTTTCTAGGTCTTCTCCTATGTTAACATTAATCGCCATTGGGGTGTTTATTATCTTAGCGTCTTGCATTCCAAATCTTTTAATTAACTCCTTAGTGTATTTTTGTTGATATAGGTATATACCATCCTTAGTTTGTTTAATTTGTAGACCTAAAAAGAAACTTAACTCGCCTACCAAGTTCATTTCAAACTCACTTTCCATGAGTGAAACGAACTCGTTTAGTAAGGCTGAGTTAGAGGTTCCAAAAATTATATCGTCTACGTAAATTTGAGCTATGAATATTTCTTTACCTAAGGTTTTTACGAAGAGAGTTGGGTCAACTAAGCCTTGGTTAAACCCTTTTGACTTAAGATGGATTGAAAGTCTCTCGTACCAAGCTCGAGGAGCTTTTTTAAGTCCATAGAGAGCTTTCTTAAGTTTTAGAACATGGTCGGGTTTATCTAGATTTTCGAACCTGGGGGGATGGCTAACATAAACTTCTTCTTTAATGTATCCATTTAAGAATGCCGACTTAACATCCATTTGAAACAGCTTAAATCCTCGATGTGCGGCATAAGCTAGCAACATTCGAATAGATTTGAGTCTAGCTACTGGGGCATAGGTTTCGTCGTAATCTAAGCCTTCGACTTGACTAAACCCTTTGGCGACTAACTTAGCCTTGTTTCTAACTACTTCACCTTTATCATCAAGCTTATTTCGAAACACTCACCTTGTTCCAATTATCGTTTTGTCTTTAGGTGGTGGTACTAATTCCCACACTTCATTCCTAGTAAATTGAGCTAGCTCTTCTTGCATTGCAATAATCCAATCGGGATCAAGAAGAGCTTGTTCAATTGATTTGGGTTCTATTTTTGAAATTAAGGAAATTTGAATAAGGTTCCTATAGGATGCTCTAGTTCGAACTCCTAGATTAGGATCTCCTATCACTTGATCGATAGGGTGGTTAGTCTGAATCCTAGATTGGGTTGGGTTTGTGTCACCTAATGCTTGATCAATGGGGTGACTTGGTTGAACATTAGTTTGGTTGGAGTCATCTATCACGAGTGACTTGGTTGACTTAGGTTAGGATTAACACTAGACCTGATCTTCGGATCAGAGTTAGGTCTTGTATGAATCGGCTCGCTAATTGGGGTTGCCGGGGGTTTTGTAGGTTCATGTCCTTCATCAAATACTACATTGATAGTCTCCTCCACTCTAAGGGTGTCGTGGTTATATACTCTATAAGCTCGACTTGTAGTCGAGTATCCTAGAAAGATTCCGGTCGTGGTCTTGGATGTAAATTTCCCTAGGTAATCCTTAGTGTTTAGGATATGTACCTTACACCCAAATACCCTAAAGTACTTGATGTTAGGTATTTTATCGTGATAAATCTCGTATGAGGTCTTAAGGTGCCTCTTTACCATAAGGATTCTATTTTGGACATAGCATGTCGTACTCACGGCTTCTGCCCAAAACCTATCGGGTAGGTCATATTCGTTCAACATGGTCCTAGCGGCTTCTTGTAGAGTTCGGTTTTTCCGCTCCACTAGGCCATTTTGTTGAGGGGTCCTAGGGAAAGAGAATTCATGGTGGTATCCGTTTAGGTTACAGAAGTCGGTGAACCTTTGATTTTCGAATTCACCACCATGATCGCTTCTAATTCTTTTAACCTTAAGGTTTTTTTTATTCTCGATTAATTTGAATAAATTGATTAATTGATCTAGGGTATCATTTTTATGTTTGATGAACCTAACCCTGGTAAACCTGGAGTAGTCGTCAATTATGACTAAGCAATATTGACTTTTATTGAGTGACTTGGCTCCATGTGAATCGAATAGATCCATATGCAGGAGCTCAAGTACACTTGAGGTTCGTTCTTGGTTAGTTAACTTGTGTTGTGTCCTAGGTTGTTTTCCTTGTTGACAAGCATTACAGATTTTATTAACCAAATTGTTAAGGTTGGGTAAGCCTCTGACTAGGCCACTCTGACTCATCTTGTGGACGAGTCTTGGGTGCGAGTGACCGAGTCGTCGGTGCCACAACCATGATTCCTCTTCCTGTGTCATAAGACATTTGGCTGAGGATTTGATTAAGTTAATTGTATAAATGTTATTTGTCCTAGTTCCTTTGAGTATTGTTTTAGTTGTTTCATTTGTTTCAATTACACATTCATTTTCTAAAAATATGACCTTATAATTATTGTCACATAATTGACTTACGCTAAGCAGGTTATATTCAAAATTCTCTACAAGTAATACATTTTTAATAACAAAATTCGAGTTAAGCTCGATATCACCTGATCCGATGATTTTGAGCTTGCCGTTATTCCCAAAGGCTACCGATCCTTGTCGCTTTGAATCGAAGCTTGCGAATTTGAGTTGATCCTGGTCATGTGTCGAGTAATCGCCTAACATCCATTGATCCTACACACAAGGTGGTTGGATTGGATGTTAGATTATTATATTTTTTTTAAAAAAAAAATTGGTTGTAAGTTGTTAAACCTAGGTCATCTCACCGGAGTCTATATGATCAAGCATGTTATACTTATGTGTTCTTTGTGAGATGACTTCCAATTAAGTTGATTAAGTGCATTTATGTTTAAGTATTGTTAGATTTGGATTTGACCCTAGGCTTGTCAAGTTTACCTTTTCAAGATCATGGCTTCCAGGTCGTGGCGAGGCACAGGGGCCTTCTTTTATCTGATCATCGACCACTTCCTTAGACAAAGCCATTTTCAAGAAAATGATGACTTGACTCACCTAAAATTATTTCCTCGTCTAACTAGTTATTTTTGAAAAGAGGCTCCCCGAGGCTCAATCTTTTCGAAGGATTTTAGTTGATTATTTGAAAAGAGGCTCCCCGAGGCTCAATCTTTTCGAAGGATTTTAGTTGGTTATTTACGTGTTCTAAGTGAGTTCACGAAAGAAAAAAAAAAATCTAAGCATGCAATTTCTAAGTTAAAACACAAACATATTTTGTACTAACTCCCCCTAGACCGTTGAATCGGTTCGGTCTATCCACATAGTGGATTTGGTCCTTGGTAACCCAGTACGAGTTGGATCCTAGAGTTGAAATCAAAGTGGTCTTAGGGCCCATGCTTGGACACATTTTTTATGTCTACTTACGATTGACATATACGACTTATTGGTCGTGTTTGAGCTAAACCCTAGTCCGGCCTTGTTGTACATGGCCCTTTGCGATCCAAGTAGGAGGTCAAGTCCTTTGGATCCCAAAGTAAACCTTTCCAACATATTCCCAAGATCTTCGACTTGACTTTTCAAGAGTGAGTTCTCAACTTCGAGTTTTTCAACCCGAGTTGAGTCCTTCTCTTGAACTCGACTAGTCGAAGAGGTTAGGGAGACCTCGTGTTTGAGGAGTTTAACTTCCTCAACCAGGGTCTCGACCTTGGACTCGGACTTAGCTAACTTCCTAGACAAAAACCTAACCGTATTATGTAAAGTATTAAATAAGGTTCGACTCACCTTAAGGGTATCTTTTGAACCGGATGCGTATCTGTGGCTTGACTTGAAGGTAGCTTCGTAGTCCGAGTCATCCTCAGGTTCTGACTCACGTTCAGGTTCGGCCTCCGTGTCGGACTCAATCGATTTCGCCATGAAGACGTGGTCTTCGTCTTCTTCGGATGACGCTTCTTCCCATGTCGCATTGAGGGCCTTCTTGTGCTTGGTGGTTGAGCTTGGGGCACTCGGACTTTATATGTCCAAACCTGTTACACTCATAACACCTAATATTAGAACTTTTAGGCTTACCTTGGTTGGGTCGAGTTGTGGTTCGCTTTCGTCCCTTGGCTATCCTTCGAGCTAGGTTCATTAGTTCGGCAGTCAATTCTGGGTCAACTTCTTCTTCGGACTCATCTTCCTCCTCGGTTGGTGATGGCTTGCTTGCGATTTTCTTCTTCTTTGAACCTGTAAACAAGGCTATACCCCTCTCGGGTTCCGAGTTGGACTGCTCATGTAATTCAAAATCCGAAAAGAGTTCATCTAATCTAAGTTTAGAAAGGTCCTTGGAGACCTTGTAGGCATCGACCATGGATGCCCACAAGGTAGTCCTCGGAAAAGAGTTTAGAACATACCTTATAAGGTCGCGGTTTTCGACCTTTTGCCCGATTGCATGTAGGTTTTTGACTATGTCTTGGACACGGGCGTGGAGTTGCGTCACGGACTCGTGTTCCTGCATTTTTAGTGTGTACAATTTATTGAACAAAAAATCACGTTTGCAAACCTTAGCTTGATTCGATCCTTCGTGTAACTCGATCAGCTTTGTCCAAAGGTCCTTTGCGCTAATGAAGGGGCCGACGCGATTTAACTCCTCCTTGGACAAGCCGCATTGGAGGATTTGTGTTGCCTTGGCGTCGGCTTCGACTTGTCGTTTTGTCGCAATGGTCCATTGATCATAATCTAAGGAGTCACCCACTTCATTAGTCGGAAGTGTGAAACCCGTTTGGATTATGATCCACATCTCGATTTGGGTTTTGAGAAAGCATTCCATCCGACCCTTCCAATAACGGAAGTCATCTCCATTGTAAAACGGAGGTCAGACAGTGCTAAAACCCTCGAGATGGGCCATTAGAACAAAAGACAAAAAGGGACGAAGACGAAGAAACTAGCAACGACAAAAACACAAAACAAGGTACCAAGACTCGCGTCTTGGATTAGTAGTGCGGGAGTAAATTTAACAAAGCGAAATAAATCAAAAATAAACAGAAATAAAAGAAAAATAAATCTGTGAAAAATGGCTAGATTGGTGGTTTCACCAAATCTTAGCAACCCCCGGCTCTGATACCAATTGTTGGATCGAAGCGGATCGCTAGAGGGGGGGTGAATAGCGATAAAAACTTTTCTTTTAAATCGTTCGATAGACAATTAAACGCAGCGGAAATGTAAATAAAAACTAAATGAGACAAATAGTTTTTTTTACTTGGTTACCAGGATTCATAAACTTTAGTACTTAGCCTGGAGGTCTAGAGTTCGAATCCTGCGGAAGGCAAAAACCCACTTCCAGGGGTGGGAAGTCCATGTGAGTAACGACGGACCCATAGGGTCGCCGAATTCTCGCCAATCTTGGGGGCGTCGCTACAAAGAATCGAGGCTTTTGAGCACTTAGAATTGAGGATGAAACCCTAGGTTTGGCCCTCCTTTTATAGCCTTTAAGCCCCTCAACGAATGGGTCTTCAACCAATCACAAATGGGCACAAAACTCCTTGAAAAATGGTGATAAAGCTTGACTCCTCAAGGCTGATTTTTGACCACTGGTTGAACTGGCCGGTTGAACTGGCGCCGGTTGAACTGGCCGGTTGAACTGATGGCCAGGATTTTTGACTATAATAAAGAGTTAGCTCAAAATATAAGTGGATTCGACGGCCACTTGTCGTCCGATCTCAACATAGACCTTCCATGGGAAGTCTTGGGTCGGATCGTCGCCTAAGATCATCCCCGTAAAGAGGATACGACCTCACTTATGCTCGCACACACGAGCTTACCTCGATACTTACGTGTCGCTTTTGCTTCCGGCCTTCCACTCGATTCCTTCGGCTCCCTCCGAAGTAACTCGAGTGTCGCCTGACCACCGCGGCTTCCTCCGGGTGTCGCTAGCCTTCAGCTCCAGCATTGAGACTTTTCTGTACACTTGATTTAGCTCGTGAGATAACAATATAAGCTTAACTTTATATCGTTTGCTATAATCAAAACTTAGGTTCGACTTAGGTGCCCACTGCACCAACAGATTAGTGTTTGCTTCTTAAGTTGGCCTGCTAGGGTTTGGAGAGGTCTTGGGCGGCAACAAGTGGACGATTTTCCTATCTTCCTAAGGTTTAGCCGGCAACCCTCTTCTCCTTTCTCTTCTTGGCCAGCGTCCAAATCCCTCTCTTCTTCTCCTTTGGCTGGTGGCAACAAGTGTTAGGGTTTCTTCCCTTGGGGCTCTTGGTCGGTGCCCACTCCATCTCCTTCTTCCTCTCCTTGGCCGGCGGCAACAACAAGTTTGGTGGCTTGGTGGTCGGTGCTAGATAGGAGAAGAAGTGTTGAGTATTCTTCTCTTTGTTCGGAGCGAACAAGGAAGGGAAGAAAGAGATCTAGGAAGTTTCAACTCTTGGAGGATCATTGCCCACACAACGTTCAAGAGGAGGATAGGACATACAATAGAAGATTAAGAGGTATACAAGAGGTATAATTTTGTTTATTTTGATTTTGTTATTTTGTATAATGCATGTGGCTAATTTACTTGGACCCCGAAGATAAACACAAAAACTGGCGATCCGTACATCATCTATTCTGCGGCTAATCGAGGAAAAGAGTAAGGTTGCTTGAACAACAAGTTTGTTCAAGAGACCACTCGAATCGAATAGCACTATAATGGATTGGTTACTTGGGTAATCCAACTTCATCAACGATTATTTTTTTTAATCTGGGGACGTAGATAGGATCTCCATGTACAAGCGACCGAAGCGGGAAGCATTTCCCTTCAAGTGGTATCAGAGCCACGGTTTTCTGGTTTTGTGTTTAGGATTCGGTTACTTTTATGCATTCATCATATATTATATGTGTCGGATAATAGTAGGATGTGCGTAGGATAACTTTTTTTTGTTGCAGGCATAAGATCCAACTATTATGGCCATATGTGTGTGTATGTTTTTGGATGTGTGTAATTGTAATATTATTTGAATCCTCGGGGTTGACGAGGCTAGTATTTAATTTTTGTAATTAAGTATGACATTGTTTAGCCACTCTTTTATTTTAGTTTACTTTCGATCTAGATTTCATGTACACTCCTTTGTGGAGTATAGGATCGATGGATGTAAATTAAAATAATTTTTCTCGGCTCGGATCTCCGGATGGCTTGTACATGGCATAGGGAGGAGCGGACGAGATGGCGACACAACGGGAGGCATATTGGAAAAATAAATCCATAATAGTTGGAAAATATTTTTTTTATATTTATTGCTTCTGTTTGTTATGCATGTTATGAGCTAGGAAAATTCCTCATTACAAATTGACATGTGATGCAAACAAACTTGTGCGTCGGCTCTGAGTGCCTTCCTCCCCATCAGATGAGTTTGTTTTACGGATCATAAGGTCAAAAATGCTTATAGGAAATTATTTAGGAGCGTGTTTACTTCTCCATCAGAAGACACATAATCCGAGATAATTGCTTTAGTATCGAGTAATGGTGAACACTTATATGCAAATAGGAGTATCCTTCCTATCGGAGTCACTGCTTTTATTTGTAGGGCCAAAGAGGAACCAACTATTTATTTTATTTGTCAAAAAGTACGGTTGACAGGATAATAAAATTAATGGGTAAAACCTCCTCTTACAAATGTAGAATTCATATACGCCCACACTATCGTGGCATACGATATCCTCGGTGTTTTGAGGTGTTGGTTGATTTTAAAATGTTATTTTTTGAGGAATCAATAAATTTTTGAAATCTAATGTTTTGATCTATGTGATTTTTAGGTTTTTCAAAAATGACTTTCAACCCACTTGCTTTAATAGTAAAGGAAAATAAACTTACTAGACACAATTATGTTGATTGGAAAAGGAATCTAGATATTGTCTTAACTACTGAGGAGTACAAGTATGTACTCTTCAAAGAGTGTCCTCCTAAACCTATGGATGATTCTGGGGAAAAGGAGAAAGAGAGTTATAAGAAGTGGACAAAGGCTGATGAGATGGCGCGATGTTATATTTTGGCTTCTATGTCAAATGTATTGCAACATCAACATCAAGCCATGCCTACTGCTTATGACATGATGCTCAATCTCAAGGAACTTTTCGAACACTAGAATCGGGTTGTGAGGCAGGAAGTCATGAGGAACTTGATGACGACCACCATGGTCGAGGGAACACCCGTGAGGGATCATGTTCTCATGATGATGGCTCATTTGAATGAGCTGGAAGTCCTTGGAGCTGAGATCGATGGGGAATCCCAGGTCTATATCATTCTCCAATCTCTACCTAGGAGTTTTGAGCAGTTTTGTCTGAATTACAACATGAATAAGAGGTTGTATTTGTTGGCGGAGCTTCTAACAAAACTCCAGACGGCAGAGGGGCTTTTTTATTAGAGTGCTTAGGCTCAGGCAATGGTTATTCAGAAGGTTTCGACTTCTAAGCCGAAAGGCAAGAAGAAGAAGAAATAAGGTGGAGCAATGGTGGCGGGAGGATCTCAGGGAGCAGTGAAGAAGCTAAAAGGCAAGTGCTTCACTTACAAGTAGACTGGACATTGGAAGAAGGACTGCCCCAACCAGAAGCAGAACAAAGGGGTTCTAGGAAACCAGACGACTAACTGAGGGGGAGATTACCATTTACTTGGGCGATGCTACGAAGGTGGCGGCTATTGCAGTGGGAGATGTTTATTTATCTTTTGATAGGAATAAAACTTTGGTTCTGAAAAATTTCCTTTATGTACCTTTATTTAGAAAGAATTTGATTTCGGTTTCTAAATTGTTTATGGATGGATATTCTATTTCTTTCAATGACAGAGTTGTTATAAAAAGGAATAGGGAGATTATCTGTTCTGGTGCATTGATAGACAATTTATATACACTTGAACCAAAAGCTCACATGATGCAAATAGAAGTAAATAACTCATCTTCTAAATCTAATAAGGGAAAAGAACCTTCGAAAAAGAACCAAACGTATCTTTGGCATCTAAAGTTAGGTCATATTAACCTGAGTATAATTCAAAGGTTGATAGCTGATGGACCTTTGGGTTCATTAGTGGTGAAAGATTTCCCAACCTACGAATCTTGCTTGGAAGGTAAAATGACCAAGAGGCCTTTTAAGGCCAAGGAGTATAGAGCCAAAGATGTGTTGGAATTGGTTCATTCTGATTTGTGTGGTCCTATGTCTATCCAGGCAAGAGGTGGTTTAGAATTTTTTCTCTTTTATAGACGATTATTCAAGATATGGATACATTGACTTGATGCGCCGCAAGTCGGAATGCTTTGACAGGTTCAAAGAATTCAAGGTTGATGTGGAGAAACGTCAAGGTAAAAGTATCAAGACACTATGATTTGATCGCGGTGGTGAGTATCTCTTAGGAGAGTTTAGGAATTACTTATCATAGGCTGGGATTTAATCCCAATTGTCTAAACCTGGCACACCCCAGCAGTATGGGGTAGCGGAGTGAAGGAATAGGACTCTTATGGAGATGGTTAGATCGATGATGAGTTATTCTGAGTTACCAGATTTGTTCTGGGGGTATACCCTGGATACGACAATGTATATTCTGAACTTGGTACCATTTGAATCAGTACCTTCTACTCCCATAGAATTATGGACTGGGCGAAAGCCTAGTCTGAGACATATTCGAATTTGGGGGAGTCCAGCACATGTGCTGAAGGCAGATGCTGGTAATTTGGAACCTCATACAGAAGTGCACATGTTTGTAGGCTATCCTAGAGGAACGAAAGTGTTGGTGCAGTGGGCACCAAAGTCGAACCGGTATTTTGATTATGGCAAAAGGCTCAATAGTTAAGGGTATATTTGTTATCTTACGAGCTCAATTAAGTGTGCAGAAATGCTAAAGTTGAGCGGAAGGTCTGCGACACCCTGGGGAACCGAGGTGGTCGCAACGCCAGAGGGACTTCTGAGGAAGCCGAGGTACTCGGTGAAGACCTAAGCGAGGCTACAAGGTAAGCTCGTGTGAAAGCGGGCAAGGTCGTTAAGCGTAGATCCGACCCAATACCTCCAATGGAAGGTCTAGGTCGAGATCGATGGTTAGAACCATCGTGATTTTATATTTTAAGCTAACTTGTATCAAGTAGCCCAAAACCCTTTGACTACAGCCAATCGCTAGTCAAGTTCCACTAGAAGAGCTCGAATTTCAAGGGGGTGAATTTGGACTTGACTCGTGTTTTGGTACAAAGGGTGATGTGGCATCAAGGTGGACATCCAAACCATCACCAAGCTTCCTTGTGGTGGACGCCAAGATAAGGTGAGTTGGCACAAGATGGTTGGCTCCCATGATGTGGCACAAGTTGAATGGCTCCAACAAGTTGGCGCCCAAGGAGGTTGGAGGTGGCACAAGGTGGTTGGATGAAACACCTCATCCTCAAGTCGCGCCAAGGAGGTTGGAGGTGGCACAAGGTGGTTGGATGAAACACCTCATCCTCGAGTTGGCGCACAAGGAGGTTGGAGGTGGCACAAGGTGGTTGGATGAAACACCTCATCCTTGAGTTGGCGCAAAGGATGTGGATGAACAAGTCTTGGGGATAAGAACCTCACCTTGGACACTACCTATGTCTAAATTCATAGATCAATATCCATAAATAGACATGTTCAAGCCAAGCAAATAACAAGCTAAGCTCACTACTACTCACATTTGCTACGAGTGCCGACAACGAAAGCTACATCTTCTACTTATAAGAGTTGTCGTATATTTATTTAAGTTCTACTTTAAATTGTCTTTGTGCTTTAATCGTAAGGAAAGGGGGAGTGTCCTTTGCCTTGATTTCTTTTGTAATCGTTCTACTACTCCAACGAAGAGGAGTGGTTTTAGTGAATTGCCCTCCGTGACGTGATCAAGGATCACTAGGGCCGTGGATTAGCAATCGAAAGATTGTGAACCACGAAAAATATCTTGTCTACTTTATATTTCACTGTGCATTCTCTACTTGCTTTTTACTTATTGCAAAAGTTTTTAACGACATCAGATCGCTTATTCACTTCTCTAGCTTACACTTTCGATCCAACAATTGGTATCGAGTCGGGCTAAGATTCGTGAAACCACCAATCTAGCTTTGTTTCTTTTTTTACAGATTTTTATTTATTTATTTTTCGTTGTGATAATTATTTCACTTGCTTATCTTCTCCTACATATAGAATTGCATTAGAGGCTTTAGGATCCGGATAAGGTTGTCCTTCTGTTAGATCCCGAGTAAGGTTGTCCTCCGGAACTTCAACGATATTCGCATTTTATTGTTTATTTCTTTTGCAAGTTACATTTTATACATCTTTTTACTTCAAGACTACTAATCCAAGACGAAAGTCTTGGAATATTCTTTCCGTGTGTGTTTTGCAAGATTCTTTTTCGTCGTTCTTCTTCTTGTTTTTAAATGGCCCATCTCGAAGGGTTTAGCACCAACCCCGCTTTACAACGGTAATGACTTTCGCTATTGGAAGGGTCTGATGGAATGCTTTCTTAAAACCCAAATCGAGATGTGGATCGAATCCAAACCGGTTTCACACTTCCTATTAATGAAGATGGTGAATCTTCGGGTTACGATCAATGGTCAAATTCCATGAAAAACAAGTAGAAGCCGATGCCAAGGCAACTCAAATCTTGCAATGTGGTCATCAAGGAAGAGCTCAACCGCGTCGGCCCCTTCATTAGTGCAAAGGACTTATGGACCAAGCTAGTGGAACTACACGAAGGCACCGACAACACGAAGGTATGTAAAAGAGATTTACTTTTAAATAAATTGTATAACTTGAAAATGCAGGAAAACGAGACCGCAACTCAACTACATGCTCAGATCCAAGACATCGCCAACCAACTCCATGCCATCGGACAAAAGGTCGAGAATCGCGACCTTATCGTATTCTCTTAACTCGCTTTCCTAGGACCACCTTGTGGGCATCCATGGTCGATGCCTACAAGGTCTCCAAGGACCTTTCTAAGATTAGGTTAGATGAATTGTTTTCGAACTTGAATTACATGAGCAAACTAACGTGTCCGCCGAGAAGAAGAGTATTGCGTTAGTTGCTGTTCCAAGAAGAAGAAGCCCCCAAGCAAGCCACCCGAGGAAGAAGACGATATCCAAGCTCTAATGGCTGCCGCGAGCACGACTCAAACCAAGAAGAGTCCGAGTCCGAATCCGATGATGAGCTTCCATTCAAGACAAGCCACGATCCGTGATCCTTCAAAAGAATCATTAAGGGTAAGTCGGTCGTTACTTAATACTTTGTATGGTGCAATTAAATTTTTAAATAAGAAACTAGCTAAGTCCGAGTCCAAGGTCGAGACCCTAATCAGGAGGTTAACCTTCTCAAACATGAGGTCTCCTAACCTCTTCGACTACTCAGATTCAAGAGGAGGACTCAACTCAAGTTGAAAAGCTTGAAGTTGAGAACTCGCTGAAAACACAAGTCGAAGACCTTAGGAACACGTTGAAAGGTTCACTTTGGGATCCAAGGGACTTGACCTCTTACTTGGATCACAAAGGGCCGTGGTACAACAAGGCCTGGACTCGGGTTTAACTCAAATACAACCAATAAGTCATATATGTCTATAGTAAACCAACATAAGAAAATGTCCAAGCATGGGTCCCTAAGACCACTTTGATTTCAACTTTAGGATCTAACATGTATTGGGTTCCCAAGGACCAAATTCACTATGTGAATAGACCCACTCGATTCAATGGTCCAGGGAGCCAATACCAATACAATGTATTTTTGTTAAGTCTTAGAAATTGCATTCTTAGTTTATCCTTTATTTTTAGAATGGTTAGATAGGACTCATAACCAACTAAAATCCTTCGAAAAGATTGAGCCTCGGTGAGCCTCTTTTCAAAAATAACTAGTTAGACCAAGACGTAGTCTCAAGTAAGTCGAGTTATCAATTTCTTGAAATTAGCTTTGTCTAAGGAAGTGGTCGTTGTTCCGATCAAAGAAGGCCTCTGTGCCTCGCCACGACCTGGAAGCTAATCTCTTGAAAAGATTACTTGATGAGCTTAGACTAAATCCGAATCTAACCTAATGTTGGTTAAAATTAATCAAGTAAAATTGAAAGTCATCTCACAAGAACACATAGGAATAACATGTTTTGATCATGTAGATATTGGTGAGATGATTTAGGTTTAAAAACTTACAAACAACCCTTTAGTAATTCCATTGATCCTACACTCTTAGAGTCGAAGAAACCATTAATATAGTTTTCGACGAAGGACACGAACCCGTTCAATCCTTAACAAAACCAACTAGCAAATCAACATATAGCGAACCCGACTCTGATCTTGAACTTGAATCTCGTCCTAACCCAAGTCATCCTATCGACCAAGTGATAGATGACTCTAACCCAAGTCAAACTAGAACTCACCCAAGTCATCCTATCGACCAGATAGATGACCCCTAACCCGAGTCACACTAAGACTCAAACAAATCATCCTATCAATCAAGTTATAGGTGATCCAAATTTAGGGTTCGAACTAGAGCTTCATATCGAAACCTTAGTCAAATCTCGTTAATTTCAAAATCGAACCCAAAACTATTGAACAAGCACTTCTTGATCCCGACCGGATTATTGCTATGCAAGAAGAGCTAGCTCAATTCACTAGAAATGAAGTCCGGGAATTAGTACCACCACCTAAAGAAAAATCAATTATTGGAACAAGGTGGGTATTTCAAATAAACTTGATGATAAAGGTGAAGTAGTTAGAAATAAAGCTAGGTTAGTCGCAAAGGGTTTTAAAGTCGAAGGTTTAGATTACGATGAGACCTACGCCTGAGCTGACTAGAGTCCATCCGAATGTTGTTAGCATATGCCGCATCGAGGTTTTAAATTGTTTCAAATGGATGTCAAGTCGCATTTTTGAATGGATACATTAAGGAAGAAGTTTACGCTACCAACCTCCTGGATTCAAAATCTAGATAAACCCGACCATGTCCTTAGACTTAAGAAAGCCCTATATGGACTCAAACAAGCCCCAAGAGCTTGGTACGAAGGCTTTCGATCTATCTTAAGTCCAAAGGATTCAACCAAGGTTTAGTCGACCCAACCTTATTCGTAAAAACCGTAGGAAAAGAAATCTTTATAGCCCAAATCTATGTAGATGATATAATTTTTGGAACTACCAACTCGATCCTCGCTAAACGAATTCATCTCACTTATGGAAAGTGAATTTGAAATGAATTTAGTGGAGAGTTAAGTTTCTTCTTAGGTTTACAAATTAAACAAACTAAAGATGGAATATATTTACATCAACAAAAATATACTAAGGACTTAATAAATCGATTTGGAATGCAAGATGCTAAAATAATCAATACACCTATGGCAACTAATGTTAATATAAACGAAGATGTAGAAGGAAAACCCGTGACCTAAAATACTATAGAGCGCAATAGGAAGTCTCCTATACTTAACATGAGCCGACCCGACATTTTATTCGCGGTAAGTATGTGCGCAAGGTTACAAACCTGCGCTAAGGAGTCTCACCTAACCCTAGTCAAGCGTATCCTTAGATATCTAAAGGGCACGCTAAACGAGGTATTTGGTACCCTAGATCTACCGAGTTTAATCTAATCGGCTACTCCGACCGACTATGCCGGTAGTAAACTCGATAGAAAGAGCACGAGTGGTTGTTGTCAAATCCTGGCTCGAGTCTAGTAAGTTAGGTGCGAAGAGGAAGCATTGCGTTGCCTTATCTACCACCGGGAATACGTTGCGATGGGGTGAGTGTGTCTCACCTGTGGATGAAGCACACTCTCCAAGACTTTAGCTTAATCTTTAACAACATTAAAACCTACATAGATAACATTAGTTCAATTAACTTAACTAAAAATCCAATATGTCATTCTAGGACAAAACATATAGAAGTTAAACACCACTTCATTAGGGAACATGTAACTAATGGAACTATACAACTAGAGTATGTTGAGTCCAAATCAAACCTAGCGGACATCTTCACCAAACCACTACCCGTCGAATTTAGTTTATTAAGACGAAAGTTAGGTATGTGCGTAATAGAGTAGGATTTAAATTTTTCTATATATGTACTCTACTTTTGCTTCTTTTTATGAAATTAGCCTAAGTCTTACCTTAGAAATCATATACCTATAGATTTAAGGAGCCAACACATCTCACAACACATATACCTATAAATTAGCCTATATGTAACTCCTTCAAGACTTATTGATCATTCTATATCAATCAAGTCCAACCGGAGTTGTACATTTTAGATGAACATATTTTCAAGCTTATTATTATTTAAAAAAAATATATATATATATATATATTTATATTGGGAACTTGCTTGGACTTACAAACCTTAAAATATATTTACAAACTTTTTGAGTTAAGGCAAAAGGGGGAGAAAGTCACAAAAGTAAGGAAGAAAGTAAACAAAATTATTACCTTTTATATTAAGTAATTCCGTTTACTTAAGCAACTATTAAGGGGGAGTAAAAATTATTTTTCAAGAACTCACCTTCGGTCAAGGGGGAGGTTACCTCAAAGGGGAGAACTTGAAACAATAATATTTCTCACTCATGCTTAATCTTTATGCTAGCTCACTCATTCTTAATCTTTATGCTAGCTCATTCATACTTAATCATTATGCTAGCTCATTCATATTTAATCATTATGCTAGCTCATTCATATTTAATCTTTATGCTAGCTCATTCATATTTAATCTTTATGCTAGCTCATTCATGCTTAATCATTATGCTAGCTCATTCATATTTAATCTTTATGCTAGCTCATTCATGCTTAATCATTATGCTAGCTATCGTTATGTTAATTTTTCCTTAACTTTTAGGTTTGCCTGGCCATGAATCAAGGGGGAGATTGTTGGTGCAAAGGCACCACAGTCGAACCGGGATTTTGATTATGGCAAAAGGCTCAATAGTTAAGGGTATATTTGTTATCTTACGAGCTCAATTAAGTGTGCAGAAATGCTAAAGTTGAGCGGAAGGTCTGCGACACCCGGTGGGAACCGAGGTGGTCAGGCAACGCCAGAGGGACTTCGGAGGAAGCCGAGGTACTCGGGTGAAGACCGGAAGCGAGGCTACAAGGTAAGCTCGTGTGAAAGCGAAGCAAGGTCGTTAAGTGTAGATCCGACCCAATACCTCCAATGGAAGGTCTAGGTCGAGATCAGATGGTTAGAACCATCGTACTTTATATTTTAAGCTAACTTGTACTGCAGTCCAAAACCCTTTGACTACAGTCAACTGCTAGTCAAGTTCCAAATGAGAAGAGCTCGAATTTCAAGGGGGTGAATTTGGACTTGACTCGTGTTTTGGTACAAAGGGTGATGTGGCATCAAGGTGGACATCCAAACCATCACCAAGCTTCCTTGTGGTGGACGCCCAAGATAAGGTGAGTTGGCACAAGATGGTTGGCTCCCATGATGTGGCACAAGTTGAATGGCTCCAACAAGTTGGCGCCCAAGGAGGTTGGAGGTGGCACAAGGTGGTTGGATGAAACACCTCATCCTCAAGTTGGCGCCCAAGGAGGTTGGAGGTGGCACAAGGTGGTTGGATGAAACACCTCATCCTTGAGTTGGCGCACAAGGAGGTTGGAGGTGGCACAAGGTGGTTGGATGAAACACCTCATCCTTGAGTTGGCGCAAAGGATGTGGATGAACAAGTCTTGGGGGATAAGAACCTCACCTTGTACACTACCTATGTCTAAATTCATAGATCAATATCCATAAATAGACATGTTCAAGCCAAGCAAATAACAAGAATTCAAGAGCTCTCAACACGCCGTCGTAACGTCGCTACTACTACTCACATTTGCTACGACGAAGTCACGACAGAAAGCTACATCTTCTACTTATAAGAGTTGTCGGTATATTTATTTAAGTTCTACTTCTTTAAATTGTCTTTGTGCTTTAATCGTAACAAGGAAAGGGGGAGTGTCCCTTTGCCTTGATTTCTTTTTGTAATCGTTGCTCCTACTTCCAACGAAGAGGAGTGGTTTTAGTGAATTGCCCTCCGTACGTGATCAAGGATCACTAGGGCCGTGGATTAGCAATCGAAAGATTGTGAACCACGTAAAAATATCTTGTCTACTTTATATTTCCGCTGTGCATTCTCTACTTGCTTTTTACTTATTGCAAAAGTTTTTAACGACACCGTATCGCTATTCACCCCCCCCCCTCTAGCGACACTTTCGATCCAACAGAAAGGTGGTTTGTTCTATAGTCCTAGAGATCAGAGGGTGATCGTTAGCACGAACACCAGATTTTTAGAGGAAGACTATGTGATAAACCACAAGCCCATGAGTAAGATTGTTCTGGAGGAATTGAGAGGGGTAGTCACTACTTCAGAACCACTTGTACAAGAGGATATAGTACAACTGACTGCACCGCGTGTCACAGAGGATACATAGGTGATACCTCATTGTAGTGGGAGGGTTGTTAGACAAGCTGATAGATTTATGTTCTTGGGAGAATCTTTTGATTTGGTCCCTGGTGAACATGAACCTGATCCATGGACATATGACGAGGCAATCCAAGATAAAGATGCGGTATATTGGTAAAGTGCGATGAATTCTGAAATAGAATCTATGGATTCAAATCTGGTCTGGGAGCTAGTAGAACCACCCAATGGTGTAAAAACCATTAGATGCAAGTGGATCCATAAAAGAAAGAGAGGAATAGACAGGAAGGTTGAGACCTTCAAAGTAAGGCTCGTTGCGAAAGGGTATACTCAGAAAGAGGGTATCGATTATGAGGAGACCTTTTCACCGGTAGCGATGCTTAAGTCTATCCGGATTCTCTTATCTATTACTTCTCATATAGATTATGAGGTGTGGCAGATGGATGTCAAGACAAATTTCCTTAATGGAAGTCTTGAGGAAAACATCTATATGGAGCAACCAGAAGGATTCATTGCAAAGAGCAAAGAGCATATTGTGTGTAAGCTTAATAGGTCCATTTATGGATTGAAGCAAGCTTCGAGATCTTGAAACATCTGCTTTGATGAGGTAATCTAGTCTTATGGATTTATTCAAAGTACGGATGAGTCTTGTGTATACAAGAGATGTGACGGAAACATAGTGGTATTTCTTGTACTATATGTAGATGACATTTTGTTGATTGGCACCAATGTCAAAGTGTTATCAGACATAAGGGTATGGTTGTCCAAACAATATAATATGAAGGACTTGGGAGAAGTGGGACACATCCTTGGGATCAAGGTTATAAGGGATCGCAGGAAAAGAATGTTGTGCTTATCTCAAGCTTCATACATAGACAACATTTTGGCTCGTTTTAGCATGCAGAACTCCAAGAAACATTTTCTACCTTTCAGGCATGGAGTACTTTTATCTAAAGAGATGTGTCCTAGAACATCAAAGGAGATAGAGGAGATGAAGGCTGTTCCTTATGCTTTGGCGGTAGGAAGCCTCATGTATGCTATATTATGTACGAGGTCGGATATTTGCTTTGCCGTGGGCATGGTTAGCAGATATCAAAGTAATCCAGGATAGGGACATTGGACTGCGGTAAAATATATATTGAAGTACCTGAGAAGGACTAGGGATTATATACTAGTATACCAGGCAGATCAATTACTCCCTGTGGGTTACACAGATTCCGACTTCCAATCAAATAGGGATAATATTAAGTCTACCTTGGGTTTTGTGTTTACTTTGGGAGGTGGAGCCATTGTTCAAGATATGGATACATTGACTTGATGCGCAGCAAGTCTGAATGCTTTGACAGGTTCAAAGAATTCAAGGCTGATGTGGAGAAACATCAAGGTAAAAGTATCAAGACACTATGATTTGATTGTGGTGGTGAGTACCTCTTAAGAGAGTTTAGGAATTACTTATCAGAGGCTGGGATTCAATCCCAATTGTCTACACCTGGCACACCCCAGCAGTATGGTGTAGCGGAGTGAAGGAATAGGACTCTTATGGAGATGGTTAGATCGATGATGAGTTATTCTGAGTTACCAGATTTGTTCTGGGGTATACCTTGGTTACGATAATGTATATTCTGAACTTGGTACCATCTGAATCAGTACCTTCTACTCCCATAGAATTGTGGACTGAGCGAAAGCCTAGTCTGAGACATATTCGAATTTGGGGGAGTCCAGCACATGTGCTGAAGGCAGATGCTGGTAATTTGGAACCTCGTACAGAAGTGCGCATGTTTGTAGGCTATACTAGAGGAACGAAAGGTTGTTTGTTCTATAGTCCTAGAGATCAGAGGGTGATCGTTAGCATGAACACCAAATTTTTAGAGGAAGACTATGTGAGATAAACCACAAGCCCATGAGTAAGATTGTTCTGGAGGAATTGAGAGGGGTAGTCACTACTTCAGTACCACCGGTACAAGAGGATATAGTACAACTGACTGCACCGCGTGTCACAGAGGATACACAGGTGATACCTCATCGTAGTGGGAGGGTTGTTAGACAAGCTGATAGATTTATGTTCTTGGGAGAATCTTTTGATTTGGTCCCTGGTGAACATGAACCTGATCCATGGACTTATGACGAGGCAATCCATGATAAAGATGTGGTATCTTGGTAAAGTGCGATGAATTCTGAAATAGAATCTATGGATTCAAATCTGGTCTGGGAGCTAGTAGAACAACCCAATGGTGTAAAAACCATTAGATGCAAGTGGATCTACAAAAGAAAGAGATGAATAGACAGGAAGGTTGAGACCTTCAAAGCAAGGCTCGTTGCGAAAGGGTATACTCAGAAAGAGGGTATCGATTATGAGGAGACCTTTTCGCCGGTAGCGATGCTTAAGTCTATCCGGATTCTCTTATCTATTGCTTCTCATATGGATTATGAGGTGTGGCAGATGGATGTCAAGACAAATTTCCTTAATGGAAGTCTTGAGGAAAACATCTATATGGAGCAACCAGAGGGATTCATTGCAAAGAGCAAAGAGCATATTGTGTGCAAGCTTAATCGATCCATTTATGGATTGAAGCAAGCTTCGAGATCTTGAAACATCTGTTTTGATGATGTAATCTAGTCTTATGGATTTATTCGAAGTACGGATGAGTCTTGTGTATACAAGAGATGTGACGGAAACATAGTGGTATTTCTTGTACTATATGTAGATGACATTTTGTTGATTGGCACCAATGTCAAAGTGTTATCAGACGTAAGGGTATAGTTGTCCAAACAGTTTAATATGAAGGACTTGGGAGAAGTGGGACACATCCTTGGGATCAAGGTTATAAGGGATCGCATGAAAAGAATGTTGTGCTTATCTCAAGCTTCATACATAGACAACATTTTTGCTCGTTTTAGCATGCAGAACTCCAAGAAACATTTTCTACCTTTCAGGCATGGAGTACTTTTATCTAAAGAGATGTGTCCTAGAACATCAAAGGAGATAGAGGAGATGAAGGCGGTTCTTTATGCTTTGGCAGTAGGAAGCCTCATGTATGCTATGTTATGTATGAGGTCGGATATCTGCTTTGCCATGGGCATGGTTAGCAGATATTAAAGTAATGCAGGATAGGGACATTGGACTGCGGTAAAACATATATTGAAGTACCTGAGAAGGACTAGGGATTATATGCTGGTATACCAGGCAGATCAATTACTCCCTATGGGTTACACAGATTCTGACTTCCAATCAAATAGGGATAACATTAAGTCTACCTTTGGTTTTGTGTTTACTTTGGGAGGTGGAGCTATTGTATGGAGGAATGTCAAGAAGAAATGCATGGAGGATCAAGTAGTATACGACCTCGAGGCCAAAAACCTCAGATGGATCAGAACTCTTGATGGACTTGGATGTGATTCCTTGTTTGCCAAGAACTATCACAATTTATTGTGATAACAGTGGTGCAGTTACAAACTCGAAGGAACCACTAGCCCATAAGGCGAGTAAACACATAGAGTGCAAGTACCACATGATACGAGAGATCGTAAAGCGGGTAGAAGTTGTTATCGCCAAGATTGCATCAGAGCATAACCTGGTAGATCCCTTCACTAAGGCCCTTCTAGCGAGAGCTTTTGATAGGCATGTGGAAGGAATGGGAATATGATGTATGGCAGTATGAGGACAGCATAGTCTTTAGTATAAGTGGGAGATTGTTGGGATGTATACTGAAAAGTCTATTCTTTGTATGAACATCTTTATTTTTGAAATAAGAATCACATGATCATTGTTTGCATATTTATGGTTATGCATATTGTCTGATACATTACATTGTAGATAACATGGTGTGTGGTGTCACACGGAAGATCATGTTATCGGTTCCTTGTAGAGTATAAATAGAGGCTCACAACCGAGATGGTTTTGGATAAACCATTGGTATGGTTGTAGTGTAATTTGGAATTGATTTGTCTTGACCATAGAATTACACTAGTACACTTTGTGTGTATTGAGCATGACCAACTTAGAGGTGATTTAATTTATTGTTGACTACATAATTGAATTGGACCTCGGATATTATGGTGTACATGCTCTTAATCCTGATATAATAACAAGCACATGTACTTAGTATTTATTTCTTTGATTTACCAAAGGGCGAGATTTATAGATTAAATTGATAGGCTCGGTAAGTTAGGAAATAATATTATTAACATGGTGTTTCGTTGATTATAAGAGGAAACCGTGTCCTATGTATTAAGATGATGATGTCCCCTTGAGGAGCTCACAAGGATCAACATGTAAACCCTGCAGGTGGACTTGGTCCGGCATGATAATAAGGTTGAGTGGTACTACTCATGGAGTTAGATGTTGATTAATTAATTTTCAGTAAATTAATTAATTGATGGGCATTCGAGATCTTAAACACGGAGAGATATTTTTACAATTAATATATGGAGCCCATATTTATTTATGGGGGTTGGTGAGGTAGATCAATGATAATCCTCTAGTGGAATGGATTATCATTAATGGATCAGGTTTATGTGGTTCGGATCCATTGGGTGGCCAAGATCCAACTCCTTCTCATGGTCTCTAATGTAGTCTATTAAAACCCTCTTGAAACCTAGATCCAACGGACACAATTAAAAGGAGGTTTGGGCAAAATCTATAAATAGGAGGCAAAGGCTTGCGCGACAAGATATAATTGAAATTCTAGGGTTTGCTCCTTGGCTAGGGTGGCAACTAATCCTTTTGGAGATTAGGGTTTGCTTCTTGAGTTGGGCGGCTAGGGTTTGGAGAGGTCTTGGGCGGCAACAAGTGGAAGGTTTTCCTATCTTCCTAAGGTTTAGCCGGCGCCCCTCTTCTCCTTTTTCTTCTTGGCCGGCGCCCATATCCCTCTCATCTTCTTCTTTGGCCGCTGGCAACAAGTGTTAGGGTTTCTTCCCTTAGAGCTCTTGGCCGGTGCCCACACCATCTCCTTCTTTCTCTCCTTGGCCGGTGGCAACAACAAGTTTTGTGGCTTGGTGGTCGGCGCTAGATAGAAGAAGAAGTGTTGAGTATTCTTCCCTTTGTTCGGACGAACAAGGAAGGGAAGAAAGATATCTTTGAAGTTTCAACTCTTGGACGATCGTTGCACACACAACGTTCAAGAGGAGGATAGTGAAGGTTTTGCCCGGAAGCTCTGATACCAAATGAAGGGTTTTGCTTATCGAGTCCGTGAGAGGAAACTTCGCTTCCCACTTCACTTCAGTCGTTTGATCATGGCGATCCCTTCGATGTCCCCGGATTAAAATTTAATTCTATACAAAAGGGATTGCCCAAACAACCAAGCCATTGTCGTGTTATTCATTTAGAGAGGTCACTTGAACAAACTAGTTGTTCAAGCGACCATCCTCTATTCTACGAGTAGCCACGGAATAGACGATGTCCGGATCGCCGGTTTTTGTGTTTATGTTCGGGATCCAAGTATTATTTAGCCATATACAGATTTATATCATGCTCATAGTTGAAAATCAAAAACAAGCAAGTAACAAAAAGAGAAAGAAGAATAGGTATACCTCTCGATCTTCTAATGTATGACCTTCCACCTTTTGGACGTCGTGTGGGCGACGATTTAGCAAAAGTCGAAGCTCCTAGATCGCAAATCTTCCTTCCTTGCTCTTCCAAAGAAAGAGGAAGAATAGAAACAAGGTTCTTCTCCTCCCTAAAACCAACCAACAAGGAACAAATAAGATCCTTGCTGCCGGCCAACTAGGAGGAGGAGTTTATGGTGGAATCCGGCCAAGACACCAAGGGAAAGCCCTATATCTTATTTCCACCACCTAAGGAGAGGGAGAAGAGAAGCTTTGGCTGCCGGCCAAGGTTGGAAAGAGGGTTGTGGGCGCCGGCCACCAAGGGAAAGGAAGAAGAAAGCAAACTACTTCCTTATTTGGTGCCACCCAAGCCTCCTAAAACCTAAGCCTCCAAACCCTAATCCAAGCTCTCCTAATGGCCGGCCATGGAAGAGGGGAAGAAGAATAGGATGAGCTCATGCCAAGGTAGAGGGAAGAAGAATAGGATTCGGCCAACCTTAGGAAGAAGAAGAAAAGAGCTTCATCTTCTTGTTGCCGCCAACCCTAATCCCAAAACCCTAACCCTAGCCCCCACTCTCAATCCTAATCTAATTAGGATTGGTTGCCGCCCAAGGGACAAACCCTAATCTCCTCATCCATCATCCATCTTGTCGGCCACTTTATAATCTCTATTTATAGAGTTGGGCTCAAGCCATGATTTAATCTCAACCATCGGATCTAGAGATTTAATCTCTAACTTTGGATCTAGAGTTTTGTTTCTATCCATTGGATCTAAGCTTCATGAGGTGTTAATAGGCTACATTAGGGACCATGAGGAGGAGTTGGATCTTGGCCACCCATAGATCAAGCCCACATAAAGTCCAATCCACTAATGATTATCCAATCCACTAAAGGATCATCATTGATCTAACTCACCAACCCCCATATGATAATATATGCTCCATATATTATTTGTACATTTTCTCCCCATGTTTAAGATCTCGAATGTCCTTCGATTAATTAATTTACTGACCATTAATTAATCAACATCTAACTCCTTGAGTAGTACCACTCAACCTTTTCATCATGCCGGACCAAGTCCACCTGCAGGGTTTACATGATGAACCTTATGAGCTCCTCAAGGGGACATCATCATCCTAATATATAGGACACGGTTTCTTCCTATAATCAACGGCACACCATATAAATAATATCATCTCCCAACTTACCGAGCCTATCGATTTAATCTATAAATCTCACCCATTGGTAAATCAAAGAGATGACTACTAAGTATATGTGCCCGTTATTTTATCGGGATTAAGATCATGCACAAAATAATATCTGAGGTCCGATTTGATTATGTAGTCAGCAATAAATCGAATCACCTCTAAGTCGGTCCTGTTCAATACACACAAAGTGCACTAGTGTGATTCTATGGTCAAGACAAACCATTACCAAATCACACTACAACCATTTCGATGGTTTGTCCAAAGCCATCTCGGTTGTGAGCCTTTACTTATACTTTACAAGGAGTCGATAACATGATCTCCCGTGTGACACCACACACCATGTTATCTATAATGTAATGTATTAGACAATATTACATAACCATATAAATATGCAAACAATGATCATGTGATTCTTATTTCAAAATAAAGATATTCATACAAAAGATAGACTTTTCAGTATACATCCCTACAATCTCCCACTTATACTAAAAGACTATGTTGTCCTCATACTGCCATTAATCTGATTCCCCTTCCCTCCACAAGCCTATCAAAGCTCTCACTAGAAGGGCCTTAGTGAAAGAGTCTACCAGGTCATCCTCTGATGCAATCTAGGCGACAACAACTTCTACCTCCTTTACGATTTCTCATATCAGGTGGTACTTGCGCTCTATGTGTTTACTTGCCTTATGAGCTCGTGTTTCCTTTGAGTTTGCAACTGCACCATTATTATCACAATAAATTGTGATAGTACTGGGCAAACCAAGAATCACATCCAAGTCCATCAGGAAGTTCCTAAGTCACACAACTTCTTTGGCCGCCTCAGAGGCCGCCACATACTCAGCTTCCATGGTAGAGTCCGCCATGCATTTCTGCTTGACACTCCTCCATACAATGGCTCCACCTCCCAAAGTAAACACATAACCTGAGGTAGACTTACTGTTATCCCTATCTGATTGGAAGTCGGAATCCATGTAACCCACAGGGAGTAATTGGTCTGCCTGGTAAACTAGCATATAATCCCTAGTCCTTCTCAGGTACTTCAATATATGCTTTACCACATTCCAATGTCCCTGTCCTGGATTACTCTGATATCTACTGACCATGCCCACAACAAAGCAGATATCGGGTCTCGTACATAGCATCGCATACATGAGGCTTCCTACTACATAAGCATAAGGAACCGCCTTCATCTCCTCTATCTCCTCAGATGTTCTAGGACACATCTCCTTAGATAAAAGAACTCCATGCCTGAAAGGTAGAAAACCTTTCTTGGAGTTCTGCATGCTAAAACGATCCATAATCGTGTTTATGTATGAAGCTTGGGATAAGCATAACATCCTTTTCCTGCGATCCCTTATAATCTTGATCCCAAGGACGTGTCCCACCTCTCCCAAGTCCTTCATATCAAACTGTTTGGACAACCATACCCTTACGGCCGATAACACTTTGATATTGTTGCCAATCACCAAAATGTTATCTACATATTGTACAAGAAATACCACTACGTTTCCGTCACATCTCTTGTATATACAAGACTCATCCGGACTTTGAATAAATCCATAAGACTGGATTACCTCATCAAAGAGGATGTTTCCAAGACCTTGAAGCTTGCTTCAATCCATAAATGGACCGATTAAGCTTACATACAAGATGCTCTTTTCCCTTAGCAATGAATCCCTCTGGCTGTTTCATATAGATGTTTTCCTCAAGAATTCCATTAAGGAAAGATGTCTTGACATCCATCTGCCACACCTCATAATCCATATGATCTGCTATGCATAAGAGAATTCAGATAGACTTAAGCATGGCCACCGACGAAAAGGTCTCCTCATAATCGATACCCTCTTTCTGAATATACCCCTTCGCAACAAGCCTCGCTTTGAAGGTCTCAACCTTCCCATCTATTCCTCTCTTTTTCTTGTAGATCCACTTGTATCCAATGGTTTTTACACCATCGGGTGGCTCTACTAGCTCCCAGACCTGATTTGAATCCATAGATTCAATCTCAGTATTCATTGCACTTTGCCAAGATGCTGCATCTTTATCTTGGATTACCTCGTCATGTGTCCAGGGATCAGGTTCATGTTCGCCAGGGACCAAATCAGAAGATTCACCCAAGAACATGAATCTATGAGGTTGTCTAACAACCCTCCCACTATGATGAGGTATCTCCTGTGTATGCTCTGTGACACGCGGTGCAGTGACTTGTGGTATATCCTCTCATATCAGTGGTACTAAAGAAGTGACTTCCCCTTTTAATTCCTCCAGAACAATTTTACTCTTGGGCTTGTGGCTCATCACATAGTCTTCCTCTAGAAATCTAGCGTTTGTGCTAACGATCATCCTCTAATCTCTAGGACTATAAAACAAACCACCCTTCGCCTTCAGATAGCCAACGAACATGCTATACATGCGAGGTTCCAACTTACCGACATACGCCTTACACATGTCTTTGGACTCCCCATATCGAATATGTCTTAGACTAGGCTTTACTTGATCCACAACTCTGTGGGAGTAGAAGGCAGCGATTTAGATGGAACCAAGTTAGAATGTACCGCCGTATCTAGAGCATATCCCGAGCGAATCGGCAAGTTCAGAATAACTCATCATCGATCTAACCATCTCCATAAGAGTCCTATTCCTTCGCTCTGCTACACCATTCTGCTGGGGTGTGCCAGGTGCAGTCAATTGGGATTGAATCCCAGCCTCTGATAAGTAATTCCTAAACTATCCCAAGAGGTACTCACTACCACAATCAGATTGTAGTGTCATCCATATCTTGAATAATCATCTATGAAAAAGACGAAATATTCAAGACTACCTCTTGCCTGGATAGACATAGGACCATACGAATCAGTATGAACCAATTCTAACACATGTTTGGCTCTATACCCCTTGGCCTTAAAAGGCCTCTTGGTCATCTTACCCTCCAAGCAAGATTCACAGGTTGGGAGATCTTCCACCACTAATGAACCCAGAGGTCCATCAGCTATCAACCTTTGAATTCTGCTTAGGTTAATATGACTAAGCCTAAGATGCCAAAGATATGTTTGGTTCATCTTCGAAGGTTCTTTTCTCTTATTGGAATTAGAAGATGAGTTATAAACTTCAATTTGCATCGTGGGAGGTTTTGGTTCAAGTGTCTATAAATTTCCTATCAATGTACCTGAACAGATATTCTCCCTATTCCTTTTTATAACAACTCTGTCATTAAAAGAAATAGAATATCCATCCATAAACAATTTAGAAACTGAAACTAAATTCTTTCTAAATAAAGGTACATAAAGGGAATTTTCCATAACCAAAATTTTATTTTTCTCAAAAGATAAATAAAATATCTCCCACTGCAATAGCCGCCACCTTTATGGCATTGCCCAAGTAAACGGTAATCTCTCCCTTAGCTCATCGTCGGGTTTTCTGGAACCCCTGCAAAGTATTGCAGACATGATCAGAGGCTCCCGTATCTACACACCAGGTGTCGGTAGATAACACCACTAACCACGTTTCAACGACTAGACCAAAGGATATACCTTTGTTCTATTTCCGATTGGGACAATCCTTCTTCCAATGTCCATCCTACTTGCAAGTGAAGTACTTGCCTTTCGGCTTCTTCACTCCTCCCTGAGATCCTCCTACCAGCTTTGCTCCACCTTATTTCTTCTTCTTCTTGCCTTTAGGCTTAGAAGTAGAAACCTTCTAAGCAACCATGGTCTGAGGACACTCTTCGAAGAGTGCATACTTGTACTCCTTAGCAGATAAGATAATATCTAGATTCTTTTCCAATCATCATAATTATGTATAGTAAGTTTATTTTCCTTTAGTATCATAGCAAGTGGATTGAAAGTCAATTTTGAAAATCCTAAGAATCACATAGATCATTACTGTAGATTTTAAAAAATTATTGATTCCTCAAAAAATAAAATTTCAAAATCAACCAACACCTCAAAACACCGAGAATATCATATGCCACGATAGTGTGGACGTATACGAATTCTACATTTGTAAGAGGAGGTTTTACCCATTAATTTTACTATCTTGTCAACCTAACTTTTTGACAAGTAAAATTAATAGTTGGTTCCTCTTTGGCCCTACAAATAAAAGCAGTGACTCCGATGGGGAGGATACTTATATTTGTATCTAAGTGTTCACCATTACTCGGTATCAAGATAATTATCTCGGGTTATGTGCCTTCCGATGGGGAAGTACACACACTCCTTGATAGTTCCCTATAACCATATTTGACCTTGTGATCTGCAAACAAACTCATCCGATGGGGAGGAAGGCACTTAGAGCCGACGTGCAAGTTTGTTTGCATCACTTGTCAAATCATAATGGAGGCCATGGGAATTTATAAAAATTTCCCTCTCCCACTTAGTAATTTAAAATTGAGGAATTTTCCTAGCCTATGACATGCATATCAAACAAAAAGCAATAAATATGAAAAATAAATTATTTTCCAACTATTATGGCTTTTGTATTCAATATGTCTCCCGTCCCATCGTCATCTCGTCCGCTCCTCCTACGCCATGTACGAGCCATCCGTAGATCCGAGCCGAGACTAAAACCTATTTTAATTTACATCCATCGATCCTATATGCCATGAGGGAGTGTACATGAAATCTAGATCGAAAGTAAAATAAAATAAAGAGTGGCTAAACAATGTCGTATCAAATTTACAAAAAATCAAATACTAGCCTCGTCAACCCCGAGGATTCAACAAAATAAACATTTACACACATACAATCACATACACACATATGGCCATAATAGTCGGATCTTATGCTTGCAACCAAAGAGTTAAACTACACATATCCTACCATTATCCGGCACATATAATATATGAAAAGTGCATAAAAATTAACCAAATCCTAAACATACAAAATTGGAAACCTTAGTTCTGATACCAATTGAAGGTTTTGCCCGGAAGCTCTGATACCAAATGAAGGGTTTTGCTTATCGAGTCCGTGAGAGGAAACTTCGCTTCCCACTTCACCTCAGTCGTTTGATCATGGCGATCCCTTTGATGTCCCCGGATTAAAATTTAATCCTAGACAAAAGGGATTTCCCAACAACCAAACCATCATCGTGCTATTCGTTTAGAGAGGTCACTTAAACAAACTAGTTGTTCAAGCGACCATCCTCTATTCTATGAGTAGCCGTGGAATAGACGATGTCCGGATCGCCAGTTTTTGTGTTTATGTTCGGGATCCAAGTATTATTTAGCCATATACAAATTTATATCATGATCATAGTTGAAAAACAAAAACAAGCAAGTAACAAAAAGAGAAAGAAGAATAGGTATACCTCTCGATCTTCTAATGTATGACCTTCCTCCTTTTGGACGTCGTGTGGGCGACGATCTACCAAAAGTCGAAGCTCCTAGATCGCAAATCTTCCTTCCTTGCTCTTCCAAAGAAAGAGGAAGAATAGAAACAAGGTTCTTCTCCTCCCTAAAACCAACCAACAAGGAACAAATAAGATCCTTCCCGTCGGCCAACTAGGAGGAGGAGTTTGTGGTGGAATCCGGCCAAGACACCAAGGGAAAGCCCTATATCTTATTTCCACCACCTAAGGAGAGGGAGAAGAGAAGCTTTGGCCGCCAGCCAAGGTTGGAAAGAGGGTTGTGGGAGCCGGACACCAAGGGAAAGGAAGAAGAAAGCAAACTACTTCCTTATTTGGTGCCACCAAAGCCTCCTAAACCCTAAGCCTCCAAACCCTAATCCTAGCTCTCCTAATGGCCGACCATGGAAGAGGGGAAGAAGAATAGGATGAGCTCATGCCAAGGTAGAGGGAAGAAGAATAGGGGTCGACCAACCTTAGGAAGAAGAAGAAAAGAGCTTCATCTACTTGTTGCCGCCCACCCTAATCCCAAAACCCTAACCCTAGCCCCCACTCCCAATCGTAATCTAATTAGGATTGGTTGCCACCCAAGGGAAAACCCCTAATCCCCTTATCCATCATCCATCTTGCCACCCACTTTATAATCTCTATTTATAGAGTTAGGCTCAAGCCATGATTTAATCTCAACCGTCGGATCTTGAGATTTAATCTCAACCGTCGGATCTTGAGATTTAATCTCTACCTTTGGATCTAGAGTTTTGTTTCTATCCATTGGATCTAATCGTCATGAGGTGTTAATAGGCTACATTAGGGACCATGAGGAGGAGTTGGATCTTGGCCACCCATGGATCAAGCCCACATAAAGTCCGATCCACTAATGATTATCCAATCCACTAAAGGATCATCATTGATCTACCTCACCAACCCCCATATGATAATATGGGATCCATATATTATTTGTACATGTTCTTCCCGTGTTTAAGATCTTGAATGTTCGCCGATTAATTAATTTTCTGACCATTAATTAATCAACATCTAACTCCTTGAGTAGTACCACTCAACCTTTTCATCATGCCGGACCAAGTCCACTTGCAGGGTTTACATGATGAACCTTATGAGCTCCTCAAGGGGACATCATCATCCTAATATATAGGACACGGTTTCCTCCTATAATCAACGACATACCATATAAATAATATCATCTCTCAACTTACTGAGCCTATCAATTTAATCTATAAATCTCGCCCATTGGTAAATCAAAGAGATGACTACTAAGTATATGTGTCTGTTATTATATCGGGATTAAGAGCATGCACAAAATAATATCTGAGGTCCGATTCGATTATGTAGTCAACAATAAATCGAATCACCTCTAAGTCGGTCCTGCTCAATACACACAAAGTGCACTAGTGTGATTCTATGGTCAAGACAAACCAATACCAAATCACACTACAACCATTTCGATGGTTTGTCCAAAGCCATCTCGATTTTGAGCCTTTACTTATACTTTACAAGGAGCCGATAACATGATCTCCTGTGTGACACCACACACCATGTTATCTACAATGTAATGTATTAGACAATATTGCATAATCATATAAATATGCAAACAATGATCATGTGATTCTTGTTTCAAAATAAAGATGTTCATACAAAAGATAGACTTTTCAGCATACATCCCTACAGATAGGACATACAATAGAAGATCAAGAGGTATAATCTTGTTTATTTTGATTTAGTTCTTTTGTATAATGCATGTGGCTAATTTACTTGGACCCTGAAGATAAACACAAAAACTGGCGATCCGTACATCATCTATTCCGCGGCTAATCGAGGAAAAGAGTTAGGTTGCTTGAATAACAAGTTTGTTCAAGAGACCACTCAAATCGAATCGCACGATGATGGATCAGTTGCTTGGGTAATCCATCTTCGCCAAGAATTAATTTTTTTTATTCCGGGGGCGTAGATAGGATCGCCCTGTACAAGCGACCGAAGCAGGAAGCAATTCCCTTCACTATCGAAGACCCCAATCTACATCTTAGGGTATTTTAGAATTCTGTAAAAATTTAAAATTTAATGGAGCTTCTACAGTTGCTATTAGGTTAAGGCTATTCTCATTCTCCCTTCGGGATAAAATCAGGGCTTGGTTGTATTCACTCCCATAAGACTGTATCACCATGTGGGACCAACTTGATCAGAAATTTCTAAAAAAAAATTTCCTCCCAACAAAATTGCAAACCTCCGCTATCAAATCACAAACTTCACACAAAGAGATGGAGAATCATTATTCGAAGCTTGGATTAGATTTAAAGGGTTATTACAGTAATGTCCTCACCATGGATTAGAGAGATGGTTGATAATCCATACATTTTATAACGGTATCTCATACTCAACAAAATATCCCATAGATGTTGTTGCTGATTAAAAGTGTCACACTCAACCATCACCAATGGGTGACCAAAAGAGGAGTTCCTGCTTGCACACCAGGTAAGTATGAGGTAAGTTCTATATATCTCCTTTCTAGTAAATTAGATGCCCTATCTCAAAATTTTGAACACTTTAATATAAACACTATCAATTACACTGATATTTCCTATGAGATTTGTGGCACACTAGGGCATTCGACCCAAAATTTTTAGATAGGACTCTCAGCATCCATGGAGCATGTAGACGCCATCAACAATTATAACCAACACCCCATAAACAATTCTCACTCCAACACATACAACACAAGTTGGAGGAACCACCCGAATCTATCATACTATAGTAGCCAAAATCAATTCAATCAAAGCAATCCGAAGAAATCATTGGGATACCAATAGAGGCAGAAATCAAATTTAGAGAAAATGATGGAAAATTTCATTCAAGTCCAAATAGCCCAAACTATGAATTCCGCCAACACATGATCGAATCTAATCAAAAGCACAAGGAAGCTACAAAAGCAATCAAAGAATTGGCATGTAAGGATGATAATTTAACTAACCATACTAAAATACTAGAAATAAAGATAGCACGGATTGTAAATTCATCCACACGAGTACTTGGATTATTCCAAGGAAAACCCAAGACCAATCCCGTGGGGCAATGCAATGTTTTGTTCACAACTGCACCTCAAGACATTATGGAATGTGAACCTCTCCCTCGAACTGATGAAAAGAAGATAAAAGATTGTGCATCCATCACCTTAACAAGGGAAATCAACATGGTACTTCGAAATAAATCCCCACTTATACTCAAAGACCCAGGTGAATTTTTAATCTCATGCATAATTTTTGAAACTAGTTTTGACAAAGACCTTTGCGACCTTGGGTTTGCTATAAATCTCATACCTTCCTCATTTTATGAAATAATGAGGCCAAGTAATCAAAGGTCAGCTTACACTTCCTTGCGATTAGCTGATGACTTGGGAAGATTACCCCTAGGTATATTAGAAGATATCCCCGTAGTGATAAAGAACTTTGTAATACCTACTAATTTTTTCATCCTAGATATAGAGGAAAACCCTCACACCCCTATCATCATAGAAAGACCTTTTTTAGCCATTGCGGGAGCCATCATCAGTGTCTGGAACAAAAGGATATCCTTGGAAGTCAAAAATGAAAGGATTTTGATTTTTTTAACCCTAATTCATCAAATACCAAAGACACTACTTATAGGATAGCTCATGTATTATAGGAGAAGAAACCCAAGTACTCAGTAAAAGAACTCCTGGAAATATGAAGCAAAACTGGAAAAAGTGCCAGCTCCACCGGCTATGACATATGTATCTCCCTGAGACGAGCAAGGAACATAAACTTCAAACCGACTATAACCATATAGGGGTCAAGCTTATGAGCTAAACTAAGTGCTTCTTGGGAGACAACCCAAGCTTTTGTTTTTCATACTTTTTATTTTTTTTTCTTTTGTATTTTCAATTCCTTATTATCACTTTTGTATTTTTGTTTTAGGAAACATGAAGAATAAAGTTAACAATCCAAATACATGGAAACCAGCTTAACCAATGCAGTCGTATTGAAGTACATAAAATCTGGTACAGTATGGGCATGTCATTTGGTACGCTAGTGCCAGACCATGATATACCCAGCATGTTGCCGCGGACAAAGCCCAACATGGGCTTCCCATACTAATTGGCGCGAGCGTGTCACACTACTGACATCTTGATTTTAGGGGAATTTTTTTGAAATAGGTGAGAGTAGGAAAGATATTACCAAAATTGGTAAATTTTAATTTAATTATGAAAATGTGTGAGAGGTTTCATTGCCGTGATTTTAATCCCAGCAATGAATTTTTTTTATTATTTTTATGTCACGTGGATTTAAATCCCCGATGATTTTTTTATTTTAAATTTGCCTTTCACGAGATTTAAATCCACAAAGGTACTGATTTTTACTTTTTTCAATCGATTTTCTTTTCCATGTTTTTTTTTTGCTTTTTTTTGCTATTTTTTTATGGTCAAAATTTATTTATTTTTTTCGTTCATTCTTGGAATTTAAATTTAGGCGTCCATCAGTCGACTAGTCGTCGCTCGCCTACTAATCAATCATTGTCCTTCGGTTAGCTAGCCATTGTCCGTCGGTTAGCTAGTCGCTGCCCATTTGACAATCGATCGATCGTTGCCCTCCTGTCGATTGGTTGTTGCCTACCTGTCCAGTAGTCGACACCTACTCGGGGGGTCGATCTTCGCCTACCAAGCAGTCGGTCATCGCCTACCGTCGACCCATCGGTCCACCAGCCGTAGACAGGTCGCTTGTTGGCCCCTACCGCCATCGCAGTTGTCAGCAGACCGATCAGGGGATGAGGGGCGGGGGGCGGGGGGCGGAGGGCGACGGGCTGCGGGCGACAGGCGACGGAAGACGGGCAACGGTCGGTCGATCGGCCGACGGGTGAGCGACGGAGAACGTGTTGGATCGAGAAGCGTCGCTAGAGGGGGGGTGAATAGCGATCGTAAATCTTTTCGACGTTTCATTCGAGTAGACAATTAAATGAGTAAGAGCAGCAGAAAATAAAGGAACACATTTATTTTTACTTGGTTCACAACCCAGCGGTTGCTACTCCAAGGCCCTATCGGTCCTAGACCGCGTACGGAGGGTAAAGCACTATAACGTCTCTTTCTCGTTGGAGGTAGGAGACAACGATCACAAAAACCGAATGTACGAGGATGAGGCAACACGCCTACCTCACCTCGTTACGATTAAAATAAAGAATACAATAAAAATAATTACTTGCTACTGCTGCCGACGAAGGAGATTTGAACTTGTCGTCGCGTCGGCGTTATGACGGTGTTGGAGCATTGGCATTGTAGGAGCACTTGATGAATAAACTTGATGATGCTTGGAGTTGGAATCCTCCCCTCCTTTTATAGATTTTGGCCTCTGAATTTGTCTCCTTTTTTTTTGGAATAGATCATGAAGTTGTCCAAATTTTATCGCGAAGTGGTCGCGTCAAACGTTATCCGTTTTGACCTAGCGCAAAGGCTGATTCGTCGCCATCAGTCGACTAATGCCTCCCATCAGTCGACTGCTTGATGTCCAGCAGTCGACTGCCAGCCTGACCACTTCCCTACAGTAAGAGGTTAGCTCGGAAAATGATAAATGTGACAGTTTCTGACCGTCCGATCTCGACCTAGACCTTCCACGGGAAGTCTTAATCCGATTGCCGCCTACAGTCATCCCCGTAAAGAGGACACGACCTTACAATCTCTCACTCACACGAGCTTACCTCAATAGTAGCTCTCGCTTCCGACCTTCCACTCGATTCCTTCAGCTCCCTCCGAAGTCACTCGAGTGTCGCCCGACCACCGCGGCTTCCTCCGGGTGTCGCTTGCCTTCAGCTCCAGCTTTAGCACTTTTCTGCACACTTGATTTAGCTCGTGAGATAACGATGTAAACTTAACTTTGTGTCTTTGCCATAATCAAAACACAGGTTCGATTATCTAGTGCCCCTGCACCAATAATCTCCCCCTTTTTGATCTATGGCAAACCAACACAAAGTTAAGGAAAATTAAAGCATAAAACAGGTATAGTAGAAGATGAATATCATTTCCAAAAACTCCCCCTCAACCAAAACTCCCCCTTAACCCTAGGTGAGTTTTGAAAGAGATAATTTAATTTTCAAAATTAAATTTTATGTTACTTCCCCTTAACTTTTGCTCTTCTCCCCCTTTTGCCATAAATAAAAAAAATTTGGGGTTTTTGTATAAAATAGGGTTTTGAAAACAATATCGTATATGCATGCATCTAGATAAATCAAATATGAGTCCAAGCATGCGTCTAGCAGTAGTTAGATAGATTGGTTCGAGGTGTGTCCCTCTACACCAATAATCTAAAGGTTTATAATATAACCCTTAGGGTTAGTTTGCTCTCCCCCTTAGTCAAATATATGAAGTATAAGAGATGTAGGGGGCGCTAAACTTTGGCCTAAGAGTTGTAAAGTACAATAGTTGAGAAAATAAGTAGTATTTTGAAGAGATTGTTTTAAGTATATTTCAATTATCCTTAACATCTCACCCATTTTATGTGTCTCAGAATTTGTTCATCTTATATGTTTTGTGAGATGATTTTAAATTGATTAAAGATAGTCAACCTTGGGTTAGATTCGGATTTAACCTTTAGATCGTTAAGTAACTTTTCGAGAAACTGGCTTCCAGGTCGTGGCGAGGCATGGGGGCCTTCTTTGATAGGAACAACGTCCACTTCCTTAGACAAAGTCAAATTCAAGAAAATATCACTTAAGTCACTTAGGGTTACTTCCTGGTCTAACTAGTTTAGGATACGGTGAGGTAGCTTCAGCTAGTTCCACTCGGTCAAGTGCACTAAGCTAGATACGCCTTATCTAGCTCGAATACACGATACTTTGTTTCCCTAACGTACTATCATCTCGCCGCGTCCTGATACTATGTTGTCAAGAGTTGACTAACTATTTTCCCTATCTAGCTGTTCTACAAATTAAGGTAAGATATTCAATGGTTTTGCTAAGTAAGCGGGTATACTATTTTAGTGTTAGCTCCCCCTGGACCATTGAACCAATATGGTCTATTCAAATAAGAACTTGATCCTGAGGAATCCAAAACTTATTAGTCCTTATATGTGAATTCAATAAAACCTTTGGGACCCATGCTTGGACTCTTTGATGACTACGATTTACGATAGACATATAAGACCTATTCGTAGTCTTTGACTTAAATCCGAGTCCAACTTTGTTGTACACGGCTCTTTGGGTTCCAAGTAGTCGATTAAGGTTCTTAGATCCCAATGTGAACCTTTCCAACCTAGCCTCAACCTCTTGAACTCGGTCTTTCAAGAGAGAATTCTCCTCCTCAAGTTTTTCAATTTGGGTTGAGTTTCCCTCTTGAACTTGACTAGTTGAAGAGGTTAGAGTAGCCTCTTGCTTGAGGGTTTCAACCTCCTCAAGTAACGACTCAACCCTAGACTCGGACTTAGTTAATTTCCTATTAAGCATTTTAATTGTATTGTAAAGCATATGAATTAGTGAGCGGCTAACCTTAATTTTCTCTTTTGGTATGACTTTGTGTTGCTTCTCGAAGTAGTCCTTGAGTTCGGAGTCGGTGTTATAATTGGACTCGGCTTTGGATTCTGACTCGGACTCCTCCGGTCTTGCCATGTAAGCTATGTCTTCTTTGTTGTCCCAAGTTGCATGGAAGGCTTTCCTTGCTCCCTTTTTCTTTTGGTTCTCGTACTTCAATTTCCTTCTTTCTTTTCGAACTATTCTCCGCACAACGTTCACTATTGCTTCCACCTCTTCTGATTCGGACTCTGATTCATCTTTGGGTTTGAGTTCATCTACTTTCCTAGTAGGTGGCTTGCTTCTTTGTCCTGCAAGTAGAGCGATACCTCTCTCGGCCCGGACCACGTTAGTGTTAGTGAAAGCCCTAGAGCCAATCATATGATGATTGTTGTATGGACTTTATTGTATCATATTCCTATTTATAAAGGCATGGTTATTATATTTACTTGTATTGGTGCCAAATAACTAAATATAATAATGTCCTTGGGTAGTAGGTTCTTATCTATGTCAATCGATTGGATGAATCGATAATGAGATGATATAGAGAACACTACTCTTAATCATTCCTAGTCGAGTATTAACATTCAGGGACAATGTTAATGCGTAGAGACTAGCATGTAGGTCAACAAGATGACTTGATCTCACAAGTCATGGATATGAGATATCAAGTTGACACATGGGTATGCATTGGAGAATGTATACTGAATGACCCGCCATGAGAAAGTATCATGGATCGTTATATGAGTGTCATATACTTTCTCATGTGGCTATTAGTATGACTATTAGTCCTTAGACCTGAAGTCACCATGGTTCCCTACATAAGGAGTTGCATACTTTGGCTTCGTCAAATGTCACCCGTAAATGGGTGGACTATAAAGGCGATTACTGGGTATGTAACGAATTATGCGGAGGGATGTGAGTGATGTAGATGGGATCTATCCCTCCTATATACGGGGTGACATCGATATTCTTGATAGAGTGAGACCACGGCGCATGGCCATGCCCAAATGAGTCAATATGAGATATTGAGCTCATTTGATTAGAGTGAGTCTACTTGGAGTTCAAGATTTAGATTGTACAGGATGACACGGTCTATGCCTCGATTGGTCAATCTAGATGTCAAGGATAGAGGACATTGTCACATATTGTGAGAGTCACAATTAGTAGTCACAAAGGTGATGTTGGAGCTCAACATTCTTGTAACTTGGGTAGCAATGATGTGTTGCTAGATACCGCTCATTGCTTATGTTCCTAAATCGGTTTAGGGACATTGCCAGCGTTACAAGAACCTATAAGTCACACACATGAGAGCAATTAGATGGAGATTAGGTTCATATGATGAACCATGAGGATTAGGTTCATGGGATGAACCAAATTGGATTAAGAGTAATCCAAATTAGACTAATTGAGTTAGACTCAAGTTGATTCAAGTGTTGAATGAGTCTAATTGATTTGATTCATCAAATCAATTTAAATTAATGAATAGAGATTCATTATATTAAATTGACTTGAGTCAAGTGGTTAGATTTGATCAACCATGGGAGATTAGAGGTCAAGTTTGACTTGACTTGAGAGGAAGTTGAAAGGTCAAGTTTGACTTGACCAAATGCCATGTCATGATGATGACTAGGCATGGCGGCCAATGATGATGCTCCACATCATCATTGACTTATCAATTAGGGCCACATCATGAGGAGACCAAGGGTCATGGGAGTTACATGCATGCATGTAACTCCCCCTCCATGAAGTGGCCGCCACCATTTGGGGGGTTATGTGAGTGAAAATTCATTTTGTGAGTAATCACTCATTACTTCATCTTCTTCCTTGGGAATTTTCCTCTCAAGCTCTCCCTCTCCTTCCTCTCTTTGGCCGAACCAACCAAGGAGTGCTAGCACACTCAAGGTTGAGTTTTCTTCCACCTATTGCTTGTGTGGATACCATAGAGGAGTGTGCACTTGACACTCTCGAGTTCCGGCGGACTTTGGACGAGCGGGATTTGCGAAGGGCATCGCATCAAGGGTAACATCCTTATCTCTTAGTTCTAAGGTAGATCTAGAGGATTTTGTAAGCACATACATGTAATTAGTTTTAATACTTTTTTTCGCGGATCCGTGGCGGGACTTAGGGTTTCGCAACGCATAGCGGTTTTGCGGCGGAAAAGCCCAACATGGTATCGAGCCACGTCACGAAGCATGTATGTGTTTCGTTTTTGTATTTTTTATATTAGATATAAAAATTACAGAATGTTATGTTTCTGTAAATTTCCTAATTTTATAGAATTTTTGGGTATTTTTCTCGTAGAGTCGAAGCAACGAGTGTTGGGACACTCGTAGGCTTCAACCGTCGAGAAAAACTCTCCGAATCGGCGAGTTCTCGCTTTAGGTTTTTGGGACAGCTACTTAAGTCACTGTAGGATCGTTGTAGGGACACTCGCGAAGTTTATTTTGCGAGTAGGGGCGCTGCCCCTATCCCCGAAAGGGGCCATGTCCCGCGATCGCCCGCGCTTGAGAGATGACTCATAAATTCGAAATAAATTAGGAAAAATTATAGAAATTTTCTGTAAAAATACATAATTTTGAATTATGTATGATTCTGTGATTGTCATGGCCCAATAACCCAATAGGATTGGATTATGTGTGTTGTAATTCATAATACTGCGCTGCAGTTTTGTGGTTGCGTGTTGTAAAATGTTTTGCGACTGCGCGCACCTCTTCTTTAATATTCTAGTTGTAAATAGTTTAAGACTAATGTAACTCAAGTTTCGTATTTGTAATGTACAAAAATGGAGCGGTGGAAAGTCCACTTGAAGGCGAGCTTACGAGAAGGGTGTGACGACACATGGCGGTCAAAGGAAGCGCTTGGAGAAGCCGCTAGCCTTAGGTTGACCGTCCGATCTTCTCATTGGCTTGAGAAGATCGTAGTAGGGCCATGACTATATCACATTTAATTATATATATATATATGTTGATATATATATATTTAATTGATTTATGCTTGTATGTATTTGATGCATGCTAGTGAAAAAAATGCTGTATATGATGCATGCTAGGTTAATTTTCTTGTATGTATATGATGCATGCTAGAATAATGAATGTATGTATATGATGCATGCTAATATAGGATAATAAAGCCCTAAATGCGTATAAGATACACATTACGATTAGATTAGATCATAATCGAATCAACTCGAAAATGCCTATCGAGCCTTGATACCCATCACTACCTCGATCATTTGTTGTTGTTGAATCACAAAGCGAGCAACGCATATTATCTTGGTAGGGTGCGGAGGGACAATCTTGGTCCCGCCTATCACGACTCGGGTTAGAGTAAGCTCAATTAGATTGAGCAAAACTAGTTAACTCAATTGGATCGAGTAGAACTATAGGCATATTCCAATCGTTGGAAAGATAGGTTAAGATCGCATTTACACTAAATCTTGGGCGATTTAGCCAAAGCTAACTCAAGGTCTTTTGTAAATGTGGGTCTTAATCCTATAAACAAGAGTTGCATAGAGATGTAATCGGTAATGTGTTACCCACCGATCGTACTAAGTCTTGGGCGATTTAGCCAAAGCTAACTCAAGGCTTAGTATGATGTGGATCTTGTCCCACAAGAATTATAGCTAGTTTGTATGAATCAAGTAAATGTGGTTTGACCACATCTATAACTCGATTCTATAAAATTCCTATAATTCAGTGGGAGCATCATTTGATTAAAGGCCTAATTAAATGATAAAAGGAATATGATATTAATTCTCTGCATTGTATGTTGTAGATTACTATGTCAAACAACACGAACACTCTCTCTCTGCGATCTGTCCTTGAGAAGGACAAGCTCAATGGAGCAAATTTCTGGGATGATGCAGAACTCGAGAATTGTTCTCACCCAAGAAAGGAAGCTGTACGTCCTGGAGCAGCCCATTCCAGAGGCACCTCCTGCCACTGCCTCGCGAGCTGACAAAGATGCTTACAAGAAGCATCAAGATGATGCATTAGATGTGTCATGTCTAATGCTCGCGACCATGAACTCTGAGCTTCAGAAGCAACATGAGTTCATGAATGCTTATGATATGGTTGGACATCTTCGTCAACTATATCAAGGACAAGCTAGGCATGAGAGATATGAAGTCTCTAAAGCACTATTTGGGTCTAAAATGCAAGAAGGGACTCCTGTAGGTTCATATGTACTCAAGATGATTGGGTACGTAGAAAACCTACAAAGGCTGGGATTCCCACTTGGCCAAGAGCTGGCCACTGACCTAATCTTGCAATCTTTGCCAAGAGCCTTCGATCAATTTGTCATGAATTATAACATGAAATTGATAAGCCATCGTCAAATGCTCGGCATGTTGAGAATCACGAGCTTAACCTTAAGAAGGGTAAATCTACTACCATTTTGATGGTGCAGAAGAAGAAAGGCAAGGGCAAGCCTAAAGGTAAGGGAAAGTCCCAAGCCAAGGGCAAAGGCAAAGAACTTAAACCCAAAGGAGGGGTAGCCAAGGAAGGGCTTGCTTCTTCTGCAAGGAAGCAGGACACTGGAAGCGTAACTGCAAGGCATACCTGGAAGATCTTAAGAAGAAGAGAAGTGAGACTTCTACTTCAGGTATAAATGTTATATAAGTCAATCTATCTATTTCTTCATCATGGGTATTAGATACCGGATGTGCATCTCACATTTGTACCAATGTGCAGGAGCTGAGAAATAGCAGGGCATTGACAAAGGGCGAGGTGGACCTACGAGTAGGCAATGGAGCAAGGGTTGCTGCTGTTGCTGTAGGAACTTATGATCTATCTCTGCCCTCTGGGCTTGTACTAGAATTAGATGAATGTTGTTATGTGCCTGCCTTAACTAAGAACATCATTTCAGTTTCTTGTTTGGACAAGAAAGGTTTTTCATTTATAATAAAGAACAAATGTTGTTCAGTTTATTTAAATGATATGTTCTATTGTAGTGCACCTCTAATGAACGGACTCTACTTTCTAGACTTAGAGAGCCCTATCTATAACATAAGTACCAAGAGGTTCAAGTCAAATGAGTTGAACCAAACCTATCTCTGGCATTGTCGCTTAGGTCATATAAATGAGAGTCGCTTATCTCAGCTCCATAAGGATGGGCTGTTAGACTCATTTGATTTTGAATCATATGAGACATGCGAGTCTTGCCTTTTAGGCAAGATGACCAAGACTCCCTTTAGTGGACATAGCGAAGGAGCAACAGATTTGTTAGGACTTATACATAGTGATGTATGTGGTCCTTTCAATGTTGCTGCTAGAGGTGGTTACAGGTACTTCATTACATTTGATGACTTGAGATATGGTTATGTGTATCTTATGACACATAAATCTGCAGATCCTTTGAAAAGTTCAAAGAATTCAAGAATGAAGTACAAAACCACTTGGCAAGAGTATTAAGATACTTGATCGGATCGAGGTGGTGAATACCTTAGCCATGAGTTTCGTGACTATCTAGGTGAGTGTGGGATTCTATCCCAACTCACTCCTCTGGAACACCACGTGGAATGGTGTATCCGAAAGGAGGAATCGTGACTTATTGGATATGGTACGATCTATGATGAGTCACACGATCTTCCTATATCCTTTTGGGGATATGCTCGACACAAACCTTTACCCTTAACCGTACCATCCAAGGTCATGGTAAAGACACCATATACGATATGGACAGGGAAAAATCCCAAGATGTCTTTTATGAGGATTTGGGGTTGTGAGGCTTACGTTCGACGTCAAGTCTCAGACAAACTGGGACCCAAATCCGATAGGTGCTATTTTGTTGGATATCCCAAGTCTACAAAGGGATATTACTTCTACATTCCCAGTCAGCACAAAGTGTTTGTGGCAAAGACTGGGGTTTTTCTAGAAAGGGATTTTGTTTCTAGAAAAACTAGTGGGAGTACCTTCGATCTTGAAGAAATTCAAGATAAGGACCATAGCACTGAGGCCTTGATGGAGGTTGAACAGGAACCACAAAGTGTTGTGGGTGAAGAGGTTGTTGCACAAAGAGTTATGGAACAACCACCTGTTCAAGTAGACCTACCTCTTCGCAGGTCTGATAGGGTACGTCGTCAGCCTGAGAGATACTCATTTCTCTTGTCTGACCATGATGACGTTATGCTCATTGAGAATGAGCCTACCTCCTATCAGGAAGCTGTGATGAGCCCAGATTCTGAGAAATGGCTAGACGCCATGAGATCCGAGATGGAATCCATGTACACTAACCAAGTATGGACTTTGGTTGATCCACCGAAGGGTCAAACCCATTGGGTGTAAGTGGGTCTTTAGGAGAAAGATCGACATGGATGGACTTACGATACCTATAAGGGCCGATTGGTGGCTAAAGGTTTCAAGCAAATTCATGGTATTGACTATGATGAAACCTTTTCTCCGATGGCGATGTTTAAGTCCATTCGGATCTTGCTTGCTATTGCGATACCACGACGATTATGAGATCCGGCGGATGGATGTCAAAACCGCGTCAATGGAAACTTACTCGAGGATGTGTACATGACACAACCCGAGGGTTTTGTAGATCCACAAAGATATCGGGAAGGTATGCAAGTCGCAAAGGTCCATTTATGGGCTAAAGCAAGCTTCTGAGCCGAATCTTCGATTCGATGATGCGATCAAACAGTTTGGTTTCATCAAGAATGAAGATGAACCACTGTGTCTACAAGAGGGTTAATGGGAATACAGCTTGTCTTCCTTATGTACTTGTATGTGGATGACATACTACTCATTGGGAATGACATCCCTTCGCTACTGATCCGTGAAGACTTGGTCAGGCGTGCTTCTCAATGAAGGACTTAGGTGAAGCGCACAGTATTCTAGGCATCAAGATCTATAGAGATAGATCTAAGAGATTGCTTGGCCTAAGTCGAGTACATACATTGACACGATATTACTTGGTTTGCCATGCGAATTCCAAGAAAGGACTTCTGCCGATGTCACATGGTGTGAGTCTTTCGAAGACTCAAAGTCCCTCTTCTAGAGAGGAGAGAGACCGCATGGATAAGATCCCTTACGCATCTGCTATAGGATCTATCATGTGCGCCATGCTGTGTACTCGTCCTGATGTCTCGTATGCTTTGAGCATGACGAGTAGATACCGATCGATCCGGTGGCGTCATCGATAGTATCAAGAATATTCTTAAGTACTTGAGAAGGACTAAAGAATATTTCTTGATATTTGGAAGGCGATGAGGAGCTAGTCAGAAGGGTTCACGATGCGACTTCCAAACTGACCAGGATGATTACAGATCGCAGTCAGGGTTCGTGTTTTGCTTGAATAGGTAGCACTGTGAGCTGGAAGAGTTCCAAGCAGGACACAGTTATTGATTCTACAACAGAGGCCGAATATATCGGTGCTTCCATCTCATTCGTGAGATTGTCGATCGAGGAGATGTGAAGATTTGAGAGTACCCACAGAGGCTAACATCGCAGATCCCTTGACCAAGGCTTTGGCACAGAAAAAGCATGATGGTCACACTAGGTCATTGGGTATTAGATACTACGGTGATTGGCACTAGTGCTAGTGGGAGATTGTTAGTGAAAGCCCTAGAGCCAATCATATGATGATTGTTGTATGGACTTTATTGTATCATATTCCTATTTATAAAGGCATGGTTATTATATTTACTTGTATTGGTGCCAAATAACTAAATATAATAATGTCCTTGGGTAGTAGGTTCTTATCTATGTCAATCGATTGGATGAATCGATAATGAGATGATATAGAGAACACTACTCTTAATCATTCCTAGTCGAGTATTAACATTCAGGGACAATGTTAATGCGTAGAGACTAGCATGTAGGTCAACAAGATGACTTGATCTCACAAGTCATGGATATGAGATATCAAGTTTACACATGGGTATGCATTGGAGAATGTATCAATGACCCGCCATGAGAAAGTATCATGGATCGTTATATGAGTGTCATATACTTTCTCATGTGGCTATTAGTATGACTATTAGTCCTTAGACCTGAAGTCACCATGGTTCCCTACATAAGGAGTTGCATACTTTGGCCGTCACAAACGTCACCCGTAAATGGGTGGACTATAAAGGCGATTCGGGTATGTAACGAATTATGCGAGGATGAGTGATGTAGATGGGATCTATCCCTCCTATATGACGGGGGTGACATCGATATTCTTGATAGAGTGAGACCACAAAGTGCATGGCCATGCCCAAATGAGTCAATATGAGATATTGAGCTCATTTGATTAGAGTGAGTCTACTTGGAGTTCAAGATTTAGATTGTACCGAGGATGACACGGTCTATGCCTCGATTGGTCAATATAGATGTCAAGGATAGAGGGACATTGTCACATATTGTGAGAGTCACAATTAGTAGTCACAAAGGTGATGTTGGAGCTCAACATTCTTGTAACTTGGGTAGCAATGATGTGTTGCTAGATACCGCTCATTGCTTATGTTCCTAAATCGGTTTAGGGACATTGCCAACGTTACAAGAACCTATAGGGTCACACACATGAGAGCAATTAGATGGAGATTAGGTTCATATGATGAACCATGAGGATTAGGTTCATGGGATGAACCAAATTGGATTAAGAGTAATCCAAATTAGACTAATTGAGTTAGACTCAAGTTGATTCAAGTGTTGAATGAGTCTAATTGAGATTTGATTCATCAAATCAATTTAAATTAATGAATAGAGATTCATTATATTAAATTGACTTGAGTCAAGTGGTTAGATTTGATCAACCATGGGAGATTAGAGGTCAAGTTTGACTTGACTTGAGAGGGAAGATGAAAGGTCAAGTTTTACTTGACAAAAAGCCAAGTCATGATGATCACTAGGCATGGCCGGCCAATGATCATGCTCAAAATCATCATTGACTTGGTCAATTAGTGCCACATCATGATGGAGACCAAGGGTCATGGGAGTTACATGCATGCATGTAACTCCCCCTCCATGAAGTGGCCGGCCACCATTTGGGGGTTATGTGAGTGAAAATTCATTTTGTGAGTAATCACTCATTACTTCATCTTCTTCCTTGGGAATTTTCCTCTCAAGCTCTCCCTCTCCTTCCTCTCTTTGGCCGAACCAACCAAGGAGTGCTAGCACACTCAAGGTTGAGTTTTCTTCCACCTATTGCTTGTGTGGATACCATAGAGGAGTGTGCACTTGACACTCTCGAGTTCCGGCGGACTTTGGACGAGCGGGATTTGCGAAGGGCATCGCATCAAGGGTAACATCCTTATCTCTTAGTTCTAAGGTAGATCTAGAGGATTTTGTAAGCACATACATGTAATTAGTTTTAATACTTCTTCGCACGGATCCGTGGCCGGGACTTCCGGGGTTTCCGCAACGCAAAAAGCGGTTTTTGCGGCCCGGAAAATCCCAACAGTTAGTTTGCTCGTGAAGCTCAAACTCGGAAAATAATTCGTCTAACCTAAGCTTTGAAAAGTCCTTAGAGACCTTGTAGACATCGACAATGGATGCCCACAAGGTAGTCCTAGGGAAAACATTTAAAGCGTACCTTAAAAGGTCCCGGTTCTCTACGGCTTGCCCGATCGAGTGAAGACCATTGACAATGTCTTAGATTTGCGCATGTAATTGGGTGGCGGTCTCACGATCCTGCATCTTTAGATTGTACAATTTATTTAAAAGTAAATCTCTTTTACATACCTTAGCATCGGGCTTCCCTTCGTGTAGATCAATCAATTTGTTTCAGAGGTCTTTGGCGCTAATGAATGGACCGATGCGGTTGAGCTCCTTCTTGGACAAGCCACATTGTAATATTTGAGTTGCTCTTGCATCGGCTTCGATTTGCCTCTTGGTTGTATTTGTCCACTTATTGAAATCCAAGGGCTCTCCTTGATCATTGGTGGGTAGAGCAAAGCCGGTTTGATTATTATCCAAGTCTCGACTTGTGTTTCCAAGAAACACTCCATCCGACCTTTCCAATAACGGAAATCATTTCCGTTAAAGAACAGAGGTCGGGTGGTGTTATACCCCTCAATGTGAGCCATTAAGTCTCTTGCAAAACACGAATAAAAACCAAAGAGAATTCCAAGACTTGGTCTTGGATTAGTAGTGCGGGAAATAATAGGAAATAAACAGAAATAAATAAGAAGAATAAGAAACTAACAAAAACTAGAAACTTACGACCTTCGGTGTCCCCGAAAGGCTACTGAACGTTGGATTTTGGGGCTGTAAATAGCTTTTTACGAGGGTAAACCCTCTCAAGAAATGTAGATCTCTTAGAGGGCTTCGATTTGGTAGGTAGATCGTTACGTGAGTCCACTTGTGCGAAAAGTTATGGCCGTTTTACCGTCGGCTACTCCAAGGGAGAATACTTGCAAGCACACAACCAAAAGAAACGTACCAAGACTTCGTCTTGGATTAGTAGTGCGGGAGGAATAAAAACCTAAGAAAGATATGAATCGAAAAATATGAAAAGAAAACCAAAATGTGCTAGATTTGTGGTTTCACCAAATCTTAGCGCCCCCGCTTTGATACCAATTGTTGGATCGAGAAGCGTCGCTAGAGGGGGGGGTGAATAGCGATCGTAAATCTTTTCGACGTTTCGTTCGAGTAGACAATTAAATGAGTAAGAGAAGCAGAGAATAAAGGAACACATTTATTTTTACTTGGTTCACAACCTAGCGGTTGCTACTCCAAGGCCCTATCGGTCCTAGACCGCGTACGGAGGGCAAAGCACTATAACGTCTCCTCCTCGTTGGAGGTAGGAGACAACGATCACAAAAACCGAATGTACGAGGATGAGGAAACAAGCCTACCTCACCTCGTTACGATTAAAATAAAGAATAAAATACAAATAATTACTTGCTACTGCTGCCAATGAAGGAGATTTGAACTTGTCGTCGCGTCGGCGTTATGACGGCGTTGGAGCATTGGCGTTGTAGGAGCACTTGATGAATAAACTTGATGATGCTTGGAGTTGGAATCCTCCCCTCCTTTTATAGATTTTCGCCTCTGAATTTGTCTCCTTTTTTTTGGAACAGATCACGAAGTTGTCCAAATTTTATCGCGAAGTGGCCGCGTCAAACGTTATCCATTTTGACCTAGCGCAAAGGCTGATTCATCGCCATCACCGATCGATGCCTCCCATCATCGATCGATGAGCATCATCGATCGGCCTTGATGTCCAAACGATCACCGCCACTTCCCTGCAGTAAGAGGTTAGCTCGGAAAATGATAAATGCGACGGTTTTGACCGTCCGATCTCGACCTAGACCTTCCACGGGAAGCCTTAATCGGATCGCCGCCTACGGTCGTCCCCGTAAAGAGGACACGACCTTACAATCTCTCACTCACACGAGCTTACCTCAATAGTATCTCTCACTTCTGACCTTCCACTCGATTCCTTCGGCTCCCTCCGAAGTCACTCGAGTGTCGCCCGACCACCGCGGCTTCCTCCGGGTGTCGATAGCCTTCATCTCCAGCTTTAGCACTTTTCTACACATTTGATTTAGCTCGTGAGATAACGATGTAAACTTAACTTTGTGTCTTTACCATAATCAAAACACAGGTTCGATTATCTAGTGCCCCTGCACCAACACAACGATCCTTCGGTGGGCCGACGACAAGCAATTACCAGTCGCCTGGCAGGCCACGATCAACCCCCAAGTAGGTGATGGTTGCCCGATAGACAAGAAACGGCCCGTCGACAGGAGGACGACAGTCGATCGACTATTGTATGGACAGTGGCTAGTTGATCGACGGACGATGATCGATTGGCGGGCGACGGCTAATTGACCTACGGATGTTAAAATTTAAATTCCGAGAATGAACGAAAAAAAATTCAAATTTCGACAGTAAAAAAAATGACAGTGAAAAAAAAGTAAAAAAAAATTCGACAGTGACAACTGTCAGGATTTAAATCTCGATAGTGGAATATAAAAAAATAATAAAAAAAATTGACTATCGGGATTTAAATCCCAACAGCGTAAAAAAAAAATTCACTATCGAGATTTTAATCCGTGGTCCGCCGCCATCGACAAGTCGCCCGCCGCCGCCATCGTTGTTGACAGACTGGTCAGCTGCCAACGATGGTGGTGGTGGGGGGCAGGGCGGTGGGTGACAGGCGGTCGATCGATGACGATTGACCGATTGATGGCAATCGGTTGGCCAGCAGCGACAAGAGCCACTTGCTAGCGATGTATTGGATGGAGGCTTCCTTCCTCAATACGACACTCATCGGTGTCCAAGCACCAGTACCAGACACGTCTCCATTGATGAGAGAGAGAGGGGGGGTGGGAGAGAACAATGCACAGGGTGCGGGAATCGCGCGCTGCCTACCAACCAACACAGATCCCATTGGTGTGGTCATTCGGCAAATACACCCTCTTTCACGGGAATTTTTTTGAAATAGGTGGCATGTGGATCACCGCCCGCCGCCCACTACCACCATCGTTTTCCACCGACCGATCTGTTGACAATATCAGCGGTGGCAGGGGGCAACGAGCGACCTATCTACAGCAACAAGCCAGGGATTTAAATTCCGACAGTGATTTTTTTTACACCGTCGGGATTTAAATCCCAACAGTGATTTTTTTTTATTATTTTTTTATATTCCACTGCCGGGATTTAAATCACAGTAGTTAATTTTTTTTTGTTTTTTTTCGTTGTCAAATTTTTTTTCGTGATTTTTTTTCTTTTTTTCCACTATTGGGTTGACTGCAGGCGATGTCCGATCGCCTGGCAGGCGATGTCCGATCGCCTGGCAGGCAAAGATTGACCCCTGAGTAGGCGACGACTGCTCAACGGGCAAGCAACAACCCGTCGACAGGAGGGCGACGATGGGTCGATTGTCGAATGGGCAGTGGCTACCAAACCAACGGACAACGATCGATTGGAAGGTGAGCGACGACTAGTCGATTGACGGACGTCAAAATTTAAATTCCAAGAATAAACGAAAATAAATAAATAAATTTTGACCGTGAAAAAAAAATAGTGAAAAAAAGTAAAAAAAACATGAAAAAAAAATCGGCTGAGAAAAAAAAGCAAAAAACAAAAAATCAGTGCACTGCCGAAATTTAAATCCCGACAGTGCAAATTTAAAAATAAAATTAAAAAAATCACTGCCGGGATTTAAATCCCGGCAATGTAAAAAATAAAAAAAAATAAAAAATTCATTGTCGGGATTAAAATCCCGGCAATGAAACCTCTCACTTATTTTAGTAATTAAGTTAAAATTTACCTATTTTGGTAATATCCTTTCTACTCACCTATTTCAAAAAATTCCCCTTGATTTTAAAGGTTCGATGCATCCACGATTTCTCTCCGAAATAGTTCCTTTCAACTTTCAAAATCATAGATCTCATTCTTTTCTTCGACGATCCTTCTTCTCCAACCCTTCTATGTCTTGAAGCTTTCCAAACCCGACTACAACCCTCAATCGACAGAAAGATTGAAACTTCGGGGGTCTTCTTCGAGTTCCAACTGTCTGAAACGAATTTCAGCGAAGCTTCTATTGCTGACAATGATAAACCATCCTCTGTAGCAAAGCTCACTCATTTACCATTCCAGAGGCCAGAGACTCCAACTCCGACAATTTTCCCAGTGATCCCATCTTATTCCAACGAGGACAGTGAGTTACAAAGCTCTTTCCAATGAACTGACACACCAATTTTCCAGTGATCTCTAGCAACCATTCCTCCAACCAAACCTTTCAAGACATTCCTTGAAGCCTGATATCTAATCCCGATCAAGTAATCCCTTGAACGGACCTCCGATAGAATTTTCCAACAAGTTGGCACGATAACTCTGTCGAACTAGCTTTTCACTAAATTCTGACCATCCAAAAGGTTTTCACCCTTCTCCAAAGAGCCTCCAACGTCTTCCAACACGCAATCATCTTCCAAAGACTCACCATGTGGAAGAGACAATGGAATGGTGCCTCCGCCACTTCTACCTCCAAGGACAAACGAAAAGCACACAACGAAGGTAACGAAAATCTTTATGGAATTGTATTTCGCAATGCTAATCATAAATCTAGATTTGAAACTCTTGAAAAATGAAAGCTAATCAGAATTAGATAGATTGACAATTATACCATCGATGCATTAGGGATTAGAGAAGATATGCATTGGAAGATTAACAGAGTAGGGTGGACTTGATTTATGAGTATAAATTACCCAACTTATCCAAGAATAACCCTAGAATTCCTAAGTTTGATAGAAGCCGAGATCCTATATGGAAAAAATTGTGAAACAGGTAGGATCACCTTTAGAATGTTTAATGATGAATATTCATGGATATTTAAGGAATGCAACTCTATTTATGATTTATCATGTCGATGAGAAAGGATAATACGGGATTCAAACATTTTGTATTTGGGGGAGAAATTGCTCAATGTATAGAAAGATATGACTCATCTAAATATAAATCTTCAAACCTCCCTAATCCAAGTTTTAGATATCTCCATAGGATTATGGCCAATACAATCTTTGGTAGAGGGGATAGTGATGGAGTAGTCTGCCAAAGTGAATTAGCTATTTATGGGAAATGATTAATAAGGTAAATATGGATACAGGATAACACTTCATTAGGCACTTAGTTAAGGTGAGTAAAGGAAATGTGGGCTCTATTTTGATTGGTGGATTAATAACAAGGATAGCCATAGCACTGAGATGTAATCTTGATGGTTTAGAAATAATTAAAATCAATCCTAGCATTGATTTTGATGCATGCATGGCTATGGAAATTATCACGAGGGAAGAGGGTTAGGTATTGTCTCCTTTTAAAGAACCAAACCCCACTCCCTCTTCCAAACTCAGAACAAATCACCATCCATAATAAAGACAATTGGCTACTAATTGATCTCACACCACCTCCTAAACATCCAAACCCTCCTGAGCCATTACCCCCTAGGATAAACCCCCCTAGCCATTCTTTTACTTTTGGTGATTCTATTGTAGGACATTGATCATTCGACTTCTCAGAGTTCCGCTCCTCTTTTGAGATCCTTAAAATAGAACATACGGAACACAAGAGCTACTGGGAAGCACAATGCCACACTTCCGATGAGCAAAATCAAAGGGTAGAATGGTACATGGATAGAGCAGAATAATTTTTTGACTGGACTAAAAATTATTTCTATTGTTAGGAAGAGAAATGGAGGAGAGAAGAAGACCACCGATCTTAAATGCACCTAACCAGCCAACTGCAGGATCGAAGAGTTCTAGAAGAGGGGGTGAATTTCGGAAGTTATAAAATTTTATTTTTAATTATTAAAACTTTTCTTTTTCTTTTAAAATAAAGAGTTATGAAGGGGAATAAAATAAAACAAATGGACAAGAATTTTTTACTTGGTTCAAAACCCTAGCAGGGTTGCTACTCCAAGGCCCGTAGCTCTCCGAGAGCTATCTCGATAGGCAATCAACTAAAAGACCCTCCGATTCGAAACTCTCGAACTCAGAGAGTATTTTCTTCTTATAAAAAATAAAGAGAAAGTTAACACACTACCTTCTCTTGAATTGAAGTACAAGAGAAATTAAATTACAAGAAAAATAAAGTTATACCGACACTTATAGAGATGTAAAGGTAGCTCGGAGTGTCGGTCTTGTAAGTTGTCGGTGTGTCAGAGCATTTTGTAGATGAAAGATGATGGCAACAACACTTGAACATATTTTAATTATTGTAGTAGGAACAGGTCCTCCATTTATTTTATAAGTATTTTCTAGCCGACTAAAACACCCTTCAATTGACTCCAAATCATCCCATCGATTTGGTATTTTAGGCTTTTCAGTCGACTGGACCTGGTCCAGTCGACTCTAGGTCACTTAGCTCTGGATCAGGAAATTTGCCTTTCCAGTCGACTGGACATCCCCAGTCGACTGGGGCTCTTGTTATCTTGGTCACCAGATCTCTGATCGATCACTAACTTATCTTACAACTAGGCATCCCAGTCGACTGGATACCTACAAAATGAGATTAGCACAAAATATAGTGTGGAATTAAATAGAAGTAGTAATACTACTCATTCTCGACTTCTTAGTCCCACACGGACTATCTGTCGGATCGAAGCTTAGCTTTGTCCCTCTACAGAGGACTCGGCCTCATCTCTTCACTCGAGGCTTACCTGCAGGCTGCCTAGTCGGACTTACCATGTTAACATCCGATCTCACCCACCAGGACTTCTACCAACTTTTCAATCTCTCTGACCCAGCTGGTTTTCAAGCCGATTGTCCGATCTTTTCACCTAATTAGTCTTCAAGTCAGATGTCTGGTCCACTCGACCCATCTGGACTTCATGCCTAGTGTTTGGTCCTCCTAATCTGTTAAGACTTCTGCCTAGTATCCATTCAATATGGCCTACTAGGACTTTCCATGTTTTGCCTAGTATCCGATCTGCTTGACCTACTAGGGCTTTCCTGTTAAGCTTGCACACTTAACATGCATATCAAAACATAAGTAATTTCTAATTTTAAATTATGGTTCATACATCAAAACTAAGAAGTGATACTCTCTGCATTAACAATCTCTTCCATTTTGATGTATGACAACACATCAGTTAAAGTTAGGGCAATCAATTTGTAATATTCAACTTTAGCATATTCTCGTGCAATGTATCAAACTAAAATGTATCTAAGTTCATATGCATGAATTCATGAAATTCTTTCTTACTTTAACCCTCTCTAACTTTAAACCTTTCTCTCTCCCCCTCTGGCAGACATTAAAAATACTATTAATTACCAAATGCCAAAAATTCAAAGGTGAATTTTTAAGTATTAATCTTTCAAAATAAGCAAGAATTGGTTAAAATAAAAGCACATCACCTCTTTCTCAAGCTTTTCCAAAGACTTAAGATTGTTAAAATTCAAAAGTGTTCTGAAGTATTTAAACATTTTTAGAATACTGTAGGAAGAATATACATAAGCTTATTAAAAGTTTAGATATTATCAGCTTTGCATAAGTACTTAGTCTTTTTCAATCTAAGCTAAAATTAGCTATGTAAGGGTTAAAAAAAAATTCCAACCAAGTCATATGAACTTCTAGAAAATAGGATTCTTAAGGTATTTAATCTTTAAGCTTTTTACAAATACTTAGACTTTTTCAAAATAAATTAATAATTTTAAGCTTAAAAAAATTAAGCTTTTTATAATCTTTAAGCTTTTCCGACCAAGTCAGTATTTCAAAAGTAATCTATTCAAAGCAAGATTTTTATAATAAGCTATAAAATATACAATTTTTTTTTAAAGAATATTAGTGTTTGAAGATTTCAAAATTTTGAAATTATCCAAAATTTAAAGTGTTCTAAGGTTTTTCTCCCCCTATATTTACGCTTTTAAATTTTCAAAACTTCTCTTTAATTTAAGACTTTAAATTTTCAAAACTCCCCCTTAATTTAAGCTTTTAACTTTTCAAAACTTCCCCTTAATTTATGCTTTTAAATTTGAAATTATTTTCTCCCAAAAATTTGAAGGTAATGCAATTGAAATAAGAGATGTCCAAGCATGAATTTCTATTCATTATTTAGTAAATAATATATTGAAAATAAACATATAAAAATTTACCTTAAAGCAAATTTCCAAGGTAGTTTCTCATTAATGATGCATATTTGTTTTAATCTTTCAAAAACTCTAAACATAGATCCTATCATGATTTTTTTAGATTTTGAAGTGCACAATTTAAGTTTTAGACTTAGCTTAGTTAACTCACATCTTCCAAATTTAGATGAAGTTAAGTTACTTAAAATAAATATTAATTAAGTACTAAGCATCATTAGATTAATAAGTCCAATTCACGTACTTAAATTTTTCTCTTTCCCTCTTAAAATAAAATCACTAATATTGTTCATTTCAAGTTCATATTAAGTTCATTTTGATCATGAATTTAAGATTAAATTTTAGTTCAAAAAATTTTTGTAAAAAAAGTGATTTTTAACCAAGATATTTTATAGCTTTGCAAAGTATATTTCCTTTGGCTCCCCCCTAAATTTTTTATTTCCCCCTTAAAGTAACATTATTATTATTATTACATTTGAGTTATTTTGAAAATAGCTAGAATAAAATTTTGAATCTTAAACTCCCCCTAGAATTATGTTTTTATTTTAAGTTTTCAAAATAAGATTTTCAAAAATAGCTTAACTCCCCCTTAATATGATGCTCATGCATGTAAAAATGCAATCTTATTTAAGGACTTTCCAAACATGGATCCTAAAAGATATATTGAATACATGAATATTTTGAAAGATGAATAATGATAAATTAACTTCCTATTTGAATTATGTTTATTTACTTAGGATTAAGTTGATTAGGGTTGAGTTGATTTGGTTGAGTTGAGTAAATTTGATTTGAGTTGATTAAATTGAGTTGTGTTAATTTGATTTAGTTGATTAAGTTGAGTTGTGTTAATTTGATTGAGTTGATTAAGTTGAGTTGATCAACTTGAATGAGTTGGTTAGAATTGAGTTAAGTAGAGTTAAATTAGTATTGAGTTAAAAAGAGTTAAATTAGTATTGAGTTAAGTTGAGTTGGTTAGAATTGAATTGATTAAGTTATGTTGAGTTGGTTGATTTGAGTTGTGTTGATTTGAGTTGATTAAGTTGAGTTGATTTGATTAAAATTGAGTTGATTAAGTTGATTTGAGTAAATTGAGTTGAGCTAGAGCTGAGATTAATCATCTCACCCAATCTAGATTTTCAATACACGTTAATCTTATGGGTTTTGTGAGATAAGGATTCATTATTATCTTGATTAATTTTAATGAAAAATTTCAAAGTTTTTTAAACTTGTGTTAGATTCAAGTTTAGCTTGATCTAATCAAGTAGGTTTTTACAAAATTGACTTCCAGATAGTGGCGATGCATATGACCTTCTTGGATACCAGATGGATCACTTCCTAAGAAAAAGTCAATGAAAAAATCAAGTACTTGACTCACTTTGGACTAAGCTTTGGTCTAACTAGTTAAAGACTAAGTGAGTTAGCTTCGGTCAGTTCCACTTGACTTAGTCACCAGGTTGTGGCGAGGCATATGACCTTACTTGGATATCAGGTGGACCACTTCCTAGACATGCACCTTGAAGAGCTTCCCTAACTTACTATCAGTTCACTTCGTCTTAATACTAGGTTTTTCAAGTTTAAACTACTTTTTTTCCTATCTAGTCCTTTCTAAATTAAGCAAGTAAAGTAAACTACACATGCAAGAGTTTAACACGTTAAAGAAACAAGCAAAGAGTTAGCTCCCCCTATGTGATAACTTAGTTGAGTTTTGTTCACTAAGTGAACTTGACTCTTGGGATCAGAATCGAAAATTGGTTTTGTCCAATTTGGTTGACTAAGTTAGACTTAGGAACCTATGCTTGGACTTGACTCTTAGCGTTTTGGCTAAGTAATAACATGTATGATTTGTTTGTGTCCTTATCCTTGTATCTGAGTCCGGACTTATTGTACACAGCTCATTGAGACCCAAGCATTATGTTGAGATACTTGGAGCCTGAGGTGAACCTTTCCAACTTTCCGTTGAGATCTCCTACTTGACTTTATAGGACCGAGTTCTCTTCCTCAAGCTTTGCAACTCAAGTTCAATCTCTATCCTCAACTTGGCAAGTCGAACACTTTGAGTTGACTTACTCCTTCTGTACTTGGACTTCTTTAAAGAGTAAGTCTACTCGGTTCTCGGATTTAGCTAATTTCCTTCCGAGGCATGCAATAATGTTATACAATTTATCTTCTAGGGGAGATGTTACCTCGTTCAAACCTTCAGAAATGGATGTGTATCCGTGGTTTGTATCGGACTCAAACTCAGACTCATGTCTTGACTCGGCTTCGGATTCGTCAGTCACCATGAGTGCTATAAAGCATGTCTTTGATATTTCCGTGTCCGACTCTTCCGATGATGACTTGTCTAAGGTTGTCATAAATGCTTCTTTCCTTTTTCTTTTTCTTGGTTTTGATTTATTTACTTTTTTGTCTATTCATGTCATCAAAACTAAACCATCCTCGGGTTGACTCAAGTTAGCCTGTTCATACAATAAAATTAATTCATCCCATAATTCTTTGGATTTTTTAAACCATCCGACTTGATCTAGTTCCTCTTTTGTGAGCCCGCATTGTAAGGTGTTTAATGCCTTATAATCGACTTGAGCCTTTTTCCTTATATTGGCAGCCCATTTTTTCAGATCTAACAACTCTCCCGAGTTATTGAACAGAGCAATGAAGCCTTTTCTAATGCAAAACTATACATCAAGATCGGTTTTAAGAAAGCACTCCATCTGTCTCTTCCAGGAACTAAAGTCCTCTCCGTTAAAAAGAGGAGGACAGATAGTGCCAAAACCCTCTAAATGAAACATTTTTAAAATTTTCAAAAATTTATAGAATATTTTATTATTAAAAAATGTTCCTAGAGTTACAAAAATGGAGTGAGGTTACACTAGTGCAAAAATTAAATTTATACTCAAGCAACCAAGATGAACAAATATTTGAAAAATTAATTTGAATCAAGAATTAAAAAAAAAAGCACTAAAAACACAAGTAAAGAAAATTTTCTTCGCTCTCTTGGTGGTTGCACCAAAATTAGAGAGCCCCCACTCTGATACCAATTGCATGATCGGAGATTTCCGAGAGATGGGGGTGAATCTCAGAAGTTATATAATTTCCTTTTTAATTATTAAAACTTTTCTTTTTCTTTTAAAATAAAGAGTTATTTAGTGGAATAAAATAAAACAAATGGACGAGAATTTTTTACTTGGTTCACAACCCTAGTTGGTTTGCTACTCCAAGGCCTGTAGCTCTCCGAGAGCTACCTTGATGGGCAGTCAACTAAAAGTCTCTCTGATTCGAATCTCTCGAACTCGAAGGGTATTCTCTTCTTACAAAGAATAAAGAGAAAGGTAACACACTACCTGTTGGGATGTATACTGAAAGCCTAGCTCTTTTGTATGAACATCTTTATTTTGAAATAAGAATCACATGATCATTGTTTGCACTTTATTTATATATGTGCATATTGTCTAATACTTTACATTGTAGATAACATGGTGCTTGGGTGTGGCACAGAAGATCATGTTATCAGTCCCTTGTAGAGTATAAGTAGAGGCTCACAACCAAGATGGTTTTGGACAAACCATTGGCATGGTTGTAGTGTACCTTGGTATTGTTTTATCTTGAACATAGAGTTACACTAGTACACTTAGGTGTATTGAGCAGGACCGACATAGAGGTGATTCAATTTATTGCTGACTACATAATTGAATCGGACCTCGGATATTATGTTGTACATGCTCTTAATCCCGATATAATAACGGGCACATGTACTTAGTATTTATTTCTTTGATTTACCAAAGGGTGAGATTTCTATGGATTAAATCAATAGGCCCGGTAAGTTGGGAAATGATATTATTTACATGGTGTGTCGTTGATTATAGGAGGAAACCGTGTCCTATGTATTAGGTTGATGATGTCCCCTTGAGGAGCTCATAAGGTTCATCATGTAAACCCTGCAGGTTGACTTAGTCAACATGATGATAAGGTTGAGTGGTACTACTCAAGGAGTTAGATGTTAATTAATTGATGGTCAGTAAATCAATTAATTGACGGACATTTGATATCTTAAACACGGGGAGTTGGATGTACAAATAATATATGGAGCCCATATTAATTTATGGCGGTTGGTGAGGTAGTTCGATGATGATCCTCTAGTGGAATGGAACATCATTGATGGATCAAGTTTGTGTGGTTCCGATCCATCGGGTGGCCAAGATCCAACTCCTCCTCATGGTCCCTATCGTAGCCTAATATAAACCTCATGAAGTCTAGATCAAATGATGGAAAACAAATCTCTAGATCCGACGGTTGGGATTAAATCCCTAGAACCGACGGTGGAGATTAAATCTCTAGATCCGACGGTTGGGATTAAATCCCTAGAACCGACGGTGGAGACTAAATCTCTAGATCCGACGGTTGGGATTAAAACCCTAGAACCGACGGTGGAGATTAAATCTCTAGATCCGACGGTTGGAATTAAAACCCTAGAACCGACGGTTGAGATTAAATCTCTAGATCCGACGGTTGAGATTAAAACCCTAGAACCGACGGTGGAGATTAAACCAAGGCCTAAACCTAACTCTATATATATGGGCTTAAGGTGGGCGGCAAAGGAAGGAAAGATTTGGATGATGGAAATTAGGGTTTAGCCTCTCATTGCTTGGGCGGCAAGAAACCCTAAGGAGGAAACCCTAATTAAATTAGGGTTTGCCTCTTTGGTTGGGCGGCAAGGTTTGAAAGGAAGAGTGGGCGGCAACTTGTGGAGGATCTCTTCTTCTTCCTAGAAGGTGGCCGGCTCCTAGATCTCTCCCTCCACCTTGGTTGGGCGGCAAGAAAGCCTAAGGAGGAAACCCTAATTAGGGTTTGGCTCCTGTGGTTGGGCGGCTAGGGTTTGCAAGAAGGTGGGCGGCAACTATAGGAGAGGAGCTCTTCTTCTTCCCAGGGTGTGGCCGGCTCCTTCCTCCATTCCCTCCACCTTGACCGGCGCCCAACATATTCCCTTTTCTCCTCTTCACTCCATCTTGGCCGGCGGCACTAGAAGCTAGGGTTTGTCCCTAGTTTGGTTCCTTGGTGGTTTCCATTTTGTTCTCTCTATTCTTGGGGTCGGTGGCATCAATCCTTTGTGGATTGGTGGTTGGCTCAAGCAAGAAGGGAAGGAGAGTTATTCTTTCTTTGGATTGAAGAAGATCTAGGAAGCTTCAACTTGTGGAGGATCTTCCCCCACACGAAGTCTACAAGGAGGTTAGGACATACAATAGAAGATTGAGAGGTATAAAACTTTTACAAGTTTTATTATTGATCTTTGCATGTTCTTATCTTTATGTTAGTATGTGTTGATTATACTAGTTTGCATTTGTATAATCATGGACCCCGATAAGAAACACAAAAACCGGCAATCCGTCCGTCGTCTCTTCCGCGGCTAACCGACTAGAAGAGTTTGGTTGCTTGAACAACTAGTTTGTTCAAGCGATCGCTCAAGTCGTTAGCATGACGACGAATTGGTTGTGCTTAGGAAACTCATCCCATCCGGATTATTTTTCATTAGTGAAAATTTTTAATCCGGGGACATGGGAGCCAATGAGCCTCCGAGGAATAGCACATTGCCAACAAATGGTATCAGAGCCAGGTTTTCGGTTTTGTGTGTTTAGGATTCGGTTACTTTCATGCACATATCATATATTGAGTATGCCGGATAATAGTAGGATGTGCGTAGGCTAACTTTTTTGTTGCAGGCATAAGATCCGACTATTATGGCTATATGTGTGTATGTGGTTGTTTGTGTGTGATTGTATGTATATTATTTGAATCCTCGGGGTTGACGAGGCTAGATTAGTATTTAATTTTTGTAATTAAATACGACATTGTTTAGCCACTCTTTATTTTATTTTACTTTCGATCTAGATTTCATGTACACTCCCTCGTGGAGTATAGGATCAATGGATGTAAAATAAAATAGGTTTTATTCTCGGCTCGGATCTCCGGATGGCTCGTACATGGCGTAGGAGGAGCGGACGAGGTGGCGACACGATGGGACATATATTGGAGAACAATGCCATAATAGTTGAAAAAATTCTGATTTTTCCATATTTATTGCTGATTTGTTTTATATGCATGTTGTGTGTGCTTGAAAATTCCTCATTTTCAATTTACTAAGTGGGAGAGGGATATTTTAATTAATTCCCGCGACCTCTATTACAATTTGACGTGTGATGCAACAAACTTGTGTGTCGGCTCTGAGTGCCTTCCTCCCTGCGGATGAGTTTGTTTGCGGATCACTAGGTCAAATAATGGTTATGGGAAATTATCTAGGAGCGTGTGTACTTCCACAGCGGTAAGGCACATAATCCGAAATAATTCCCTTAGTATCGTGTAATGGTGCACACTTAGATGCAAATATAAAGTATCCTCCCCATCGGAGTCACTGCTTTTATTTGTAGGGCCAAAGAGGAACCAACTATTAATTTTATTTGTCAAAAAGTAAGGTTGACAAGATAATAAAATTAATGGGTAAAACCTCCTCTTACAAATGTAGAATTCGTATACGTCCACACTGCGTGGCATGCGATATTCTCGGTGTTTTGAGGTGTTGGTTGATTTCGGAATTTTATTGTTTTGAGGAATCAATAATATTTGAAATCTAAAATAATGATCCATGTGATTCTTAGGATTTTCAAAATGACTTTCAGTCCACTTATTGTGATACTAAAGGAAATAAACTTACTGTACCCAAATAATGATGATTGGAAAAGAATCCAAATATTGTCTTATCTGCAAGGAAGTACATGTATGCACTCTTCGAAAAGTATCCTCAAGCCATGGTTGCTCAAAAAGGTTTCTACTTCTAAGCCGAAAGGCAAGAGGAAGGAGAAACAAGGTGGAGCAAAGGTGGTGGGAGGATCTCAGGGAGGAGTGAAGAAGCCGAAAGGCAAGTACTTCACTTGCAAGTAGACTGGACATAAGAAGAAGGATTATCCCAATCCGAAGCAAGAACAAATGTATATCCTTTGGTCCAGTCGTTGAAACATGGTTAGAGGCATTATCTACCGGCACTTGGAGTGTAGATACGGGAGCCACTAATCATGTCTGCAACACTTTGCAGGAGTTCCAGGAAACCCGACAACTAGCTAAAGGGGATATTACCATTTACTTAGGCAATGCCATGAAGATGGCGGCTATTGCAGTGGGAGAAGTTTTATTTATCACTTAAGAAAAATAAAATTTTGGTTCTTAAGAATTTTCTTTATGTACCTTTATTTAGAAAGAATTGCTTTCGATTTCTAAATTATGGATGGATAATCTATTCCTTTTAATGACAAATTTGTTATAAAAGGAATAGGGACATTATCTATTCAGGTACATAGATAGGAAATTTATAACTTGAACCACAAGCTCCCACGATGCAAATTGAAGTTTACAACTCATCTTCTAATTCCGATAAGAGAAAAGAACCTTTGAAGATGAACCAAACATATTTTTTGGATCTTAGGCTTGGTCATATTAACCTAAGCAGAATTCAAAGGTTGATAGCTGATGGACCTTTGGGTTCATTAGTGGTGGAGGATCTCCCAACCTGCGAATCTTGCTTGGAGGGAAAGATGACCAAGAGGCCTTTCAAGGCCAAGGGGTATAGATCCAAAGATGTGTTGGAATTGGTTCATTCTGATTCGTATGGTCCTATGTCTATCCAGGCAAGAGGTAGTTTTGAATATTTCGTCTTTTTCATAGACAATTATTCAAGATGACACTACGATCTGATCGTAGTGGTGAATACCTCTTGGGAGAGTTTAGGAATTACTTATCAGAGGCTGGGATTCAATCCCAATTGTCTACACCTGGCACACTCCAGCAGAATGGTGTAGCGGAGCGAAGGAATAGGACTCTTATGAAGATGGTTAGATCGATGATGAGTTATTCTGACTTGCCAGATCCGTTCTGGGGATATGCTCTAGATACGATGGTGTACATTCTGAACTTGGTTCCATCTAAATCAGTGCCTTCTACTCCCACAGAGTTGTGGACTGGGCGGAAGCCTAGTCTAAGACATATTCGGATATGGGGAGTCCAGCACATGTGCTGAAGGCTGATGCTGGTAAGTTGGAACCTCGTACAGAAGTGCACTTGTTTGTTGGCTATCCTAAGGGAATGAAGGGTGGTTTGTTTTATAGTCCTAGAGATCAGAGGGTGATCGTTAGTACGAATGCCAGATTTCTAGAGGAGGACTATGTGATGAACCATAAGCCCACGAGTAGGATTGTTCTTCAGGAGTTGACAGGGGAAGTCCCGACTTCAGTACCACCAGTACAAGAGGATATACCACATGTTACTACACCACGTGTCACAGAGGATACACAGGTGATACCTCGTCATAGTGGGAGGGTTGTGAGACAGCCTGGGAGATTCATGTTCTTGGGAGAATCTTTCGATTTGGTCCCCGGCGAACATAAACCTGATCCCTGGACATATGACGAGGCAATCCAAGATAAAGATCCAGCAACTTTGCAAAGTGCAATGAATACTAAGATTGAATTTATGGATTCAAATCAGGTCTGGGAGCTCTTATGCATAGCAGCTCATATGGATTATGAGGTGTGACAGATGGATGTCAAGACAGCTTTCCTTAATGGAAGTCTTGAAGAGAACATCTATATGAAGCAACCAGAGATTCATTGCTAAGGGCAAAGGGCATCTTGTATGTAATCTTAATCGGTCCATTTATGGATTGAAACAAGCTTCGAGGTCTTGAAACATCCGCTTTGATGAGGTAAATCCAGATTTATGGATTTATTCAAAGTCTGGATGAGTCTTGTGTATACAAGAGATGTGACGGAAATGTAGTGGTATTTCTTGTACTATACGTAGATAACATTTTGATAGTTGGCAACAATATCGGAATGTTATCAGACGTAAGGGTATGGTTGTCCAAACAGTTTTGAAGGACTTGGGAGAAGTGGGACACATCCTTGGGATCAAGGTTAGTGTGCTAATCCCAAGCTTCATACATAGACACGAGTATGGATCATTTTAGCATGCAAAACTCCAAGAAAGGTTTTCTACCTTTCATGCATGGAGTTCCTTTATCTAAGGAGATGTGTCCTAGATCATCTGAGGAGATAGAGGAGATGAAGGCGGTTCTTTATGCTTCGGTAGTAGGAAGCCTCATGTATACGATGCTATGTACGAGACCCGATATCTGCTATGCCGTGGGCATGGTCAGCAGATATCAGAGTAATCCAGGACAGGGACATTGGACTGCGGTAAAGCATATATTGTAGTGCCTGAGAAGGACTAGGGATTATATGCTAGTTCACCGGGCAGACCAATTACTCCCTATGGGTTACATAGATTCCGATTTCCAATCTGATAGGGATAACAGTAAGTCTACCTCAAGTTTTGTATTTACTTTGGGAGGTGGAGCCATTATATGGAAGAGTGTCAAGCAGAAATGCGTGGCGGACTCCACCATGGAAGCTGAGCATGTGGCAGCCTAAAAGGCGGCCAAAGAAGCTGTGTGGCTCAGGAACTTTCTGATGGACTTGGATGTGATTCCTGGTTTGCCCAGAAATATCACAATTTATTGTGATAATAATGGTGCAGTTGCAAACTCGAAGGAACCACGATCCCATAAGGCTAGTAAACACATAGAGTGCAAGTACCACCTGATACGAGAAATCGTAAAGGAGGTAGAAGTTGTTGTCGCCTAGATTGCATCAGAGGATGACCTGGTAGACCCTTTCACTAAGGCCCTTCTAGCGAGAGCTTTGATAGGCATGTGGAAGGAAGGGGAATCAGATGTATGGCAGTATGATGACAGCATAGTCTTTTAGTATAAGTGGGAGATTGTTGGGATGTATACTGAAAGCCTAGCTCTTTTGTATGAACATCTTTATTTTGAAATAAGAATCACATGATCATTGTTTGCACTTTATTTATATATGTGCATATTGTCTAATACTGTACATTGTAGATAACATGGTGCTTGGGTGTGGCACAGAAGATCATGTTATCAGTCCCTTGTAGAGTATAAGTAGAGGCTCACAACCAAGATGGTTTTGGACAAACCATTGGCATGGTTGTAGTGTACCTTGGTATTGTTTTATCTTGAACATAGAGTTACACTAGTACACTTAGGTATATTGAGCAGGACCGACATAGAGGTGATTCAATTTATTGCTGACTACATAATTGAATCGGACCTCGGATATTATGTTGTACATGCTCTTAATCCCGATATAATAACGGGCACATGTACTTAGTATTTATTTCTTTGATTTACCAAAGGGTGAGATTTCTATGGATTAAATCAATAGGCCCGGTAAGTTGGGAAATGATATTATTTACATGGTGTGTCGTTGATTATAGGAGGAAACCGTGTCCTATGTATTAGGTTGATGATGTCCCCTTGAGGAGCTCATAAGGTTCATCATGTAAACCCTGCAGGTTGACTTAGTCAACATGATGATAAGGTTGAGTGGTACTACTCGAGGAGTTAGATGTTAATTAATTGATGGTCAGTAAATCAATTAATTGACGGACATTCGATATCTTAAACACAGGGAGTTGGATGTATAAATATTATATGGAGCCCATATTAATTTATGGGGGTTGGTGAGGTAGTTCGATGATGATCCTCTAGTGGAATGGAACATCATTGATGGATCAAGTTTGTGTGGTTCCGAACCATCGGGCGGCCAAGATCCAACTCCTCCTCATGGTCCCTATCGTAGCCTAATATAAACCTCATGAAGTCTAGATCAAATGATGGAAAACAAATCTCTAGATCCGACGGTTGGGATTAAATCCCTAGAACCGACGGTGGAGATTAAATCTCTAGATCCGACGATTGGGATTAAATCCCTAGAACCGACGGTGGAGACTAAATCTCTAGATCCGACGGTTGGGATTAAAACCCTAGAACCGACGGTGGAGATTAAATCTCTAGATTCGACGGTTGGGATTAAAACCCTAGAACCGACGGTTGAGATTAAATCTCTAGATCCGACGGTTGAGATTAAAACCCTAGAACCGACGGTGGAGATTAAACCAAGGCCTAAACCTAACTCTATATATATGGGCTTAAGGTGGGTGGCAAAGGAAGGAAAGATTTGGATGATGGAAATTAGGGTTTAGCCTCTCATTGTTTGGGAGGCAAGAAACCCTAAGGAGGAAACCCTAATTGGATTAGGGTTTGCCTCTTTGGTTGGGCGGCAACTTGTGGAGGATCTCTTCTTCTTCCTAGAAGGTGGCCGGCTCCTAGATCTCTCCCTCCACCTTGGTTGGGCGGTAAGAAAGCCTAAGGAGGAAACCCTAATTAGGGTTTGGCTCCTGTGGTTGGGCGGCTAGGGTTTGCAAGAAGGTGGGCGGCAACTATAGGAGAGGAGCTCTTCTTCCTCCTAGGGTGTGGCCGGCTCCTTCCTCCATTCCCTCCACCTTGTCCGGTGCCCAACATATTCCCTTTTCTCCTCTTCACTCCATCTTGGCCGGTGGCACTAGAAGCTAGGGTTTATCCCTAGTTTGGTTCCTTGGTGGTTTCCATTTTGTTCTCTCTATTCTTGGGGCCGGCGGCATCAATCCTTTGTGGATTGGTGGTTGGCTCAAGCAAGAAGGGAAGGAGAGTTATTCTTTCTTTGGATTGAAGAAGATTTAGGAAGCTTCAACTTGTGGAGGATCTTCGCCCACACGAAGTCTACAAGAAGGTTAGGACATACAATAGAAGATCGAGAGGTATAAAACTTTTACAAGTTTTATTATTGATCTTTGCATGTTCTTATCTTTATGTTAGTATGTGTTGATTATACTAGTTTGCATTTGTATGTATTTGTATAATCATGGACCCCGATAAGAAACACAAAAACCGGCAATCTGTCCGTCGTCTCTTCCGCGGCTAACCGACTAGAAGAGTTTGGTTGCTTGAACAACTAGTTTGTTCAAGCGATCGCTCAAGTTGTTAGCATGACGACGAATTGGTTGTGCTTAGGAAACTCATCCCATCCAGATTATTTTTCATTAGTGAAAATTTGTAATCCGGGGACATGGGAGCCAATGAGCCTCCAAGGAATAGAACATTGCCAACACTACCTTCTCTTGAATTGAAGTACAAGCAAACCCTCACGCGATGGGCCACCCGTCACCCTGATTTACCCTCGTCGATCGGTGGGGACTCTCGTTGAAGGCCTTAGGGCGGGGCTGGTCGGCCCTGAAGATTAGTGGGCGTAAGCCCGACACCTCAGGTTAATCAAAAAAAAAAAAAAGAAGTACAAGTGAAATTAAATTACAAGAAAAAGAAAGTTATACCGACACTTATAGAGATGTAAAAATAGATCGGAGTGTCAGTCTTGCAAGTCATCGATGTATTAGAGCTTTTGCGAATGAGAGATGATGGCGACAACACTTGAATGTATTTGAATTATTATTGTCATAACTGGTCCACCATTTCTATTATAATCCTTTTCCAATCAACTGTAACACCCTGTAGTCGACTCCAAATCAGCCCGTCGATTTGGTATTTCAAGCTTTCTAGTTGACTAGACCAGGTCTAGCCGACTCCAAGCCACTTAGCTTAGCATCAAAATATTTTCCTTTCTAGTCGACTAGAACTCTTGCCATCTTGGTTTCCAGATCTCCGATTGATCACCAGCTTACATTGCTAAGTAGGCATCCCAGTCAATTGGACCATATCGAGTTGATTGGACCATACCCAGTCGACTAGACCTCAGTCGATTGGATACCTGCAAAATATGATTAGCATAAAATACAGTGTGAAATTAAATAGCAGTAGTAATGTTGTTCGATCTCGACTTCTTAGTCTCACACGGACTATCTATCAGATTGACGCTTAGCTTTGTCCCCCAATAGAGGACTCGACCTCACCTCTTCACTCGAGGCTTACCTGCCAACTGCCTAGCCGGACTTACCATGCTTGACATCTGATCTAACCCACAAGAACTTTTGCCAACTGTTCGATCTTTCTGACCCAGCTAGTCTTTATGTCGATTGTCCGATCTCCTGACCCATCGGCCTTCATGCTAGATGTCTGGTCCACTCGACCCATCTAGACTTCATGCCTAGTGTCTGGTCCTTCTGATCTGTCAAGGCTTCAGTCGAGTATTTGGTCAACACGATCTGCTAGGACTTTCCATCCTTTTCCTACTATTCGATCTGCCTGACCTACTAGGGCTTTCCTATTATGCATGCACACTTAACACGCATATCAAAACAAAAGTAATTTCTAACTTTAACTTATGGTTCATATATGAATACTAAGGAATGATGCTCCCTACATCAACACCAACAAGTCCATGACTGGTATAATTGGCACAAAAATCTAGGTACAATCTAATACTTTGCTCCTTTTCATCTTCTAATAGATGACCCCCCTCCTATTTAGAGTAGTATACATTGAGGACAATGCATAATTTAAGTTTGGAGGGGTAGTTTACTTTTCATAACCTACATTTCATGTTCATTTTTCCTATTTAGCATTGTTTAGCATATTTCCTGCGCATATTTCCTTGCATAACTTATTCAACACAACCCCTAAACACTATATGTTCAGTAAAGATTCTTTTGACCTATTTGATAAGAACCTTATTTCAACTTTTACATTACCCCTAGGGTAGAGGTAAACAAAAAGGGTCTTGGTCCATATACCAGACCAGTACTCAATTTTCCATAGGGGACTCTCATAAACATTATGGTTACTGGAAAAACATTCATTTCAAGAGTTTGAAAATAATAATAATAATAATAATAAAGATGAAATAAAATTAGAGTACCCCTTTTAGACAAAGTATTTACTAGAGAAACACTTATGAGGGTGCCCCTTTGAGACTAATTAGTTACTAGGGAAATACTCGGTATTTATTTCTTACTTTTCTTCTCTTAAGCTTGAGTTCTCCTTTGAGACAAGGTGTAGTAATGAGATAATGAGCCAAGTGTTAGGGCAGGTAAGTGCCCCTGCACCGGAAAAACGTGGAACATGGTAAAAGGAACTTTTGACTTGAATTGATGTCCAAAGCCTTAGGGTCAAAATTCACATGCACAACACACGGATTGTTCAAGCAAAGCCACAGGGAACAAATCGATAATTTTAATACCTTAGGATGAGTTTCTAACAAGTTATCATGATTCTAACTCAAAGTGTTTCCTTTTTCTTTGCTTGATGAAAGAAAAAGTTTTAGTTTGGGGATGTGATGAGTGTGAATCATACCCACTTTTTAGGGATTATTTAGCATGCATTTCTTAGGTTATGTTTATATATGGTAAAAATATTGCATTTGCATTCATTTACTCTTTTTGTTCGAATAATTGTGGTTGTAAGCATTCTTATAGGAGATCATTAAGGAAAGCACCCAAAAGCCAAGGAAAATCACAAACGATGAAAGAAGAAATAGAGGCTGACATGGCCTAGCCTTGCCACCCGACACGGCCATGCTCAGCTCTAACATGGCTTGCCATCATGCCCTCTAGCATCTAATACAACCTGACCATGCTAGACTAAATTTTAGATTGTGTTACGAAGAAAGCTCGGCATGGTTGGGGTGTGCCAATCAATACGGTCGTGGTGCACATATTTTGAAGGTCATTTTCTCCAAATTCTTCGATGCAAAAGATACTAAAAGAAACCTAGAGCCAAGGAGAAATAATCATCGAATAGAGGAGTAGGAGGACAAGGATGTAGGAGGATCGTGGCCCGACTAGAAGGGGGGTTGAATAGCCTTTTGCGTGCTTGATGGAAATTGTTTGTTATTGCGAGTTTATCTACGATACTCGTTAGCATGCACAGTGAAATATATAATAAAGCAAAACGAAATACACAATCACACACAAGAACACAACGATATATGTGGTTTGGAACCCTAGGGTTCCTACTCCACGGGGTGAGCTCAACGAGCTCGAGTGATAAACACACCACTACTAAAACTCCTTCTCGACAACAAGTCGGAGGTGGAGAAACCTCGTACAAGCAATTACAAAGTAATACAAAAATGTACAAGCAAATACAAAGACAAAATGAAATATGTAAATAACACTTTACAACAAATGACTTTGAACTCTTTCTTGTTTCTCGCTTTGGTTTTCTCTTGAAGGTCTGGAATGAGCAACAATTCTCCTCCAAAATCTCCTCAAAAATCGCTGTGGAAATCCTCTCCAAGCTCCAACTTTTATGCTTGTCTTGGGATGATTCTGCACCTAACAGCCGACTGCCATAAGGCACCAGTCGACTGCTCCTATAGTCGTTGTGAGACAATGGCTTAATCTACATCGGCATCCAGCCAACGAATACACTGGAAGTTGACTGCCCATTACTATCACCAATCGCTAGCCTCGTAGTCGCGATCGATTAGTCGATCGAGCGCTCGCTTCGCGCATCCTCGACCGTAAGTCGATCGCCATCCGTGGTAGTCGACCATCGAAGCATCACGATCGCCAAATGCCGGGCAAATACTACCATGGCATACAACGCATTCGAACGCTAGTCGACTCTCACTAGTCGACTAGGACATACCACTAGTCGACTGTTGTTGGGTAAAACCTCAAACACAAGTTGTTTGAGCATCCGACCATCGGGTAAAACCTCAAACAACATGTTTGAGCATCCGATACTTGACCATCCCTTGGACTTTCCAAATGCCAAGTATCGATAACTTGGACTTTTACCGCCAAGGCTACACATTTGGACATACGTGGAAAAGGCTACACACTTGGAATTCCCATGCCAATGTCAAACCATGTTGGACTTTCACCGCCAAAGCTACACACTTGGACTTACGTGTCCAAGGCTACTCACTTGGACTTCCCTTGCCATCTCAATGTTGGACTTCCAATTCCAAGCCCTATGCTTGGACTTTCACCGTCAAGGCTACACACTTGGACTTACGTGGCCAAGGCTACACACTTGGTCTTTCCATGACAATCACATGTTATATGTTTTGTCTAACATCAAAATATTGCTCAAGTCAAACTTGAGTCTGGTCAATCATGACCTGGGCTGATTGCACTAACAATCTCTCTTTTTTTAATGTTAGACAAAACCCCAAACACCTTTGAGTTAGGTGTTCTAACTCAAGACTACCAATTTTCCCCAATTGGCAATTCTCACCTTTGAGAATTCCAATTAACCCCAATCGATATCTTCTCCCCCTTTTTGACATACACCAAAAAGGTCCTTCCCAAGGGTGTTAATGTCTCATATCCCAAAGAGATCTTACAATCTCTCCCTTGGTCCAAAAACACATCTAGGATGCCTTCACTCTTCCTAGTGATAAGTCTTATACCACTTAAGAGATGCAATCCCTCAATTCTCGTCCCATGAGGAAAAATACATCCATCATCCCAAGATGGATAACCTCCCCCTAAAAGCTTGCTCCCCCTTGACCATTGCACCAACAATGTTTTTGGAGAGTCCCTAAGCCAATAGGAACACTAAACAATCAAAATTAAAGGAAAAGATTCAACATTGAACTTTCACCTCCCTTAAATTTGATACACACCCTAAACAATTCTCCTAATCCATTTTCAATTGATTTCCACCCTTCCAATGCTCTCCAAAGCATATCCTAGTGTTAGGAGCAATTAGGGAACCTAAAGGTAGTTGAACATGGACCTAATAAACCTTGTTTACCGAAAATCATCTTTGATAATGACTTACATACCACAATGATCATTGGCGACGATGACTACCATCCATGGCGATGATCGATTTCTGCATAGTGTAGAAATCAGACTTCAGAATCCAAAATCCAAAAATCATAAGTAAAAATACCTATTTTGAAAAATCTTGAAAATTCATACGTACATTACTTATAACAAATATTATGGGTGAAAAATATTGGAAAAATAAAATACCCATAAACTAGTGAGATTGACAAAAAATTCAAAACTATTGAAATTTTTAATGTTTAGCCCTACTTTGTATCACCACATTCAATGGTGATTGATATTAAAAGATAGACTTCACCAAGGTTTTTCAAAATTATTTTGAAATGATTTTAAAACCTTAATTTCATTCCTAACATCTCACTTGTATCTAAGTGTATGAAACACATGTAGGAGATTTAAGGCCGCTAGAGGGGGTGAATAGCGGTGCGCTAGTACGATGGAATTCGTTCGCGTTTGCTTGTCTACAAACTTGTTAGTATGCAGTGGAATATACAATAAAATACAACAAGAACAAACACAACACGATAGACATGAGATGTAACGTGGTTCGGAACCGAACGATTCCTACTCCACGGATCGGGCTCTAAAAACCCTAGCAATGCAAACACGCACTACTAATCACAATAACTCCTTCTCAACACAAGTCGGAGGTGGAGAAACCTCGTACAAATAATCTTACAACAATAAGAACAAAATACAAGCAATATACAATGCAAATACGAAAGACAAGTAAAGACGTTCCAGTTACATGTTACTACAGTGCAAACTTGATATAGCTTCTCCTTGTTTAATTGTAGATGGTTGCATGTTTTCGAGAAGTTGTCGATCCCAGTCTGAACCGGATGGCTTTTTCTCCTTCTCGAGCTCCATTTATATCTTCAACCTATCTTTCAGTCGATCGCAGGACCATCGATCACACTATTACTATGAGATAAGCGGTGTAATCCACGAAAAATCAGCGGCTAGACATCGATTGATTACATGATTAGTCATTGATCAAGCCATCCTTTCGACACGGTCAAGTGAGACTCCATTGTGCGCAAAGCCGAGCATCGATCGGTCACAAGATCGATATCGTCCATCTTGACTTCAAGCTCAAAGTCATTCGGACACATCCCATAGTAAAACCCTAATTGACTCTCACCAGTCGACTGCCATATGGCACCAGTCGACTGGCACACCTCAAACATGAGGTTTTAGCCCAAGTATAGTTTCCCCATACTTACTAGACCACCCTTAGCCTAGACCTAAGCCTTCTAGCCACCTCCATCAGCCTTACGCCTCTCAGATCCCTCCAAGTCATCCATGACATGTTCATCCATTGCGCTAGCCTTCAGATGCTTCCATCGGCTATGTCATGCTAACGGTGTCTACACCACCAAGGCACATTTGACTTACTCCGCCAAGACTCCGCTTGGACTTTATGCCGCCAACCATTGGACTTATGCTGCCAAGACTCCCACTTGGACTTTACGCCACCAATATCAAACCCCTTGGACTTCTCAAATGCCAAGATTCAATCTTGGACTTTCCCTTGCCATCCCATGTAGGACTTTCCATGCCAAGACCCATGCTTAAACTTTACCTTGCCAACTCATGTTGGACTTTCCATGCCAAGACCCATGCTTGGACTTTTCCTCGCCAAGACCCATGCTTGGACTTTCATTGCCAAGACCCATGCTTGGACTTTACATGCCAATTACTCAAGACTTGGACTTTCCCATGACAATTACATTGTCATATGTTTTTGTCGAACATCAAAACATCACTCGAGTCAAACTCGAGTCCTAGTGAATCGTGACCTGGGATGATTGCACCAACAATCTCCCCCTTTTTGATGTTAGACAAAAAACTAACAAACCATTGAGTTTTGTAGGATTTTTGATGCCGCGAGACGGGGGGTGAATAGTGCATGTTCGTTCATCGATGGAATTCATTCGCGGTTGTCTCTACAATTTCGTTAGCGCAGCGGAAATAGAAAGATAATAATGACAACAAAATATACAACACGCAAACACAAATATTTAACGTGGTTCGGAACCGCCAGTTCCTACTCCACGGATCGAGCTCTACGAGCTCTAGTGATGCACACGCACTCTCTAATCACAAATAATCCTTCTCGGAACAATCCGGAGGTGGAGAAACCCCTTACAAGTAATCTTACAACAATAAGATACAAATACAAGCAATTACAATAATGAAATACAATGCAAGTAAAGAAAACTACTTTACGATTGCCTTTGGATTGCTTGATTGCTTGAAATCACCTTGGAGACCCTGATTTGCAACAACAAATCACTCCAAAACCCTCAAGAAACCGATGTCAATTCCTCCATCACGAGCTCCTTTTATAGCTTAAACCTGTACTGGAAAAAGTCGATCAGTCGAGTGATCGGGACCATCAGTTGACTGATGCCACTATTGTCGTGAGACAACGGCTAGATCCACGCTGGATAAGTCCAACGGATCTACCATCAGTCGACTGATCATACCCATCAGTCGACTGATGGAGTCCTCACTCGACCAGTCGAGTCTCGACTCCATTCTGTGGCTGATTTCTCGAGCACCACCGATCGGTGATCACACGATCGATCGATCGCTGAGCCATCATCGACCGCCCACCTCGCGGCTAGGCCACTTCCCGAAACCCTAGTTGATTTGGTCCACCGACCGCCACATGACACCGCGAAACATGAGGTTTTAGCCCAAGTATGGTGCCCCCCATACTTGCTAGACCACCCTTAGCCTAGACCTAAGCCTTCTATCCACCTCTATCAGCCTCACGCCTTTCGGATCCCTCCAAGTCATCCATGACTTATTCATCCATCGCGTTAACCTTCAGGTGCTTCCATCGGCTGTGTCATGCTAACGGTGTCTACACCGCCAAGGCACATTGGACTTACGCTGCCAAGACTCCGCTTGGACTTTACGCCGCCAACCATTGGACTTATGCTGCCAAGACTCCCGCTTGGACTTTACCCAGCCAATATCAAACCCCTTGGACTTCTCATGCCAAGACTCAAGCTTGGACTTTCCCTTGACAACCCATGTTGGACTTTCCATGCCAAGTACTCAAGACTTGGACTTTACCTTGCCAAGACCCATGCTTGGACTTTCCATGCCAACTCATGTTGGACTTTCCATTGCCAAGAACCATGCTTGGACTTTACCAAATGCCAAGTGTCCCACTTGGACTTCCCATTCCAAGTACTCAAGACTTGGACTTTCCCATGACAATTACATTGTCATATGTTTTTGTCGAAACATCAAAACATCACTCGAGTCAAACTCGAGTCCTGGTCAATCGTGACCTGGGCCTATTGCACCAACAATCTCCCCCTTTTTGATGTTTGATAAAAACCAAACAAATCATTTGAGTTAGATCACTAACTCAAGTCTCTTACCAATTATTAAATGTTCTCTCCCAAACATTCTCCCCCTTTTTGACTAACATCAAAAAGGTCTTCTCTCCAAGGAGGTCAATGTCTCATGTCCCAATGAGATCTTACAATCTCCCCCTTGGTCCAAAAATACATAGGATGCCTACCATCTTCTTAGTGATAAGTCTCATATCACTCTAGAGAGGCAATCCTATACACTCTCCCAATTTCCAAATTGGGTTTCTAAAAATCCATCAATTTTCCCAATTGATAACCCTTTCCCCTTCAAGAAGAAAGAAAAACACATCCATCACTCCAAGATGGATACCTCCCCCTAAAGGCTTGCTCCCCCTTGACCATTGCACCAATAATGTCCTTGAGAAGTCCCTAAGCCAATAGGAACTCTAAACCATCAAAATTAAGGTTAGAAATTCAACATTGAACTTCCCAACACCTTAAAATTGATACAAATCCTAAACACCTCTCCTAATCCATATCCAATGGATTTTCACCCTTCATCATGCTTCCCAAAGCATATCCCAGGGTTAGGAGTGTTTAGGGACCTTAACCGCAGCCGAAATCGGGTTAGACAAGCTTGTTTATCCCGAAATCAGGAAATCAGTCGAGTGATTCAGAATCGATCATTGAACTACATCGTGATCGCCACTATGAAGCGATCGATAATCAAAATCTGATTTTCAGTTATCAGAAATGAGATTTGGGAATTCATAAATAATTATATGTTTATTGAAAAATCACGAAAATTGATACGTATAATACCTATGACCAATACAATGGGTGAAAAATGTTTGAAAATTATTTTATCCATAAAATAGTGAGTATGATACAAAACTCAAAACCATTGAACTTTTTAATGTTTTGGCCCTATTTTGTATCAACTCTATCAATGGTGATTGCTATCAAAAGATAGACTTCACCAAGGATTTTCAAAATGATTTTAAAAAGTTTTCAAAACCTTATTTTGGATCATATTCCTTGGGCTCTATGTACATGACTTGTACACATTCTCTCCCAATGATCCACATGTTGAGTTAAGATGAGTTTGGGTTCAACTAGATGCAAAAACTATGCACCTTGAACTTAACTCATATCCTAGAATCTCACATGTATCTAGGGTGTATAAATACACATACATGTCAATTGGATGTGAGATGTAGATTTTGGTTCATTTAATCTAGGGTTTCATGCATTTCCTAGGCAACCCTACTTGATTCCCTTATAAATGGGACTTCAAGTCATGCCATAGTCCTTATATCAATTTTAATCAATTAAATGCATGAAATGATCATGGCATAAAGATAGCAATGATTAAGCATGGACAATGATCATGATGTCATGGCATATGAGAAAATCTAAAAACACATGACATTTAAAACCTTAATCCTAAAACATGAACATGACATATACAATGAATAAACGTAAGCATGATGTCATGACATGTTATATGGCAAACAAAGCATGGCATATAAAATATATAGGTATAATAATACCTAAATCTTAATATTAATTGCCATTTGATATAATTCATCGTATTTTGCCATATTTCTACTTTTCTCCCAAGTGTGCCAAAAACCCAAAATGACACACTAACCTCTAAATCTAAATTGTCCCAATTTGATCATTTTATCAAACTTCTCAAATACTATTGGCACATCCTAAAATCTTTTAGGATTAAGACTCAAGTGTATTTCCAAGGCAACCTAAAGTGCCACCTTTATCATGGTTGAGTTAACTACCCATCCAATCAAGGTTGGCACACCCTAAACCCATCTAGCGTGAATCAATCATGCTCTTAGGAACCCAAAACCGATTTGAGCTCCTAGGGTTTATTAGGTATTCCTTAGGGATAACCTCCCTAAATACCTTCCTAATGACCCTCCTAGGCTTGTTAGCCTTGGTCATTTGGGTCTTACCTAGGTTGACTCTAGGGGTAACTCCCCTTGCAACCTTCTTAGTGGCCACCCTAGGTTTCCTAGAAACCCTAGCCACTAGGCATACCCTTTGGTCAACTCTAGGGATGACTTCCCTATTGACCTTGGTCTTCCTAGACCTAGTTTGTGTTCCATAATCAAATGGAACACTATGGTAAGCCACCTTAGGCTTAGGTTTGTGACCCAAACCTTGCTTGCCCTTGGTTGACTTTTGACTCTTAGGTCCTTGGTGTTGACTTTAACTTTTGGACCTTTGACTTTTACCATTAGACCCTTTAAATTGGTTTTATATATTCCTAAGGGTCTTTTCTAGTTTCTAAAGCCTTGACCTCAAGGCTTGGTTTTCTAATTCCAATTGCCCAATTGATTTTTGATTAAATTCTTGGGCATGGGACTTTCTAGGCATATGCCTAGTCCATTTAGGGTTTAGACCTAGATGTTCTTGTACCTTCCTAATTGTCTCCCTAGGTAGGATTGGTCTTGAGTTATTTGACCTAGGTTTATCCTTAGATAACTTGTTTTTAGGGACATTAGTCCCAAATTTCTCCTTACTTTTGAAGTTAACACTTTTAGCTCCTAAACAAATGTATTTATCTCTAGCATGCTTTTCATGGTGAATTGCGAGAGAATTAAAATTTCTAGCATGCTTTTGACTTTTAAATTTAGAAGGTGCATTATTTAAATATACCTTAGGGTTAGCTATAGAAGCTCCCCCTACTTGTAGTGCTCCTCCTTGCCCCTTCTTCTTCCCCCTAGGGCATTGACTCCGATAATGCCCCTTTGAATTGCACTTGAAGCATATGATGTGCTCCTTGCTCTTTTGACTTGGGGCACTAGCATCTTTGACATTTGGTGCCGGTGGAGCTTTCCTAACCTTCTTTGGGCACTTGCTCTTATAGTGCCCGGTTTCCCTACACTCAAAACATATTATATGCATTTTATTATTAACACATATGTTTGAGTTACCTAGGTCAATGGAGACCGAAATTTGACTTTGGGCTTCTTCATCTTGACCAGATGTCGAAGCTTCTTCTTGATGTTCCGGTGTGGAAGTTCTCTCCTCCCCCTCAGTCCTTGAAGTGGATGCTTCTTCCACTTCCTCCACCGATTCGAAAGTTGACTCCCTATCAACTTCCGATTCCTCACTTTCACTTGAGGATGAGCTCTCTTCTTCATCCTCCTTGTCTTCTTGGATTGAATGAGGCTCTTCATGGAATTTTGCCAATTTGTTCCATATATCCTTAGCGTCTTTACAATCCTCAAGGTCACCTAGGCTACACAAGAGGTCATTAAGAATTAGATCAAAAATAAGTTTGATTACCTTCTTGTTTTTATCGAATTGTCAGAGTTGTTCCTCACTCCATTTCTTCTTCTTGAGAAACCCTCCCTTTGGTCCCTTAGGATATTCAAACCCTTCCATCAAAGCGGACCACTCCTCAAGGTCTCTCATCATTAGGAAGTCCTCAATTCTCGCCTTCCATTGTCGAAATCCTTCTTGTCCATATAAGGAACACGGAATTGGGGTGTTGATGTCCCATCCCAATGGTTCTTCCATCTTCACCCTCTAGCATCTTTTGTCTTAGCTCCCGGCATTTAGTCCGTAGAAGAGCCCCAGGCTCTGATACCGATTGTAGGATTTTTGATGCCGCTAGAGGGGGGTGAATAGCGCATGTTCGTTCGTCGATGGAATTCGTTCGCGGTTGTCTCTACAATTTCGTTAGCGCAGCGGAAATAGAAAGACAATAATGATAACAAAATATACAACACGAAAACACAAATATTTAACGTGGTTCGGAACCGCACGGTTCCTACTCCACGGATCGAGCTCTACGAGCTCTAGTGATGCACACGCACTCACTAATCACAAATACTCCTTCTCGGAACAATCCGGAGGTGGAGAATTACAAGTAATCTTACAACAATAAGATACAAATACAAGCAATTACAATAATGAAATACAATGCAAGTAAAGAAAACTACTTTACAATTGCCTTTGGATTGCTTGATTGCTTGGTTGCTTGAAATCACCTTGGAGACCCTGATTTGCAAAAACAAATCGCTCCAAAACCCTCAAGAAACCGATGCCAATTTCCTCCATCACGAGCTCCTTTTATAGCTTCAACTCCGAAAACACTCGATCGATCGATCGGGACCATCAATGATCGATGCCATCGTTGTCGTGAGACAACGGCAGATCCACGCCGATAAGTCCAACGGATCTACCATCACGATCGATAGAGTTCTCACTCGACCACCGAGTCTCGACTCCATTCTACGGCTGATTTTCGAACCCGCCGATCGATCACACGACGGGCCGATCGGCTGAGCCATCACCGATCGCCCACCTGCAATGATCGCTAGGCTACTTCCGCAAATAAACCTCTAGTTGATTTGGTCCTGATCGCCACATGACACTACCGATCGCACACCTCAAACATGAGGTTTTAGCCCAAGTATGGTGCCCCCCATACTTGCTAGACAACCCTTAGCCTAGACCTAAGCCTTCTAGCCACCTCCATCAGCCTCACGCCTTTCAGATCCCTCCAAGTCATCCATGACTTGTTCATCCATCGCGTTAGCCTTCAGGTGCTTCCATCGGCTATGTCATGCTAACGGTGTCTACACCGCCAAGGCACATTGGACTTACGCTGCCAAGACTCCGCTTGGACTTTACACTGCCAACCATTGGACTTATGCTGCCAAGACTCCCGTTTGGACTTTACGCAGCCAATATCAAACCCCTTGAACTTCTCATGCCAAGACTCAAGCTTGGACTTTCCCTTGCCAACCCATGTTGGACTTTCCATGCCAAGTACGCAAGACTTGGACTTTACCTTGCCAAGACCCATGCTTGGACTTTCCATGCCAACTCATGTTGGACTTTCCATTGCCAAGAACTATGCTTGGACTTTACCAAATGCCAAGTGTCCCACTTGGACTTCCCATGCAAAGTACTCAAGACTTGGTCTTTCCATGACAATTACATTGTCATATGTTTTTGTCGAAACATCAAAACATCACTCGTGTCAAACTTGAGTCTTAGTCAATCGTGACCTGGGTCGATTGCACCAACAAGTTTGACCATCGAAATCCCATTTGATGTCATTCTCTAAATAAGTTCTCCCCAAAACATTCTCCCCCTTTTTGACTAACATCAAAAAGGTTCTCTTCCTAAGGAGGTCAATGTCTCATGTCGCAATGAGATCTTACAATCTCCCCCTTTGGTCCAAAAATACCTAGGATGCCTACTATCTTCCTAGTGATAAGTCCCATATCAATCAAGAGAGGCAATCCTATACACTCTCCCAATTTCCAAATTGGGTATCTTAAAATCCCATTTTCCTCCTTATGAGGAAAAATACTATCCATCATCCCATGATGGGTAAACCCCCCCCCCCTAAGGCTTTCTCCCCCTTGATCATTGCACCAACAATGTCCTTGGGAAGTCCCTAAACCAATAGGAACTCTAAACTATCAAAAATAAGGTTCAAAGTTCAAACATGAACTCTTCCTCCCTTAACTTTTGATACATCACTCTAACACCTCTCCTAATCCATATCCAATGGATTTTCACCCTTTATAATGCTTTCCAAAGCATATCTTGTTAGGGAAATCTCTTGACGTGATATGGTTTTGATCTGTGTGGCAAAGGGTTTAAGTTAGGATGTTTGGATTTGATATGTGCGTTGGAGTCTTGCAGAACTTAGTAATTCGCACATGGAGCCTTGGCGAGTTTCACATCTCATGACTCGATCTTAGAGTCAGTGAAGGATGACTTTGCAGAAGTCGTGCGCTAGAGCATCCAAGGGACTGCCGGACGAGGAGCTTGGAGTGAAGCCGGAGGAAGTAGACTTCAGGGCGAGATGCAAAGGATGACGATGCAGAGCCGTGCGCTTGGCGCATCCGAGGGACGTGGCCAGACGAAGATAACTTCAAAGGCAAGGGACTCCGAGAGATGAGAGTGAGCAAATGTAACCCGGGAAGGGGTAGTGCTCTTAGGTGAAACTTGGCCATTTGGCTAAGTGTCAGATGGGATTTCCCGACATCAGTCGACTACCATGTTATGGGTCGACTACTCTAAGTTGACTGTGACTCGACTAGTGTTCGAGTTCGGTTCAAGTGCCAACAGTCGACTGCCATGGAATGTCAGTCGACTGCGAGACCACTAGTCGACTGATGAAGGCATTAGTCGACTGGTCGCAAGGGTTTTAGGCACAGAATGGAGTCGAGCTCACGAGCACTCGACTGATAGGTCCATCAGTCGACTGATGGTGGTATCGTTGGATGGAATCCAACGTGGAAAGCAGCCGTTATTAGACAATGGCTACAGGATTAGTCGACTGATCAGGGCATCAGTCGACTGGTCTTGTGTCAATGGGAAGAAACCCTCTTCCTCTATAAAGAGGAAGGGTGTGGGGCTTTGGGGGCCTAATGTTTATGCTCTAAACTCTCCCAAAGTGCCCTAAAGTTTTTCCATCCTCTTACTTGGTTTTATTTACATCATATTTGTAAGAGGAGTGAATTCTTGTAAAGAGGTTACCTCCACCTAGCTTGGTGCAAAGGAGAGAATAGTGGAAGCTTGCGGAGTGATTCACCGTGGATGAATCGGACCGTGGACTAGCGGCACAGCCGTGAACCACGTTACATTGCAGTGTTAGTGTTTGTGTTTATTCTTCCTTTGCTTTGTCTTTAATTGTTTGTATTTGCATATTCCGCTTGCGCTAATAGTTTTGTAGATTAGCAACGAACAAACGAAATCCAACGTCTACGACAAAGGCTATTCACCCCCCTCTAGTCGGCCAATCGATCGACCCTACAAGTGGTATCAGAGCCAAGGCGCTTGTTGAGGACTAACCACCAACACAAGCACTATATCAAGCGATGGTCGGCTCAAACATTCATCTGACGAAGTTCGAGAGGGAATTAGCTCGGTGGAAGAAGCGAATGGAGGTATTTTTCGAAACCGATTTTGAAATTCTATTAATTATGGAAAAAGGTTTCGAAATGCCTAGGGTTGAAGAAGGGGAGCCATTGGAAAAATCAAGGTGGAGCAAGAGGCAAAGGGAAGAATACTTGGCAAACTCAAAAATCAAACATCACCTCTACAATGTACTCCCTCAACAAGAAGTCAACTGGATAGGAGAGTGTGCTAGCGCCAAGGAGATGTCGGAGAAACTCATAGAGATTCATGAAGGCACATCTGAGGCCAAGCTAGTAAGGAGAGATGTCCTTCGCTCCCAATTATCCAATATCAAACTCGAAAAGGGAGAGAAGGTAAAATCCCTACACTCTAGGTTTAAGGAAATTCTAACCGGTTTGACAAGTGTAGGGGAAAAACTCTCCAACCGGGATATGGTAATGAAGGCTATAGATGCCTTTCCCCGGTCATCAAGATGGAGCTCTATGGTGGATTCCTTTTACATCTCCAAGAATCTAGAAGTTAGCACCTTGGAGGAATTTTTCTCAACCATGGAGCTCCACGAAACAAGGCTTGAAGGAATAGTAGAACAACCTAGAAGTCAACCTTCAAGAGGAGTAGCCTTGATGGCCAACAAAGGGAAGAAGAAGATGGAGACTCCCTCCTCCTCCGACGAAGCATCCTCCTCCTCCTCCATGGATAGCACGGAAGAAGCTTACATGGTAAGGAAGGTAAGACGTGCTTTGAAAAATTTTAAATTTAATAAATCTAATGATAGGAGGAGAAGACCAAGGGGGAAGGTTATTTGTTACAATTGCCAAGGAGAGGGACACATAAAGGGCAATTGTCCCCTCTTGAACAAGAGCAAAGAGGAGAAGAGAAAGAAAGAAGAAAAGAAGAAGAAGAAGGGGAGCAAGAAGAAGGAAGAAGAGAATAAGGCCAAGGAAAAGGCGAATGCCAAAGCACTAAAAGCAAGAACTTAGGATGACCCTTCTTCTTCATCATCATCATCGGAAGAAGAAAATGTCTTCGTCACAAATTTGACACTAATGGCATTTGACGACCTAGACTCCACCTCCTCCTCCGAGTAAGAAGAAAGATCAAGCACAAGTGAGGAGAGCTCTAGTGAAGGGGGAGCTTCATCATCCTCCACATCCGAATAAGAGGACATGGAAACTATGGTAACGAACCTCTCACCAAGTAAAATAGTTTCCATGATTTGTAGTCTTACTAAGGATCTATTTAGGGCCAAAAAGAAAAATAAGAGCGTGCTAGATCAAATTAAGGATTTAGAAGAAAAATTAGAAAAAGAATGCTTAACTATTAATGATAATATTTCTTCTAGTGATGATGCATGCTCACATGATTATATGCCATTTGATGTTAATGATGCATGCATAGAGGAAAATAGGGCTTTAAGAGAGAAAGTAGATCATTTAACCAAAGCCCTAGAAAAATTCACTATTGGCTCCAACACTCTTAACATGATCATAGGGAGCCAAAGGGCAAGCTTCAACAAGAAAGGCCTAGTATATAAGGAAAATAAAAATGAAAAGGCCTATAAATGTTTAATTGCTAGGGGTTCAAGATAAAAAGAAAACAATAGCTAGAAAATGGATCCCTAAGGAATTTATAGTGAACCCAATAGGAAAGAACTTGTTTTGGGTTCCTAAATCCATTCTTAAGGGTTAGGAAAACCCTAGGATAGTCAATCTTATGGAATTTACCTATATCATATTTTTGGTTGACTTAGGATGGAGGGACATAATTTTTGAAATAGTGTTGGGTGATGATAATGCACCCATAAATAGTTTAAGTCATGCTCAATGCTATGTATGTTGACACTCATTTCTAGCATAGTGTTGGGTAATGATAATGTGCCCATAAATTGATAATAATGCTTAAATCATGATAATTAATGTAATTGTTATATATGTTTACAATCATGATTTATGATTTTGATATTTGGCACATAGTAATGGGCATTAGGGTTTAAATCATGCCTTGGGTGATACTTGACTTTTTATCATGCTTACACACCTAATGCATGATTATAAATTGATGAATACATGTGTTTCATGATCATAATGTGAAATTAATTCATATATGTCTTTATGATCATGTGGGTTGTTAGGATGATACTTAACCTTGTATAGAATTGCATAAAATTAATGGTTAAGTATATACAAATACCTTTAGAATACATCTCACACTCACTATAGGCTACCTTGATTGAAAACTTAGCATGAGTGAGATGATAGGATGATACTAATGGTCCACTAATGCCTATGACATTTAGATGGTCATTTGAAGTATCAAATAGCAATAATAGACCAATCATGGGGAAGGCTTATGGTTAATTCATAGACATATTGCCCAAAGATCATGGTTGGATATTTCATATGTTTTCAAAACAATTTCTTGTTGGTGCAATCGGCCCAGGTCACGATTGACCAGGACTCGAGTTTGGCTCGAGTAATGTTTTGATGTGTTTTGATGTTTCGACAAAAACATATGACAATGTAATTGTCAAGGTAAAGTCCAAGTCATGGGTACTTGGCATGAAAAGTCCAACATGTGTTGGCAAGGAAAGTCCAAGCATGGGTCTTGGCATGTAAAGTCCAAGGATGGTCTTGGCATGGAAAGTCCAACATGGGTTGGCATTTGAAGTCCAAGGGGATTGATATTGGCGGCGTAAAGTCCAAGCGGTAGTCTTGGCAGCATAAGTCCAATGGTTGGCGGCGTAAAGTCCAAGCGGAGTCTTGGCGGCGCAAGTCCAATGTGCCTTGGCGGTGTAGACACCGTTAGCATGACATAGCCGATGGAAGCACCTGAAGGCTAGCGCGATGGATGAACAAGTCATGGATGACTTGGAGGGATCCGAGAGGCGTGAGGCTGATGGAGGTGGCTAGAAGGCTTAGGTCTAGGCTAAGGGTGGTCTAGCAAGTATGGGGGAACCATACTTGAGTTAAAACCTCATGTTTAAGGTGTGCCAGTCGACTGATGCCATGTGGCAGTCGACTGGATCGAGTCAACTAGGGTTTGACTGCGGGTTATGGTTTAGCAATGATCGCCATAGGTTGGCGATCGATGAGTCGAGCGATGATCGATCGTGTGATCGGTCGGGTGCTCGAGAATTCGCCACGAATCGGAGTCGAGACTCGACTGGTCGAGTGAGGACTCCATCAGTCGACTGATGGTCACAATCAGTCGACTGATGGTAGTTCCGTTGGACTTATCCAACGTGGAACTAGCCGTTGTCTCACGACAACAGTGGCATCAATCGGCTGATGGTCCCGATCACCGATCGACAGACTTTTTCCAAAGACAGGCTCATGATGGAGGAAAAAGTAACCGATTCTTGAGGGCTATTGGGGCGATTTGTTGGTGCAAATCAGGTCTCCAAGTGCAAGCAAGAAATCAAAACAAGTGTTGTAAAGTCTTTTTCTTTACTTGTATTTCATATTTACATTGTATATTGCTTGTATTTCGTTCTTACTGTTGTAAGATCTATTGTAAGGGGTTTCTCCGCCTCCGACTTGTGTCGAGAAGGAGTGTTTATCATTAGTGAGTGCGTGTGCATCACTAGGGCTCTTTAGAGCTCGATCCGTGGAGTAGGAACCGTGCGGTTCCGAACCACGTTATATCATTGTGTTAGCTTGTTGTCTATTTCGTTATCGCTTTTATTATTTCTATTTCCGCTGCGCACTAACGAAATTGTAGACACAAACGCGATCGAATTTCACCCCCCCTCTAGCTATTCCAACGATTCCGAACAAGTGGTATCAGAGCCCGGAGCTCTTCTATGGATTAACAACCGGGAGCTAAGGTGAAAGGCTAGAGGGTGAAGATGGAATTCCAAGACAAGCTTGGATGGGAAATCAACACTCCACCTCCATATGATCCAGAAGATTTTCCGGCATGGAGAGCAAGAATGGAAACATTCTTGATGATGAACATAGAGGATTGGTTCATCCTCATTGAAGGTCTTGAACCCCCTAGGGATAAGAAGGGGAATGTCCTAAAATTGAAAAAGTGGACCCAAGAGCAATGCCAAAAGCTCAAGACCGAAGTTAAGGTAACGAAACTTTTGGAAGATTTAATCCCTAATGATGTTTTGTGCAAGTTGGGGGATTACATGTATGCCAAGGAGCTATGGAGAAAATTGGCAAGATACCATGAGGAGAGTTCATCCTCAAGTGAAAGTGAGGAATCGGAAGTTGAGATGGAGTCAACTTCCGAATCGGAGAAAGAAGAAGTAGAAGAGGTGGAAGAAGCATCTACTTCTAGGATTGAGGAGGATAGACCATCCTCTACACCGGAGCAACCTCAAGAAGAGCCCTCAACATCCGATCAAGATGAGGAAGCTCAAAGTTCAACTCCGGCACCTACCACCACCCTAGGTAACTCAAACACTTTATTTTCAAATAAAAATCATATTATGTGCTTTGAGTGTAGGGAGTATGGGCATTACAAGAGCAAATGTCCAAAGAGGATCAAGAAAACTCCTTCGGCGCCTAAAAGTCAACAAAAGTCAACGGACGCCGGTTCTCCAAGACAAAAGAGCAAGGAGCATATCATTTGCTTCAAATGCCGACTACCGGGTCATTACCGGAGTCAATGCCCAAAGAAGAAGAAGAAGGGGCAAAGGGGAGCATCACAAGTAGGGGGGGCCACAAAGGCAAACCCTAAGGTATATTTAAATAATGCTTCGTCTAATTTAAAGCAAGCTAGAACTAATTTTAGCAATTGTGGTATGTATCATAAAGAGCATGCTAGAAATAACAAACATATGTGTTTAGGAGCTAAGAATGTTCACCTTAAGAATAAGGAGAAATTTGGGACTAATGTCCTTAGAAAAACAATACCTAAGAAATCTATTAAGAAAATCCAAGAACATCTAGGTTTTAATCCAAAATGGACTAGGCATTCGCCAAGAAAGTCCAATGCCCAAGAGTTAAATAAAAATTCTAAAATTGGGCAATTAGAATTAGAAAACCAAGCCTTGAGGTCAAGGCTTGAGAAATTGGAAAAGACCCTAAACAAAATACAAAATCAATTTCAAGGGTCAAATTGTCAAACTCTTAGGTCAAGAAGTCAAAATCAACTTCTAGGACCTAAGAGTCAAAAGTCAACCAAGGGCAAGAATGGTTTGGGTCACAAACCTAAGTCCAAGGTGACTTACCATAGTATTCCGTTTGACTATGGGACACTAACTAGGTCTAGAAAGACCAAGGTCAATGGGAAGTCATTCTAGAGTTGACTAAGGTTTGTGCCTATTGGCCATGGTTTCAAGAAACCTAGGATGGCCACTAGAAGGTTGTTAGGAGGCAATCCCTAAGGTTAACCTAGGCAAGACCAAAATGACCAAGGCCACAAGCCTAGGAGGGTCATGAGGAAGGTATCTAGGGAGGTTATCCCTAAGGAATATCTAATTAACCCTAGGAGCTCAAATCGATTTTGGGTTCCTAAGAGCGTGATTGATTCACGCTAAGATGGGTTTAGGGTGTGTCAACCTTGATTGGATGGGTAGTTAACTCAACCACAATAAAGGTGGCACTTTAAGGTTACTTTCAAGGTTATGATTACTTTGGAAATATCCTTGAGTCTTAATCTCAAAGAATTTTAGGTTGTGTCAATATATATCTTGAAAACATGAAAATCAATAAAATTGACACGATCTAGATTTAGAGGTCATAGTGTGTACCTTTGATTAATGGCACACTTGGGAAGGTCATGTATCAAGAAATGTGTGGTTAAGATGTAAAGGTAATATCTAGAGTGATACTCAAGTGCCACACAACTTGATGTCTTATATTCACCATGCTTCATATGTTTTACCATATGTTTGCATGGAAGGAATGTCTAGGATAGATTACATCTCACAAAACAAGTCTTTTACCTTGATTGTGTATTTTAACACTTAGAATGGGTGAGATGTTAGGTTTTGGAAATCATTGAATGTTAATGTTTGCAAAACTGAGATAAAACATTAAAATACATTAACAAATATATAAATAAAAGTATAACATCAATACATTCGAAATACAAGATCTAACGTGATAAAATAGAATAATTAAGATGATAAAATCGAGATTTTTAGATTTTCAGAATTGGAAATCAGACATCAGTCGACTGATACATTTATCAGTCGACTGATAACACTGTAGCGCGATACGATACGGTCATCAGTCGAGTGCTAGCTCCATGACTCGACTGATCGAACATCAGTCGACTGATGATACTGTTCACCTAGGCCGAAGGCCATCAGTCGAGTGCTCGACGAATAGTCGAGTGATGTGTACATCACCGATCGATGCATCGTAGCACGCTACGTAATGTTCGGCAATGATTGCCGAGCCGATCGGGCCGATCACGGCCAGAAACCGGTAATAAACCGCCATCACCGATCGATGCTCCATATCACCGATCAATGTTTTAAAGCGCGAACCGCTAGGGTTCGCGCTTTCATGCGATTTAACTGCTTTTTCCTCCTTCTGCCTCCGATCACGCTCTCTCCGACCAACTCTTCCCAACCTTCCAAAGTTCTAGGTTTGATAAACAAATCTCTCCTCTTCCATTTTGACCTATCTTGGAGCCCTAGTTCACGCGATTTAGGGTTTATTGCTCTTGTTTCGCTTAGGGTTCCGGGTCAAGCTTTCCGACTTTTCCTCGCGATCCTCAAGAACATTTGAGTCTTCCCTTCGGCACACACATGGCGCCTAAATGATTTTTCTTTCCGAGCCCTAATTTTCATTTCCATTATAATTAAGGTTTATCTAATCGTGTATTGTTGCCATTGCATTGCATATCATCACATTACATTCATAATAGGAGAGCCCGTAGAAATGATCCATCCGAGAGTGAATCTCGATTGTACCAACCTATGTTGGTGAGGGACATAGATAGGAATTTTCAATAGCCATTGTAGTGACGCTATGGAACTAATTGCATACTACAATCTGATGAAAATCGCCTTGTGCACGATCCAATCAATGATGACCTTATTAAGGAATTCTATCAAAACCTTAAAAGGTGGATGACGGCCCTACATATACTACTCGCGTTGCAAAACGTGAGTTAGAGTTCACTCCTGCGATACTGCAGGAGTTTCTCGAGTGTAGGCCTTCAGATAACACCTTTATCTTCTACCCTACCATGGACTTTCCTCTACCTGCGCCTTTTGATCATATCTCTATGGAGTCCATGCATGAGCATATCTTTGGGTATCCTCGTCCACTGGCCCAGAATCTATTTCCTATCACCGAGTTATCTGTACCTGACAATGTCCTCTACAAGGTCATTGTTGGGTGTTTTCTGCCCATTGTCACTCACTGGTCCGCCAAGATTCGGCCTCCCATCTCTTTCTTCTATATGCCATGCGCCATCGCTAGACATAAACTTTGCATTGAACATTTTCCATTGCATTGCACTTCACTTCGCATAAGGGAAAGTGCATATGCCATTTGGACATATCATCACAAGATGGCTTGACTGTAGGCATCAACATCCATAGGCTCTCGGCACCATCGGAAGTTTACGATTGTATATCAGTTCGTAACTTCTCCTTAGCGAAGTTACGGATGGGCGCTGGACAGATGGAGTTGGCGCCTCGACCACCCAAGGCACACAGACAGCCTCCTCCACCGCCCAGAGAGGCGACAGAGGACCACGAGGATACAGAGACCACTGATGAGGATGAACAGATGCCAAGAACACACGGGCCGGTCCGGCACGATCGCCGTGGCGGTTGGAGTCCGACGAGTATCACGGTTGACGCTTAGGTCGCCGTGAGCTCGACAGCTAGTTGCCTCTTGGCGCTGCCTCGATAGGATGGAGGAGACCCAGGTGCATAGAGCAAAGATCACGATATGCTAGAGATGATGCGCCTGACTCGAGTCAACCCTCACGCCACCTCCTGCGGACGATTAGAGGATATTAGATTTTTTTTTGTGGTTGTCATTTTTGTAGTGAGATTGAGCATAGCCAGTCTCCATTTTGAATGTAAAAGACAAATTTTAAGTTAAATGAAATCTTTGTTTCTGAAAAATCTTGTGTGTGTGAATGAATATTTATATAATTGTATTGCTATCATATACCATGTCATGACATTGTTTAGGGTTACCTTAGATGTCATGTGTTTTTTAAATATCATCATATGCCATGACATCTTGATCTTTGGCCATGTTTTAATAATGCTATTACTTATGCCATGATCATACATTCATGCATTAACTTGATTAAAATTGATTTAAGGACAATGACATAACTTGAAGTCCCATTTATAAGGGAATCAAGTAGAGTTGCTTAGAAAATGCATGAAACCCTAGTTTAGGGAGAACAAAACCCACATCTCACATCTAATTGACATGTATGTGTATTTATACACCATAGATACATGTGAGATGCTAGGATATGAGTTAAGTTCAAGGTGCATAGTTTTTGCATCTAGATGAACTAAAACTCATCTAATTTTAGTTGTGGATCATTAGGGAGAGCTCGTGTACAAGTCACATACATAGAGCCCAAGGAATATGATCCAAGATAAGGTTTTGAAAACATTTTAAAATCATTTTAGAAAACCTTGGTGAAGTCTATCTTTTGATAGCAATCACCATTGATGAAGTTGATACAAAATAGGGCCAAAACATTGAAAATTTCAATGGTTTTGAGTTTTGTATCAAATTCACTATTTTATGGGTAAAATATTTTTCAAACATTTTTCCCCCATTGTATGTGTCATAGGTATTATACGTATCAAATTTCGTGATTTTTCGATATACGTATAATTATTTATGATTTTCTGAAACTCGATTCGATAATCAAATTCGAAATTTGATTATCGATCGCCTGAGTGGCGGCCGATCGATGAGTGTGGCAATGATCGGTAGTCGACAGAGTCGACTGCCAAGGCTGATTTCGAGAAAACTAAGTTTGGTTAGTCCGTGTTCAGCCATGGCAAAGGTCCCTAACCACTCCTAACCCTAGGATATGCTTTGGGAAACATTATAAAGGGTGAAAAGCTATTGGTTATGGATTAGGAGAGTTGTTTAGGGTTTGTATCAATTTTAAGGTGTGGAAAGTTCAATGTTGAATTTCTAACCTTAATTTTGATGGTTTAGAGTTCCTATTGGCTTAGGGACTTCCCAAGGACATTGTTGGTGCAATGGTCAAGGGGGAGCAAGCCTTTAGGGGGAGATATCCATCTTGGGATGATGGATATGTTTTTTTTCTCCTTGAAGGGGAGAATGTTATCAATTTGGGAAATTGATGGATTTTTAGAAACCCAATTTGGAAATTGGGAGAGTGAATAGGATTGCCTCTCTTGAGTGATATGAGACTTATCACTAGGAAGATGGTAGACATCCTAGATATTTTTAGACCAAGCGGGAGATTGTAAGATCTCATTGGGACATGAGACATTGACCTCCTTGGAGAGAAGACCTTTTTGATGTTAGTCAAAAAGGGGGAGAATTGAGGAAAAACATTTGGAGAGTATTTACCAATTTGGGATAATTGGTAAAGAATTGAAGTTAGTATTCTAACTCAATCATTTGTTTGGTTTTTGTCAAACATCAAAAAGGGGGAGATTGTTGGTGCAATCGGCCCAGGTCACGATTGACTAGGACTCGAGTTTGGCTCGAGTAATGTTTTGATGTGTTTTGATGTTTCAACAAAAATATATGACAATGTAATTGTCAAGGTAAAGTCCAAGTCATGGGTACTTGGCATGAAAAGTCCAACATGTGTTGGCAAGGAAAGTCCAAGCATGGGTCTTGGCATGTAAAGTCCAAGCATGGTCTTGGCATGGAAAGTCCAACATGGGTTGGCATTTGAAGTCCAAGGGGATTGATATTGGCGGCGTAAAGTCCAAGCGGTAGTCTTGGCAGCATAAGTCCAATGGTTGGCGGCGTAAAGTCCAAGCGGAGTCTTGGCGGGGTAAGTCCAATGTGCCTTGGCGGTGTAGACACCGTTAACATGACATAGCCGATGGAAGCACCTGAAGGCTAGCGCGATGGATGAACAAGTCATGGATGACTTGGAGGGATCCGAGAGGCGTGAGGCTGATGGAGGTGGCTAGAAGGCTTAGGTCTAGGCTAAGGGTGGTCTAGCAAGTATGGGGGAACCATACTTGAGTTAAAACCTCATGTTTGAGGTGTGCCAATCGACTGATGCCATGTGGCAGTCGACTGGACCGAGTCAACTAGGGTTTGATCGTGTTATGGTTTCAGAATGACGCCATAGGTTGGCGATCGATGGCTCGAGCGCCATCGATCGCGTGATCGATCGATTGGTGCTCGAGAATCGCCACGTATCGGAGTCGAGACTGATCCGGTCGAGTGAGATTCCATCGATCGGATGGTCACAATCGGGCCGATCGATGGTAGTTCCATTGGACTTATCCAACGTGGAACTAGCCGCTTGTCTCACGACAATATGGCATCACCGATCGATGGTCCCGATCGACCGATCGATAGACTTTTCCAAAGACAGTTGAAGCTATATATGGAGCTCGTGATGGAGGAAAAAGTAACCGGTTCTTGAGGGCTATTGGGGCGATTTGTTGGTGCAAATCAGGTCTCCAAGTGCAAGCAAGCAACCAAGTATTCAAGCAATCAAAACTAGTGTTGTAAAGTCTTTTTCTTTACTTGTATTTCATATTTACATTGTATATTGCTTGTATTTCATTCTTACTGTTGTAAGATCTATTGTAAGGGGTTTCTCCGCCTCCGACTTGTGTCGAGAAGGAGTGTTTATCATTAGTGAGTGCGTGTGCATCACTAGGGCTCTTTAGAGCTCGATCCGTGGAGTAGGAACCGTGCGGTTCCGAACCATGTTATATCATTATGTTAGCTTGTTGTCTATTTCGTTATCGCTTTTATTATTTCTATTTCCGCTGCGCACTAACGAAATTGTAGACACAAACGCGAGCGAAGTTCATCTACGCTATTCACCCCCCCTCTAGCTATTCCAACGATTCCTAACAAGTGGTATCAGAGCCCGGAGCTCTTCTACGGATTAACAACCGGGAGCTAAGGTGAAAGGCTAGAGGGTGAAGATGGAATTCCAAGACAAGCTTGGATGGGAAATCAACACTCCACCTCTATATGATCCAGAAGATTTTCCGGCATGGAGAGCAAGAATGGAAACATTCTTGATGATGAACATAGAGGATTGGTTCATCCTCATTGAAGGTCTTGAACCCCCTAGGGATAAGAAAGGGAATGTCCTAAAATTGAAAAAGTGGACCCAAGAGCAACGCCAAAAGCTCAAGACCGAAGTTAAGGTAACGAAACTTTTGGAAGATTTAATCCCTAATGATGTTTTATGCAAGTTAGGGGATTACATGTATGCCAAGGAGCTATGGAGAAAATTTGCAAGATACCATGAGGAGAGTTCATCCTCAAGTGAAAGTGAGGAATCGGAAGTTGAGATGGAGTCAACTTCCGAATCGGAGAAAGAAGAAGTAGAAGAGGTGGAAGAAGCATCTACTTCTAGGATTGAGGAGGATAGACCATCCTCTACACCGGAGCAACCTCAAGAAGAGCCCTCAACATCCGATCAAGATGAGGAAGCTCAAAGTTCAACTCCGGCACCTACCACCACCCTAGGTAACTCAAACACTTTATTTTGAAACAAAAATCATATTATGTGCTTTGAGTGTAGGGAGTATGGGGATTACAAGAGCAAATGTCCAAAGAGGATCAAGAAAACTCCTTCGGCGCCTAAAATTCAACAAAAGTCAACAGACACCGGTTCTCCAAGACAAAAGAGCAAGGAGCATGTCATTTGACACGAGTCAATGCCCAAAGAAGAAGAAGAAGGGGCAAAGGGGAGCATCACAAGTAGGGGGGGCCACAATGGCAAACCCTAAGGTATATTTAAATAATGCTTCGTCTAATTTAAAGCATGCTAGAACTAATTTTAGCAATTGTGGTATGTATCATAAAGAGCATGCTAGAAATAACAAACATATGTGTTTAGGAGCTAAGAATGTTCACCTTAAGAATAAGGAGAAATTTGGGACTAATGTCCTTAGAAAAACAATACCTAAGAAATCTATTAAGAAAATCCAAGAACATCTAGGTTTTAATCCATAATGGACTAGGCATTCGCCAAGAAAGTCCAATGCCCAAGAGTTAAATAAAAATTCTAAAATTGGGCAATTAGAATTAGAAAACCAAGCCTTGAGGTCAAGGCTTGAGAAATTGGAAAAGACCCTAAACAAAATACAAAATCAATCTCAAGGGTCAAATTGTCAAACTCTTAGGTCAAGAAGTCAAAATCAATTTCTAGGACCTAAGAGTCAAAAGTCAACCAAGGGCAAGAATGGTTTGGGTCACAAACCTAAGTCCAAGGTGACTTACCATAGTGTTCCGTTTGACTATGGGACACTAACTAGGTCTAGGAAGACCAAGGTCAATGGGGAAGTCATTCCTAGAGTTGACCAAGGTTTGTGCCCATTGGCCATGGTTTCGAAGAAACCTAGGATGGCCACTGAGAAGGTTGTTAGGGAGGCAATCCCTAAGGTTAACCTAGGCAAGACCAAAATGACCAAGGCTAATAAGCCTAGGAGGGTCATGAGGAAGGTATCTAGGGAGGTTATCCCTAAGGAATATCTAATTAACCCTAGGAGCTCAAATCGATTTTGGGTTCCTAAGAGCGTGATTGATTCACGCTAAGATGGGTTTAGGGTGTGTCAACCTTGATTGGATGGGTAGTTAACTCAACCACAATAAAGGTGGCACTTTAAGGTTACTTTCAAGGTTATGATTACTTTGGAAATATCCTTGAGTCTTAATCTCAAAGAATTTTAGGTTGTGTCAATATATATCTTGAAAACATGAAAATCAATAAAATTGACACGATCTAGATTTAGAGGTCATAGTGTGTACCTTTGATTAATGGCACACTTGGGAAGGTCATGTATCAAGAAATGTGTGGTTAAGATGTAAAGGTAATATCTAGAGTGATACTCAAGTGCCACACAACTTGATGTCTTGTATTCACCATGCTTCATATGTTTTACCATATGTTTGCATGGAAGGAATGTCTAGGATAGATTACATCTCACAAAACAAGTCTTTTACCTTGATTGTGTATTTTAACACTTAGAAAGGGTGAGATGTTAGGTTTTGGAAATCATTGAATGTTAATGTTTGCAAAACTGAGATAAAATATTAAAATACATTAACAAATACATAAATAAAAGTATAACATCAATACATTCGAAATACAAGATCTAACGTGATAAAATAGAATAATTAAGATGATAAAATCGAGATTTTTAGATTTTCGTAATCGAAATCGACATCACGATCCGATATTATCATGATCGATAACATCAGCGATACGATAACGGTCATCACCGAAAGTGTTAGCTCCATGACTCGATCGATCGAACATCACGATCGATGAGGTCCATCACCGACCGATGATATCGTTTCACCGAGGCCAAGGCCATCAAGAGAGTGCTCGACGAAATGAGTGATGTACACATCACCGACCGATGGTAACATCACGATCGATGCATCGTAGCACGCTACGTAAAGTTCGCAGCGATCGCCGAGCCGGACGATCGGCCGATCACGGCCAGAAACTGTTAATAGCGCCATCACCGATCCGATGCTCCATATCACCGATCAATCGCGTTTTTAAAGCGCGAACCGCTAGGGTTCGGCGTTTTCATGCGACGAACTGTTTCTTTTTCCTCCTTCGGTCTCCGATCACGGGCTCTATCCGACCAACTCTTCCGGCTGCACTCAACCTTCCAAAGTTCTAGGTTTGATAAACAAATCTCTCCTCTTCCATTTTTGACCTATCTTGGAGCCCTAGTTCGCGCGATTTAGGGTTTATTGCTCTTGTTTCGTTTAGGGTTCCGGCGGCTGAAGCTTTCCGGCGACTTTTCCGGCGATCCTCAGCAACATTTGAGTCTTCCCTTCGGCACACATGGCGCCTAAGTAATGATTTTTCTTTCCGAGCCCTAATTTTCATTTCCATTATAATTAAGGTTTATCTAATCGTGTATTGTTGCCATTGCATTGCATATCATCACATTACATTCATAATAGGAGAGCCCGTAGAAATGATCCATCCGAGAGTGAATCTCGATTGTACCAACCTATGTTGGTTAGGTACATCGATAGGAATTTTTTCAATAGGCATTGTAGTGACGTCATGGAACTAATTGCATACTACAATCTGATGAAAATCGTCTTGTGCACGCATCCAATCAATGATGACCTTATTAAGGAATTCTATCAAAACCTTAAAAAGGTGGATGACGGCCCTACATATACTACTCGCGTTGCAAAACGTGAGTTAGAGTTCACTCCTGCGATACTGCAGGAGTTTCTCGAGTGTAGGCCTTCAGATAACACCTTTATCTTCTACCCTACCATGGACTTTCCTCTACCTGCGCCTTTTGATCATATCTCTATGGAGTCCATGCATGAGCATATCTTTGGGTATCCTCGTCCACTGGCCCAGAATCTATTTCCTATCACCGAGTTATCAGCACCTGACAATGTCCTCTACAAGGTCATTGTTGGGTGTTTTCTGCCCATTGTCACTCGGTGCCGCCAGGTCGGCCTCCCCATCTCTTTCTTCTATATGCCATGCGTCATCAGTTAGACATAAACTTTGCATTGAACATTTTCCATTGCATTGTGCACTTCACTTCCCCTGTACAAGGGAAAGTGCATATGCCATTTGGACATATGATCACAGTATGGCTTGACTCCGCAGGCATCAACATCCATAAGGGCTCTCTGCGACAGCTATCGGAAGTGTACGACTGTATATCAGTTTGTAACTTCTCCTTAGCGAAGCTACGGATGGGCGCTGGACAGATGGAGTTGGCGCCTCGACCACCCAGGGCACACAGACAGCCTCCTCCACCGCCCAGAGAGGCGACAGAGGACCACGAGGATACAGAGACCACTGATGAGGATGACCAGATGCCAACAGACACATCAGCGGCTGGTCCGTCAGATCGTCATGGCACCGAGTCCAGATTGTGAGTATCGAGCGGTTGACGCTAGGTCGCCGAGCCATCGACAGCAGGTTGCCTTCGGCGCTCGTCTCGATAGGATGGAGGAGACCCAGGGCCGCATAGAGAAGCATCAGCTCGATATGCTAGAGATGATGCAGGCCTGGACTCTGAGTCAACAGCCTCCTCCGCCGCCACCTCCTGCGGACGATTAGAGGATATTAGATTTTTTTTGTGGTTGTCATTTTTGTAGTGAGATTGAGCATAGCCAGTCTCCATTTTGAATGTAAAAGACAAATTTTAAGTTAAATGAAATCTTTGTTTCTGAAAAATCTTCTGTGTGTGAATGAATATTTATATAATTGTATTGCTATCATATACCATGTCATGACATTGTTTAGGGTTACCTTAGATGTCATGTGTTTTTTAAATTTCATCATATGCCATGACATCTTGATCTTTGGCCATGTTTTAATAATGCTATTACTTATGCCATGATCATACATTCATGCATTAACTTGATTAAAATTGATTTAAGGACTATGACATGACTTGGAGTCCCAGTAATAAGGGAATCAAGTAGAGTTGCGTTAGAAAATGCATGAAACCCTAGTTTAGGGAGAACAAAACCCACATCTCACATCTAATTGACATGTATGTGTATTTATACACCATAGATACATGTGAGCTGCTAGGATATGAGTTAAGTTCAAGGTGCATAGTTTTTGCCTCTAGATGAACTAAAACTCATCTAATTTTAGTTGTGGATCATTAGGAGAGCTCGTGTACAAGTCACATACATAGAGCCCAAGGAATATGATCCAAGATAAGGTTTTGAAAACATTTTAAAATCATTTTAGAAAACCTTGGTGAAGTCTATCTTTTGATAGCAATCACCATTGATGAAGTTGATACAAAATAGGGCCAAAACATTGAAAATTTCAATGGTTTTGAGTTTTGTATCAAATTCACTATTTTATGGGTAAAATATTTTTCAAACATTTTTCCCCCATTGTATGTGTCATAGGTATTATACGTATCAAATTTCGTGATTTTTCGATATACGTATAATTATTTATGATTTTCAAACTCGACTCGATAATCAAATTGAAATTTTTATCACCGACCGCCTGAGTGGCAATGATCGATGAGTGTGGCAATGATCGTAGTCGACAGAGTCGACTGCCAAGGCTGATTTCGAGAAAACTAAGTTTGGTTAGTCCGTGTTCAGCCATGGCAAAGGTCCCTAACCACTCCTAACCCTAGGATATGCTTTGGGAAGCATTATAAAGGGTGAAAAGCTATTGGATATGGATTAGGAGAGTTGTTTAGGGTTTGTATCAATTTTAAGGTGTGGAAAGTTCAATGTTGAATTTCTAACCTTAATTTTGATGGTTTAGAGTTCCTATTGGCTTAGGGACTTCCCAAGGTCATTGTTGGTGCAATGGTCAAGGGGGAGCAAGCCTTTAGGGGGAGATATCCATCTTGGGATGATGGATATGTTTTTTCTCCTCAAGGGGAGAATGTTATCAATTTGGGAAATTGATGGATTTTTAGAAACCCAATTTGGAAATTGGGAGAGTGAATAGGATTGCCTCTCTTGAGTGATATGAGACTTATCACTAGGAAGATGGTAGACATCCTAGATATTTTTAGACCAAGGGGGAGATTGTAAGATCTCATTGGGACATGAGACATTGACCTCCTTGGAGAGAAGACCTTTTTGATGTTAGTCAAAAAGAGGGAGAATTGAGGAAAAACATTTGGAGAGTATTTACCAATTTGGGATAATTGGTAAAGAATTGAAGTTAGTATTCTAACTCAATCATTTGTTTGGTTTTTGTCAAACATCAAAAAGGGGGAGATTGTTGGTGCAATCGGCCCAGGTCACGATTGACCAGGACTCGAGTTTGGCTCGAGTAATGTTTTGATGTGTTTTGATGTTTCAACAAAAACATATGACAATGTAATTGTCAAGGTAAAGTCCGAGTCATGGGTACTTGGCATGAAAAGTCCAATATGTGTTGGCAAGGAAAGTCCAAGCATGGGTCTTGGCATGTAAAGTCCAAGCATGGTCTTGGCATGGAAAGTCCAACATGGGTTGGCATTTGAAGTCCAAGGGGATTGATATTGGCGGCGTAAAGTCCAAGCGGTAGTCTTGGCAGCATAAGTCCAATGGTTGGCGGCATAAAGTCCAAGCGGAGTCTTGGCGGGGTAAGTCCAATGTGCCTTGGCGGTGTAGACACCGTTAACATGACATAGCCGATGGAAGCACCTGAAGGCTAGCGCGATGGATGAACAAGTCATGGATGACTTGGAGGGATCCGAGAGGCGTGAGGCTGATGGAGGTGGCTAGAAGGCTTAGGTCTAGGCTAAGGGTGGTCTAGCAAGTATGGGGGAACCATACTTGAGTTAAAACCTCATGTTTGAGGTGTGCCAGTCGACTGATGCCATGTGGCAGTCGACTGGACCGAGTCAACTAGGGTTTGACTGCGGGTTATGGCCTAGCAGTCGACTGATGGCTCGAGCAGTCGACTGATCGTGTGATCAGTCGACTGGTGCTCGAGAATTCGGCCACAGAATGGAGTCGAGACTCGACTGGTCGAGTGAGGACTCCATCAGTCGACTGATGGTCACAATCAGTCGACTGATGGTAGTTCCATTGGACTTATCCAACGTGGAACTAGCCGTTGTCTCACGACAACAGTGGCATCAGTCGACTGATGGTCCCGATCAGTCGACTGATAGACTTTTTCCAGCACAGGTTGAAGCTATATATGGAGCTCGTGATGGAGGAAAAAGTAACCGGTTCTTGAGGGCTATTGGGGCGATTTGTTGGTGCAAATCAGGTCTCCAAGTGCAAGCAAGCAACCAAGTATTCAAGCAATCAAAACAAGTGTTGTAAAGTCTTTTTCTTTACTTGTATTTCATATTTACATTGTATATTGCTTGTATTTCATTCTTACTGTTGTAAGATCTATTGTAAGGGGTTTCTCCGCCTCCGACTTGTGTCGAGAAGGAGTGTTTATCATTAGTGAGTGCGTGTGCATCACTAGGGCTCTTTAGAGCTCGATCCGTGGAGTAGGAACCGTGCGGTTCCGAACCATGTTATATCATTGTGTTAGCTTGTTGTCTATTTCGTATCGCTTTATTATTTCTATTTCACGCAGACTAACGAAATTGAAGACACAAACGCCAGCGAAGTTCATCTACGCTATTCACCCCCCCTCTAGCTATTCCCACGATTCCGAACAAGGGGTATCAGAGCGGCAGGGCTCTTCTACGGATTAACAGCAGGAGCTAAGGCAAAGGCTAGAGGGTGAAGATGGAATTCAAGACAAGCTTGGATGGGAAATCAACACTCCACCTCCATATGATCCAGAAGATTTTCCGGCATGGAGAGCAAGAATGGAAACATTCTTGATGATGAACATAGAGGATTGGTTCATCCTCATTGAAGGTCTTGAACCCCCTAGGGATAAGAAAGGGAATGTCCTAAAATTGAAAAAGTGGACCCAAGAGCAACGCCAAAAGCTCAAGACCGAAGTTAAGGTAACGAAACTTTTGGAAGATTTAATCCCTAATGATGTTTTATGCAAGTTAGGGGATTACATGTATGCCAAGGAGCTATGGAGAAAATTGGCAAGATACCATGAGGAGAGTTCATCCTCAAGTGAAAGTGAGGAATCGGAAGTTGAGATGGAGTCAACTTCCGAATCGGAGAAAGAAGAAGTAGAAGAGGTGGAAGAAGCATCTACTTCTAGGATTGAGGAGGATAGACCATCCTCTACACCGGAGCAACCTCAAGAAGAGCCCTCAACATCCGATCAAGATGAGGAAGCTCAAAGTTCAACTCCGGCACCTACCACCACCCTAGGTAACTCAAACACTTTATTTTCAAACAAAAATCATATTATGTGCTTTGAGTGTAGGGAGTATGGGCATTATAAGAGCAAATGTCCAAAGAGGATCAAGAAAACTCCTTCGGCACCTAAAAGTCAACAAAAGTCAACAGACACCGGTTCTCCAAGACAAAAGAGCAAGGAGCATGTCATTTGCTTCAAATGCCGACTACCGGGTCATTACCGGAGTCAATGCCCAAAGAAGAAGAAGAAGGGGCAAAGGGGAGCATCACAAGTAGGGGGGGCCACAATGGCAAACCCTAAGGTATATTTAAATAATGCTTCGTCTAATTTAAAGCATGCTAGAACTAATTTTAGCAATTGTGGTATGTATCATAAAGAGCATGCTAGAAATAACAAACATATGTGTTTAGGAGCTAAGAATGTTCACCTTAAGAATAAGGAGAAATTTGGGACTAATGTCCTTAGAAAAACAATACCTAAGAAATCTATTAAGAAAATCCAAGAACATCTAGGTTTTAATCCAAAATGGACTAGGCATTCGCCAAGAAAGTCCAATGCCCAAGAGTTAAATAAAAATTCTAAAATTGGGCAATTAGAATTAGAAAACCAAGCCTTGAGGTCAAGGCTTGAGAAATTGGAAAAGACCCTAAACAAAATACAAAATCAATCTCAAGGGTCAAATTGTCAAACTCTTAGGTCAAGAAGTCAAAATCAACTTCTAGGACCTAAGAGTCAAAAGTCAACCAAGGGCAAGAATGGTTTGGGTCACAAACCTAAGTCCAAGGTGACTTACCATAGTGTTCCGTTTGACTATGGGACACTAACTAGGTCTAGGAAGACCAAGGTCAATGGGGAAGTCATTCCTAGAGTTGACCAAGGTTTGTGCCCATTGGCCATGGTTTCGAAGAAACCTAGGATGGCCACTGAGAAGGTTGTTAGGGAGGCAATCCCTAAGGTTAACCTAGGCAAGACCAAAATGACCAAGGCTAATAAGCCTAGGAGGGTCATGAGGAAGGTATCTAGGGAGGTTATCCCTAAGGAATATCTAATTAACCCTAGGAGCTCAAATCGATTTTGGGTTCCTAAGAGCGTGATTAATTCACGCTAAGATGGGTTTAGGGTGTGTCAACCTTGATTGGATGGGTAGTTAACTCAACCACAATAAAGGTGGCACTTTAAGGTTACTTTCAAGGTTATGATTACTTTGGAAATATCCTTGAGTCTTAATCTCAAAGAATTTTAGGTTGTGTCAATATATATCTTGAAAACATGAAAATCAATAAAATTGACACGATCTAGATTTAGAGGTCATAGTGTGTACCTTTGATTAATGGCACACTTGGGAAGGTCATGTATCAAGAAATGTGTGGTTAAGATGTAAAGGTAATATCTAGAGTGATACTCAAGTGCCACACAACTTGATGTCTTGTATTCACCATGCTTCATATGTTTTACCATATGTTTGCATGGAAGGAATGTCTAGGATAGATTACATCTCACAAAACAAGTCTTTTACCTTGATTGTGTATTTTAACACTTAGAAAGGGTGAGATGTTAGGTTTTGGAAATCATTGAATGTTAATGTTTGCAAAACTGAGATAAAACATTAAAATACATTAACAAATACATAAATAAAAGTATAACATCAATACATTCGAAATACAAGATCTAACGTGATAAAATAGAATAATTAAGATGATAAAATCGAGATTTTTAGATTTTGAATCGAAATCGGACATCACGATCGATACATAGTATCATCGATCGATAACATCTGTAGCGATACGATACGGCCATTAGTCGAGTGCTAGCTCCATGACTCGACTGATCGAACATCGATCGATGATATCGTTTCACCGAGGCCAGGCCATCGATCGAGTGCTCGACGAAGCGGTCGAGTGATGTGCACATCGGCCGATCGATGGGTAACATCACCGATCGATGCTCATGCGCGTTCGAAAGTTCGGCAGTCGATTGCCGAGCCGGATCAGTCGACTGCCGGCTCGGTAAAACCGGTAATAAACCGCCATCAGTCGACTGATGCTCCATATCAGTCGACTGAATCGCGTTTTTAAAGCGCGAACCGCTAGGGTTCGGCGTTTTCATGCGACGAACTGTTTCTTTTTCCTCCTTCGGTCTCCGATCGCCGGCTCTCTCCGACCAACTCTTCCGGCGTACCAACCTTCCAAAGTTCTAGGTTTGATAAACAAATCTCTCCTCTTCCATTTTTGACCTATCTTGGAGCCCTAGTTCGCGCGATTTAGGGTTTATTTCTCTTGTTCCGTTTAGGGTTCCGGCGGCTGAAGCTTTCCGGCGACTTTTTCGGCGATCCTCAGCAACATTTGAGTCTTCCCTCCGGCACACAAGGCGCCTAAGTAATGATTTTTCTTTCCGAGCCCTAATTTTCATTTCCATTATAATTAAGGTTTATCTAATCGTGTATTGTTGCCATTGCATTGCATATCATCACATTACATTCATAATAGGAGAGCCCGTAGAAATGATCCATCCGAGAGTGAATCTCGATTGTACCAACCTATGTTGGTTAGGTACATCGATAGGAATTTTTTCAATAGGCATTGTAGTGACGTCATGGAACTAATTGCATACTACAATCTGATGAAAATCGTCTTGTGCACGCATCCAATCAATGATGACCTTATTAAGGAATTCTATCAAAACCTTAAAAAGGTGGATGACGGCCCTACATATACTACTCGCGTTGCAAAACGTGAGTTAGAGTTCACTCCTGCGATACTGCAGGAGTTTCTCGAGTGTAGGCCTTCAGATAACACCTTTATCTTCTACCCTACCATGGACTTTCCTCTACCTGCGCCTTTTGATCATATCTCTATGGAGTCCATGCATGAGCATATCTTTGGGTATCCTCGTCCACTGGCCCAGAATCTATTTCCTATCACCGAGTTATCAGCACCTGACAATGTCCTCTACAAGGTCATTGTTGGGTGTTTTCTGCCCATTGTCACTCGGGGTCTGGCCAAGATTCGGCCTCCCCATCTCTTTCTTCTATATGCCATGCGTCATCAGTTAGACATAAACTTTGCATTGAACATTTTCCATTGCATTGTGCACTTCACTTCCCCTGTACAAGGGAAAGTGCATATGCCATTTGGACATATGATCACAGTATGGCTTGACTCCGCAGGCATCAACATCCATAAGGGCTCTCTGCGACAGCTATCGGAAGTGTACGACTGTATATCAGTTCGTAACTTCTCCTTAGCGAAGCTACGGATGGGCGCTGGACAGATGGAGTTGGCGCCTCGACCACCCAGGGCACACAGACAGCCTCCTCCACCGCCCAGAGAGGCGACAGAGGACCACGAGGATCGAGACCACGATGAGGATGACCGGATGCCAAGACCCATCGGTGGTCCGTCGGATCGTCGTGGCGGTGAGTCCAGATTTCAGAGTATCGAGCCGGTTGACGCTAGGTCATCGAGCTATTGACGAGCGAGTTGGCCGGCCGTCTCGATAGGATGGAGGAGACCCAGGGCCGCATAGAGCGGATCACCGATATGCTAGAGATGATGCGGGCTCGACTCGAGTCAATGACCTCCTCCGCCGCCACCTCCTGCGGACGATTAGAGGATATTAGATTTTTTTTTTGGTTGTCATTTTTGTAGTGAGATTGAGCATAGCCAGTCTCCATTTTGAATGTAAAAGACAAATTTTAAGTTAAATGAAATCTTTGTTTCTGAAAAATCTTCTGTGTGTGAATGAATATTTATATAATTGTATTGCTATCATATACCATGTCATGACATTGTTTAGGGTTACCTTAGATGTCATGTGTTTTTTAAATTTCATCATATGCCATGACATCTTGATCTTTGGCCATGTTTTAATAATGCTATTACTTATGCCATGATCATACATTCATGCATTAACTTGATTAAAATTGATTTAAGGACTATGGCATGACTTGGAGTCCTAGTAATAAGGGAATCAAGTAGAGTTGCGTTAGAAAATGCATGAAACCCTAGTTTAGGGAGAACAAAACCCACATCTCACATCTAATTGACATGTATGTGTATTTATACACCATAGATACATGTGAGCTGCTAGGATATGAGTTAAGTTCAAGGTGCATAGTTTTTGCCTCTAGATGAACTAAAACTCATCTAATTTTAGTTGTGGATCATTAGGAGAGCTCGTGTACAAGTCACATACATAGAGCCCAAGGAATATGATCCAAGATAAGGTTTTGAAAACATTTTAAAATCATTTTAGAAAACCTTGGTGAAGTCTATCTTTTGATAGCAATCACCATTGATGAAGTTGATACAATATAGGGCCAAAACATTGAAAATTTCAATGGTTTTGAGTTTTGTATCAAATTCACTATTTTATGGGTAAAATATTTTTCAAACATTTTTCCCCCATTGTATGTGTCATAGGTATTATGCGTATCAAATTTCGTGATTTTTCGATATACGTATAATTATTTATGATTTTCTGAAACTCGATTCTGATAACTGAAATTGAATTTCGTTATCGGATCGCCTACAGTGAGTCGATCGATGAGTGTGGCAATCATTCGGTAGTGACAGAGTCATCGCCAAGGCTGATTTCGAGAAAACTAAGTTTGGTTAGTCCGTGTTCAGCCATGGCAAAGGTCCCTAACCACTCCTAACCCTAGGATATGCTTTGGGAAGCATTATAAAGGGTGAAAAGCTATTGGATATGGATTAGGAGAGTTGTTTAGGGTTTGTATCAATTTTAAGGTGTGGAAAGTTCAATGTTGAATTTCTAACCTTAATTTTGATGGTTTAGAGTTCCTATTGGCTTAGGGACTTCCCAAGGACATTGTTGGTGCAATGGTCAAGGGGGAGCAAGCCTTTAGGGGGAGATATCCATCTTGGGATGATGGATATGTTTTTTTTTCTCCTTGAAGGGGAGAATGTTATCAATTTGGGAAATTGATGGATTTTTAGAAACCCAATTTGGAAATTGGGAGAGTGAATAGGATTGCCTCTCTTGAGTGATATGGGACTTATCACTAGGAAGATGGTAGACATCCTAGATATTTTTAGACCAAGGGGGAGATTGTAAGATCTCATTGGGACATGAGACATTGACCTCCTTGGAGAGAAGACCTTTTTGATGTTAGTCAAAAAGGGGGAGAATTGAGGAAAAACATTTGGAGAGTATTTACCAATTTGGGATAATTGGTAAAGAATTGAAGTTAGTATTCTAACTCAATCATTTGTTTGGTTTTTGTCAAACATCAAAAAGGGGGAGATTGTTGGTGCAATCGGCCCAGGTCACGATTGACCAGGACTCGAGTTTGGCTCGAGTAATGTTTTGATGTGTTTTGATGTTTCAACAAAAACATATGACAATGTAATTGTCAAGGTAAAGTCCAAGTCATGGGTACTTGGCATGAAAAGTCCAACATGTGTTGGCAAGGAAAGTCCAAGCATGGGTCTTGGCATGTAAAGTCCAAGCATGGTCTTGGCATGGAAAGTCTAACATGGGTTGGCATTTGAAGTCCAAGGGGATTGATATTAGCGGCGTAAAGTCCAAGCGGTAGTCTTGGCAGCATAAGTCCAATGGTTGGCGGCGTAAAGTCCAAGCGGAGTCTTGGCGGCGTAAGTCCAATGTGCCTTGGCGGTGTAGACACCGTTAACATGACATAGCCGATGGAAGCACCTGAAGGCTAGCGCGATGGATGAACAAGTCATGGATGACTTGGAGGGATCCGAGAGGCGTGAGGCTGATGGAGGTGGCTAGAAGGCTTAGGTCTAGGCTAAGGGTGGTCTAGCAAGTATGGGGGAACCATACTTGAGTTAAAACCTCATGTTTGAGGTGTGCCAGTCGACTGATGCCATGTGGCAGTCGACTGGACCGAGTCAACTAGGGTTTGACTGCGGGTTATGGCCTAGCAGTCGACTGCCATAGGTTGGCAGTCGACTGATGGCTCGAGCAGTCGACTGATCGTGTGATCAGTCGACTGGTGCTCGAGAATTCGCCACGCATGGAGTCGAGACTGATCGGTCGAGTGAGGACTCCATCGGGCGATGGTCAGGTCACAATCCAACGTGGAACTAGCCGTTGTCTCACGACAACAGTGGCATCAGTCGACTGATGGTCCCGATCAGTCGACTGATAGACTTTTTCCAGCACAGGTTGAAGCTATATATGGAGCTCGTGATGGAGGAAAAAGTAACCGGTTCTTGAGGGCTATTGGGGCGATTTGTTGGTGCAAATCAGGTCTCCAAGTGCAAGCAAGCAACCAAGCATTCAAGCAATCAAAACAAGTGTTGTAAAGTCTTTTTCTTTACTTGTATTTCATATTTACATTGTATATTGCTTGTATTTCGTTCTTACTGTTGTAAGATCTATTGTAAGGGGTTTCTCCGCCTCCAACTTGTGTCGAGAAGGAGTGTTTATCATTAGTGAGTGCGTGTGCATCACTAGGGCTCTTTAGAGCTCGATCCGTGGAGTAGGAACCGTGCGGTTCCGAACCATGTTATATCATTGTGTTAGCTTGTTGTCTATTTCGTTATCGCTTTTATTATTTCTATTTCCGCTGCGCACTAACGAAATTGTAGACACAAATTCGAGCGAAGTTCATCTACGCTATTCACCCCCCCTCTAGCTATTCCAACGATTCCTAACATTTCTTACTTTAAAATCTGTGTGTTCATGTTTTGAAACAATCCAAAGCAAAACTAGGTGTTAAAATTGATACAAACTTGATCAAAAATCTAGTTGTTTTTGAAGCTTTTGAATTTTTGGCAAATCTTAGAAAATATAATGATTTTTCATGGAAAACTATTTTTCACTGATAAAGGACCTTACAAGAAATATGTTCTCCAAATTTTATGATTTTTTTAATTTTATATAATTTTTAATGCATTTCTAAAATCCAACCTGAAAATCTGAAAAACTCGAAATTTGAGTGCCAGTCGACTGGTAGTCTGAACCAGTTGACTACTCGCCTGATAACTTGCCCAGTAACTTCTTTTATCCGATTTTAAGGCATGTTTTAGCTTTTGTTTCCCTCTAAACTTGATGACATGCTTATATAAACTTTGTTTAAATATTTTTGATGGTGTCAAAGGGGGAGAAATATATTTGTTTAAGTAAGGGGGAATTATATTTAGGGGGAGTTTCATGTATTAAGGGGGAGAGTTGCTAATCATGTTATTTACATGCTTTCTTGCCTTGATATTTTTATCGTATGTTTACCTAACTTAAACGGATTGCCACACATCAAAAAGAGGGAGATTGTTAGGGTAATCTCTTGTCGTGATATGGTTTTGATGTGTGTGGCAAAGGGTTTAAGTTAGAATGTTTGGATTTGATATGTGCATTGAACTCTTGCAGGACTTAGTAATTCGCACATGGAGCCTTGGCGAGTATCACATCTCATGACTCGGTCTTAGAGTCGGTGAAGGATGACTTTGTGGAAGCCGTGCGCTTGGAGCATCCGAGGGACCGCTGGACGAGGAGCTTGGAGTGAAGCCGGAGGAAGTAGACTTCAGGGTGAGACGCGAAGGATGGCGCTGTAGAGTCGTACGCTTGGCGCATCCGAGGGACATGGTCGGACGAAGATAACTTCAAAGAAGAGGGACTCCGAGGGATGAGAGTGAGCGAATATAACCCGGGAAGGGGTAGTGCTCTTAGGTGAAACTTGGCCATTTGGCTAAGTGTCGGATGGGATTTCCCGACATCAGTCGACTACCATGTTATGGTAGTCGACTACTGTAAATCGACTGTGACTCGACTAGTGTTCGAGTCCGGTTCAAGTGCCAACAGTCGACTACCATGGAATGTCAGTCGACTGCGAGATCACCAATCGACTGATGAAGGCATCAGTCGACTGGTCGTAAGGGTTTCGAGCATGGAATGGAGTCGAGATCGCGAGCACTCGACTAATAGGTCCATCAGTCGACTGATGGTAAGATCAGTCGACTGATGGTGGTGCCGTTGATGGAATCCAACGTGGAAAGCAGCTGTTATTAGGCAATGGCTACAGGATCAGTCGACTGATCAGGGCATCAGTCTACTGGTCCTGTGTCAACGGGAAGAAACCCTCTTCCTCTATAAAGAGGAAGGGTGTGAGGCTTTGGGGGCCTAATGTTCATGCTCTAAACTCTCTAAAAGTGCCCAAAAGTTTTTCCACCCTCTTACTTGGTTTTATTTACATCATATTTGTAAGAGGAGTGAATTCTTGTAAAGAGGTTACCTCCACCTAGCTTGGTGCAAAGGAGAGAATAGTGGAAGCTTGCGGAGTGATTCACCGTGGACGAATCGGATCGTGGACTAGCGGCACAGCTGTGAACCACGTTACATTGCGGTGTTAGCGTTTGTGTTTATTCTTCCTTTGCTTTGTCTTTAATTGTTTGTATTTGAATATTCTTCTTGTGCTAATAGTTTTGTAGACGAGCAACGAATGAACGAACTCCAACGTCTATGACAAAGACTATTCACCCCCTCTAGCCGGCCAACCGATCGACCCTACATATCTTAGGGTTAGGAGTGGTTAGGGACCTTAACCGTAGATAAAATTAGTCAATCGAGTCATTCAGAAACCGATCTGAAGTGCCATCGAGGCACACTAACGATCGGCGATATTGCGCTAGGGTAGTTACGCAGCCACTTCCGCGAGGTTGTTTTCGCTAGGCGGTTTTTCCGCCAGGCGATTTCACTTGGCGTTTCAACTAAAGGCTTGCCGCCGTCGCCAGCGCCGAGCGGTTTTGCTAGGTGGTTTTAACGCCGGCGTTTTACGAGTGGTTTCTTTGCCCGAGCGGTTTCACACATTTCCGAGCATCTGTTGCCCATCGATCGCCTGTAGAAACTAATTATACATTACTCGAAAAATCACAAAATTTCTCATGTATAATACTTGTAAAACATACAATCGATGAAAAATATTTTAACCATTAATATAAGAGATTGATACAAAGTTCAAAAACTATTAAAACTTTAAAGTATTTTTATCTACTTTGTATCAACTTCTACAATGATGATTGCTATCAAAAGATAAACTCCACCAAGGTTTTCTAAAGTGATTTTAAAATATTTCTAAAAACCTATTTTGAACCATGGACTATTGGCTAGATATACATGATTTGTATATTAGCTTTCCTCATGATTCTTAGTGATGATTGAAATAAGTTTAAGTTCATCTAGATGCACTACCTATGCACCTTGAACCTAACTTATTATCCTAACATCTCACATGTTATCTACGGTGTATACACACACATACATGTCAATTTAGATGTGAGATGTGGAGTTAGGATTATTATAGTCTCATGCATTTTCTAGGCAACCCTACTTGATTCCCTTATAAATGGGACTCCAAGTCATGCCATTGTCCTTAACTCAATTTTAATCAAGTTAAATGCATGAATGATCATGGCATAAATGATAGCAATAATAAAACATGGCCAATGATCATGATGTCATGGCATATGATATAATCTAAAAACAAACATGACATCTAAAATAATCTTAAACAATGTCATGACATGTTATATGATAAGATAAAATTTGATGTCATGACATGGCAAATTTGTATAAACAAGCACATTAATACATTCATATAATTAGACAAAAAAAAAATTTTTATAAACAAAACATTCCATTCAATTAAAACTTCAGTTTTTTACAACCAAAAATAGAAGTTTGAAACGCTCAATCTCACTACGAAAACTAAAAACAGAAACCTAAACATCCTCTAGCTCTAATTGCCTGCAGAAGGTGGAGGCGGAGGAGGCTGCTGGCTCAGGGTCCAAGCCCGTATCATCTCGTACATGTCAAGCTGACGTTGCTCCATGCGGCTCTGGCACTCCTCAATCCAGGTGTGGTGCTCCTCCATCCGAGTGTGGCGCTCCTCCATCTGGCTGAGGTGCTGACCCATGGAAGATTGCACCAATATAATCTCTACCAGCCGAGAGTCAACTGTCTGCTGGTAATCTTGGAATCTGGCCTCCAGCTGTCCAACCCAATCTGAAGGACCTGTTGCTGATGCATCTGCTGGCATCTGGTCATCCTCGTCAGTAGCATCGGGGTCCTCATATCGTCCTGCAGGCTCTCCCAGTACTAGAGGTGGCTCCCCACATGGACTGGGCTGAGGCCGAGGTATCAGCTCCATCTACCCATCTCTGATCCGCAGCCTCACCAATGTGAAGTTACGAACTAATATACAATCATAAACCTCGGATAGCTCCCTCAGAGATCCCCTGTTAATGTTAATGCCTATGGACTCTAGTCATGCAGTGATGATATGTCCAAAAGGCATATGCACTTTCCCTTGCACAGGGGATATAAAATGTACAATGCAATAAAATATGTTCAATGCAATGTTTATATCTAATATATGACGCATGGCGTACATGAGAAAAAGATGGGGAGGTCGAATCTTGGCCAGACCCCGTAGAAAACACCCAACAACGACTTTGTAGAGCACATTGTTAGGTGCAGAAAGCTCAGTGATGAGAAATAGGTTCTGACCTGGTGGGCGAGGTTGGCAAAAAATGTGCACATGCATGGAGTCTAGAGAAATATGATCAAAAGGCTCAGGAAGAGGGGCATCGAAGGTAGGATAGAATATGAAAGTGTCATTCGATGGTCTACACTCAAGGAACTCCTGCAGGATTGCAGGAGTGAACTCTAGGTCGCGTTTTGCGACCCGAGTAGTATATGTAGGACAATCGTCTACTTTCTTTAGATTTTGATGAAACTCCTTAAGGAGATCAACATTGATGGCATGATTACATAGAGCTTCCTTCATGAGCTAATAATACGCTAAAATCTCCATGACATCGCTACAGTAATGCCTAAAGAAATCGATATCGATGTACCTAACTGACATGTGTTGGTATAATTGTGATCCGACCTCATTTGGGTCATTTCTATGAGGTCGTCTATATGAATGCAATGCAATGCGATGGAGTACGATGATACAAACACAACGATTAGATCAAAATGAGTTGTAAAGGAAAATTAGGGTTTAAGGGGTATAGAAATATACTTTGGTGCCATTTGAAGGTGATGAGGAGAAAGATCAAGGCAACTGGACCATTGGTTGCTGAAAAGAACGCCGAAAAGATCGCTGGAACCCTAACGTTTGGAGAAGAAAACTTGGGTTGTGAGATGCCATTAGGGCCATAGAGAGATCAAGAACATAAACGGAAGAGAAAACTACTAAACCTAGGGCTTTGGTCACTGGCGTGGACGAGGAACGACTGGTCGGAGAGAGTTGGCGATGATCGGCATGAAAGAGAAAGCGTGAAGACGCTGAACCCTAGTGGTTCGACGTTATAAAATCGTGATGTCTCGGTGATGTGATGATGTCGATCGGTGATGGCGTTATTGAGTGGTTTCTTGAACCAACGATCGGCTCGGCCTCGTCATTGCGAGCATTCAGATCGAGCTATAGTAACATCGGTCGGTGATATTTGGAATCGGTCGGTGATGTCATCATCACTCGGCTGCTAGGCGAGCCACTCAGCGGTGACTCTTACGCCTGATGAATAGTACCATGATCAGCGTTGATAATCAATCGATCGTTATACATCGATCGAGTCACGAAGTAGCACTCGATTCTTTGGACTCAGCGTATTGTGCTCTGATATTATCGATCGTGATAGACTATATCGATCGTGATCTCTCGATTTCGATTCAAATTGAGTGAACTTCGATTTTTTCACTCAATTTGTTTAATTTTATCATGTTTACTCTTGTATGTCGAATATATTAATGTTATTCTTATATTCATGTATTTATTAATGCATTTTGGTATTTTATTTTATTTTAACAAACATTAACATCCAATGGTTTCAAAATCCTAACATCTCACCCTTTCTAAGTGTTGAAATACACAATCAAGGTGAATGACCTGTTTTGTGAGATGCAATATTCCATAAACATTCCTTCCATGCAAACATATGGTAAAACACATGAAGCATGGTAAGTGTAAGACGTCAAAGTGTGTAACACTTGAGTATCACTCTTGATGTAACTTCTAAACCTTAAGACAATTCTCTTGATACACTAATTTCCAAAATGTGCCAAAATCCAAAATGGCACACTATGACCTCTAAATCTAGATTGTGCCAATTTTATTGATTTTTCATGATTCCAAAAATGTATTAGCACATCCTAAAATCTTTTAGGATATAAGATCAAACCTATTTCCAAGGTATCTATAACCTTGAAAATAACCTAAAATGTCAACTTTGCTATGGTTGAGTTAACTACCCATCCAATCAAAGTTGGCACATCCTAACCCATTTAGCGTGAGTCAATCACGCTCCTTAGAACCCAAAATCTATTTGAGCTCATTGGATTACTTAGGTATTCCTTAGGGATTACTTCCCTAGATACCTTTCTAATGACCCTTCTAGGCTTGTTAGCCTTGGTCATTATGGTCTTGCCATGGTTAACCTTAGGGATTGCCTCCCTAGTAACCTTTTTAGTGGCTTCCTTAGGTTTTTTAGAAACCCTAGCCACTAGGCACCCACCATGGTTGGCCTTAGGGATAATTTCTTTAGAGACCTTGGTTTTCATAGACCTAGGTCTAGTTCCATAATCAAATGAAACATTGTGGTAAGTATCAGTTACGTATTTGCATATCGTGCGAAAGTACTGATTTTTGGGGTTTTGAAATTGAATCGTCATGCCTTATCAATTTACAACCATAGATCCTAGAGTATGACAATTTGACCCTTTAAATTGATTTTGCATATTTGCAAGGGTCTTTTCCAATTTCTCAAGTCTTGACCTCAAGGCTTGATTTTCTAACTCTAATTGCCCAATTGATTTTTGATTAGGTTTTTGGGAATTACCATTTTCTTTAGGCATATGCCTACCCTTATTAGGGTTAATGCCTAAATGGTTTTTGATTTTCTTAATTGTTTTCTTAGGAAGGATGTTTCTAGGGACATTTGTCCCAAATTTCTTCTTCTTTGAAATTGGTCTAGAGTTATTATTTCTAGATTTTTCTTTAGACTTAAAACCAACATGTTTAGCTTCTAGACAAACATACTTATTACTTCTAGCATGCTTTGAATCATGAGTAATAGCAACATTGTTTAAATTATTTCTAGCATGCTTTTGCCTAAAATTTAAAGAATGAGCATTATGAAAATATACCTTAGGGTTAGTCTTAGAGACTCCCCCCACATGTGATGCTCCCTCTTGAGTCTTCTTGCTCCCCCTAGAGGATTGACTCCTATAGTGCCCCTTTTGATGACACTTGAAGCAAATGATGTGCTCTTTGCTCCTTTGACCTTGGACATCGGCATCCTTAACCTTTGGCACCGGTGGACTTTTCTTGATCCTTTTTGGGCACTTGCTCTTATAGTGCCCGGTTTCCCTACACTCAAAGAAAATTATATGGATTTTATTTTGAATCGAAATGCTTGAGTTACCTCGGTCAATGGTGGAATTTTGAGCTTCTTCTCGACCGGATGTGGATGGTTCTTCTTGAGATTGCTCTGGTGTAGATGCACTAATCTCCTCCCTCTCAATCCTAGAGGTGGAGGTCTCCTCTTCTTCCACCGATCCGGAGGTTGATTGCTTCTCAACTTCCGAGTCCTCACTCGCTTGTGAGGATGATGATGATTCTTCCTCGGCTTCTTCCTCTTCTTGAGCCGATGAGAATTCTTCTTCTTCTACTTGTGCCAAGTGAGGCTTCTCATGGAACTTGGCCAATTTGTCCCATAGCTCCTTGGCATCTTGAGATTCACCTAAGCTAGACAAAATGTCATTAGATATCAAATCTTCTACAAGATTTGTTACCTTGACTTCGGTCTTGAACTTGAGATGTTGCTCTTGTATCCACTTCTTCAACTTCAAGATGTTTCCCTTCTTATCCCGAGGGGGTTCAAAGCCTTCTACAAGGATGAATCAATCCTTTATATCCATCATCAAGAATGTCTCCATTCTTGCTCTCCACACCGGAAAATCTTCTCGGTCGTATGGTGGTGGAGTATTGATATCCCATCCAAGCGCCTCTTGGAATTCCATCTTCTCTCTAGCTTCTTTAGCTCCCGGCGGTTAGTTCGTAGAAGAGCCCCGAGCTATGATACCAAATGTAGGAGATTTGAGGCCGCTAGAGGGGGGTGAATAGCGGTGCGCTTGTACGATGGAATTCGTTCATGTTTGCATGTCTACAAACTTCTTAGTACGCAGCAGAATATACAATAAAATACAACAAGAACAAACACAACACGATAGACACGAGATGTAACGTGGTTCGGAACCGAACGGTTCCTACTCCACGGATCGGGCTCTAAAAGCCCTAGCAATGCAAACATGCACTACTAATCACAATAACTCCTTCTCGACACAAGTCGGAGGTGGAGAAACCTCGTACAAATAATCTTACAACAGAAAGAATGAAATACAAGCAATATACAATTAAAATATGAAAGACAAGTAAAGAAAAACTTTACAAAACTTGCTTTTGATTGCTTGAATGCTTGGTTACTTGACTTGCACTTGGAGACCTGATTTGCAGTAACAAATCACCCCAAAAGCTCTCAAGAACTAGATGGATTTTTCTCCTTCTCGAGCTCCATTTATATCTTCAACCTGTGCTGGAAAAAGCCAATCAGACAACTGCTTGGGACCATCAGTCGACTGATCACACTGTTGTGCTAAGACAATGGTGAAATCCATGCTGGAAAAATCCAACGGCTAGGACATCAGTCGATTGATTATGACCATCAGTCGACAGATCAAGCCATCACTCAACTGCTGACCACAACGGTCGAGTGAGACTCCATTCTGTGCCCCAAAACTCGAGCATCAGTCAAACTGATCACAAGATCAGTCGACTGCTCGTCCATAAATCGACTTCAAAGCTTTGACAGTCGACTGCTGAGACACATCCCGCAGTAAAACCCTAGTTGACTCTCACCAGTCGACTGCCATATGGCACCAGTCAACTGGCACACCTCAAACATGAGTTTTTAGACCAAGTATGGTTCCCCTATACTTGCTAGACCACCCTTAGCCTAGACCTATGCCTTCTAGCCACCTCCATCAGCCTTACGCCTCTCAGATCCCTCCAAGTCATCCATGAATTGTTCATCCATCGCGCTAGCCTTCAGGTACTTCCATCGCCTATGTCATGCTAACGGTGTCTACACCGCCAAGGCACATTGGACTTGTTGGGTTTCCGGCACCGCGGCGTGTGTGTGTTCGATCATGTTTCGTAAACATGAGCACAGCGGAAGCAATAAAAATAATAAATACTCCTATTTATTACAACACACACAACACACGCATGCTATTACAACAAGTGTAGACATAACCATAAATTAAAATTGCAATAAAAGGAAATTAAACTACGTTATACCTTCCGTATGACGTGTAGCGGGAACGGCATCAACCGGAACGATCCTCGTAAGAATCGTCTCTATCCGTATCCACGCCGAGCTCCTCGGGATGACTTCGCTAAGTCACGAGCTTCGTCTTCGTACGGGTTACTAGCCTCGTGTTGAAGACGACGTGATCGAGAGATGATCACGATCCGAATCCAAATTCGGATCCAAAATGAGTTCTCAAAACTCGCTTCTCCGGAGAGGTGTTCGTCAACCGTTTGACGAATCCTTCGTCCTCCACCTCAGAGGATTACCGGAGATCAAATCCCCGGTATGTTAGCCGCTGTAAGAGCACTAACCGTCGTCCAAACGACGCTCCGACGAGAGGAGGAGAAGCTGTCCAGAAAACTGGACAGCTTGGTGGAGGAGTAGGCGCCGGCCAAAACAAGGAGAGAAAAGCCTCACCTTGATGCCAAACCTATAGGAGATCACCGGAGGGTCGCCGGAGGTTCACCGGCTGAAGCTTGGTCGCCGGCAACAAGTTGGACGGCGGCACAAGTGGTTGGGCGGTGGCACAAGGCTGTTGGCGCCGAATTCACCAAGGAGGTGGGCGGCAACTTGCTTTAGGGTTTTGGATGATTAGGGTTTAACAATCCCTTAAGCCCACTTTTATAGAGAACTAATTCTCTTAATGGTTAATGGATCATATCCATAAAGCCCGTTAACCCGCTCCATTAAGATAAGTTAAAATAAACCAAACCATGATGGTTTATTTTAAGTTAAAACGAAACGAACCAACTTTTGGTTCATTCGTTTAAAATAAACCAAACCCTTTGGTTTATTCTCATCCATTGGATTAGAACCAAACCATTTTGGTCCATCCATTACGTCTTCATAAGACGCAGCCCATCCACGCTTCCATTGCGACTGAAACGATTTCATGCTCGCTTTATGTTTGGTCCAACCAAACCTAGTTTCTCTCGGTCTGAGAATCCAATTCTCAAGCTCGTTTTAAATCCTTTGGATTACACTCGTTGTGCGTGTGACCAAATATGTTCTCGGTTTATGTTGGCCGTCTATAATTAACCATTAATTATAGAACGATCATGAGTGGCACCTAGTAGTACATCATGATCCCCAATTAACCGAAAAGATCAACTGTTGATCCAGAACTATTTCTGAAACCCTTCAGTAGCTCGAATGAATCGTGCCCCATTCCCTTCACTCATCTTATACCCACTTGGTTCAGGACATGGTCTATTGTGTCAGTCCCACTAGGTGACTCGTCACACCTAGCCCAAGTATCATTTCCTCGTCCCACGGATTCTAGTTACTCCACATGTATCGAAGAGTACCTTACTCTAAACATGTAATGCTTTGGCCAAAGACTTCTAGTAATAATCCGACGAGGCCATGGGTATACATCTCCTCTCTAGGTGTGGTGAATACTTTATAGGCTATTCAAACACCTTCGATCACTGACTTATACCCAATCATCCCGGTCCACATCTCCTTAGAGATGTTTGCTTAAGATGTCAAAGCATAAGTCTCCATGATCAAGATGACTTGAATACCGCAAGTCAAAGGAACATCGTGACTTAAGCCACAAGAAGAACTTCATTGATCATATCTATATATGCAGAGAACCATATGAAGTCTTACTACTGTCACTCCAATGAACTAGTTACTATAACTAGCATCCACGATTAACTCCGACATCACTATGTCTCCAAACAAAGGAGAATCACCGCTTGATACACCAAGGAGTATACCTGCTAGTCTCATGTAATCTGATGGTGTCCAAATCCATCAATTCATCGACTAGGATAATTCCGATACATCACAATTACACATGTAGAGATACTCACTAGTTGTGATCCAATCACAAATTCTCTCATGCCGTGAATCGATCGTGACATTCAAGAAATGAGTTTAAGATCCAATCAAATACATAAAACATGTATACTCAAATAGTGAATCTTCATTTATCATATAAATGGTTCATACATAAGGCATTGCCTTAGGACATCTCTCATATATTACTAACAGACACTTGGCCTAATGCCAATCGCTACAGATCCAATACCATAAGCACTCAACATGACCTCAAACTTACTGAGGTAATGCTTTAGTCAAAGGATCCGCTAAGTTCCTTTCAAAGGGAATTTTCGATTTGTATTTCCTTCCTACTTATGATCTCTCCGATAAGATGATAGCGGCTACATGTTTGATCGCTGATGAGACCTTGGCTCTTTCTCAGGCAATTGCTCCATTGTTGTCGCAGAGACCCAGATTGCTTCAACAATGGCCGAATCACACCAAGTTCATGAACGAACTTTGATCCAAACCGCCTTTGTCCGCCTGCCGCAATATATTTTGCCTCAAAGGGTAGAATCCGCTACGCCTCTTGTTTGAACTTTTCCAACTCATCGCGCTCATTCAAGGTGAACACGATCCGCATCGAGACCGAATCATCCTTGTCCGTCTCGAAGCCGCATCCGTATACCCGTATCACCATGTCCCCTTCTCCATATATTAGGAACACATCCTTAGTTCTTCTCAAGTACTTAAGGATCGCCTTAATACCACCCAATGATCCATTCCTGGATCAGACTGGTATCTGCTCGTGACACTCAGAGCATACGATACATCGGGCCTCGTACATAACATAGCATACATGATAGATCCTATTGCGGATGCATAGGGAATCTTACTCATGCAAATCGTCTCGTCTTCTGTGCGCGGACACATAGACTTCGAAAGGTGTACCCCATGCCTGATGGGCAGATAACCTTTCTTAGATTCCGACATGCTAAACCTCTTTAGCACTCGGTCTATATATGTAGACTGCGAAAGACCAAGCAACCGTTTCGATCTATCTCTATAGATCTTAATCCCAAGGATGTAGGTTGCTTCTCCCAGGTCTTTCATGAAGAATGTCTTGGATAACCAAACCTTCACTGACTGTAAGATTGAAACATCGTTTCCTATAAGTAGTATGTCATCGACATACAATACTAGGAACACGACTGCACTCCCACTAACCTTCTTGTACACACAAGGTTCGTCTGGATTTTGTGAGAAATCAAACTTTTTGATTGTCTCATCAAAACGGATATTCCAGCTCCTGGATGCTTGCTTCAATCCATAAATGGACCGTCGCAATTTGCATACCTTGGTTTTATCAACCGATGTGAAACCCTCAGGCTGTATCATATACACGTCCTCGAGCAAGTTTCCATTAAGGAAAGTTGTTTTCACATCCATCTGCCATATCTCATAATTATAATGAGCCGCTATGGCCAGGAGCATCCGAATGGATTCAAGCATAGCTACAGGCGAATAGGTTTCGTCATAATCAACACCTTGTTTTTGACGATATCCTTTCGCCACCAATCTAGCCTTATAGGTAATCACATTACCATCCATGTCGGTTTTCTTCTTGAAAACCCACTTGCACCCTATAGGCTTTATGCCTTCAGGTGGGTCAACCAAGTTCCAAACTTGGTTTTCGTACATGGAATCCATTTTCGACTTCATGGCACCAAGCCACTTATCCCTTTCTGAACTTGTCAGCACTTCTTCATAACTGGTAGGCTCCTCATCATCAATGAGTAACACGTCGTTCGATTCACTTACGAGAAATCCATATCTCTCAGGAATATTGCGTGTTCTACCAGATCTACGAAGATGTGGTGTTACAATAGGTCCAGCCGATTGCTCATCACTATGAGTTGTCTACAAGCTGTGCTTCACTGTATCTCATCAATGTCTATTTGAGTCTCTCGAGCCTCCTCAAGCTCGACGACACTCCCATCGCTTTCTTGCAAGAGAAACTCTTTCTCTAGAAACACAAAGATGTCTCAAACAAACACCTTTTGTTCCACAGGATGATAGAATTGGTAACCCCTTGTTTCCTTAGGGTATCCAATAAATAGACATTTATCAGACTTAACATCCAATTTGTCTGATACTATCCACTTCACATAAGCAGGACAACCTCATATCTTCAAGTAAGATACATGAGGTTTCTTACTATTCCATATCTCATATGGAGTAGTTGAGACTACCTCGGTAGACATTCTGTTTAACAAGTAAACAGCTGTCTGAAGTGCATAGCCCCAAAAGGACTTGGGAAGAGTCGCATGATTCATCATTGACCTGACCATGTCCAACAAGGTCCGGTTACGCCTCTCAGATACACCATTATGCTGTGGTGTATATGGCGGAGTCCATTAAGACAATATGCCATTGTCTCTTAGATAATCAAGAAACTCTTGACTTAAGTATTCACCACCTCGATCCGATCGAAGTATTTTAATACTTTTGTCGTGTTGTTTCTCTACTTCATTTCTGAATTCTTTGAACCTTTCAAAGGCTTCAGACTTGTGTTTCATCAAGAACACATACCCAAACCGTGAGTGATCATCGGTGAAGGTAATGAAGTAGCTATAGCCTCCTAAAGATTGAGTTGACATAGGTCCATATACATCACTATGTATTAGGCCTAGCAACTCTCCCACTCGTTCACCTTTTCCCGTAAAAGGTAACTTAGTCATCTTGCCTTTTAAGCATGATTCGCATGTATCGTATGAATCCAATTCAAACGATTCCAGAATTCCACATCGGTGTAATTCGGACATGCGTTTCTTGCTTACATGGCCAAGATGACAATGCCACATGTAGGAGTCTATTTGATTATCCTTTCGAGCATGCTTGTTGCTCGCTTCGATATTGCAAATGTCACTGGATACGTCCAACGTATAAACACCATTGCTTAAAGTTCCAGTCCCATAAAGAACCCCATTCAAAGTTATGTAACAACAATTGTTACTAAACGTCAAATGGAAACCATTTCTATTTAAACAAGAAATAGAAATGATGTTCTTTATCAACGAAGGAATATAAAAGCAATTGTCCAGTTCTAAGACAAGTCCTGCAGGGAGTTTCAACAAATACGTTCCGATGGCGAGTGCAGCAACCTTTGCTCCATTCCCAACACGCAAATTTGACTCTCCCTTGACGAGTCTTCTTCTATTCCTTAGCCCATGTATGTCATTACATATATGTGTGCCACACCCAGTATCCAATACCCAAGTGTTTGAGGAAATAGAATGACAATCAATAACGAAGATATCTGAAGAAGATGGGGCATCCGATGCCTTATTCTTCTTCACGGACTCAAGATAAATCTTGCACTTTCTTCGCAAATGGCTATCCTTGCCATAATGATGGCAAGTTTCCTTTTGTGCTAGTTCTACCTTCTTAGCCCTTCTCTTCTTTCCCTTCTGCTGTTCTTTTGACCTCCTCTTAGAACCTTTCTTTGAGGAATCAACTAACAAAGATGCCCCTCGCCATGCTTCTCGTAAGACTCCACAGCCTCTCAAAGATGTTGAGCAGTACCACAGATGAACCTTCTTGCATCTCAGAGGTGAAGAGGAGCTTGGAGACTTCGAACCTTTCAAATCTCACTTGCTCATCAACCAACTCATAAAGATGAAGAACTACGATATGAGCATCCATATGCTCATGCTGCTTTCGTAGCTTGGGTTCTATCATGGCTAGCATGATGCAACTCATTTGTTCAGAATCACTCACATGTTTCTGATAGGCCAACAATTGGTCCAGAGTTGCATTGTCACTAGGACGGGCGGGAAGAGGCGCTTCGAGGACATTTGCAAGCTTTTCAACCTTGAGAACAATTCTCAAGTTTCTAAGCTAGTCCAAGAAGTTCGGCCCAGTCAATTTATTCGAATCCAAAATGGAACGCAAATTCAAAGACATCAGGATCAATCTTAGAAATACAAAACGAGCATATATGAGAAAATGATTTTAAAATGCATCAATATACATTTATAAATCTCATTCATTTTTCGAATTTCAAAAACCCCAAAATCACTTCGGGAGATTGTAGGTCCATCTCCGAATGGGCTGATATCCATCATAGTTATGAACAACCTTGGAGAGAGTCCAACAAGCCATTCATAACTACGACGGTAGGTATCATCTATACCGATTGCATATCCCGTATATGCAACTATCACAATGTGCTATCAACTAATTGAATGTTCACACATACATCGAGTTGTTAACACATTAACAAGTATGCATCATATGCATAGCACCCAACTTCACCTCCCTTTACATCGACCTTGGAGAGAGTCCAACAAACCGATGCTCCAGGTTAAAGCCAACCCATTAATCAGGACATAGTTTTAATATGGTTAGAGCGCATTCAACCAATTAGCCCAGCTTGGAGAGAGACCAACAACCAAAGCTAACGATTGACCTCTGACTCTTACCATATTAGTATTAAACTATTCCATGGTTTGAACATATTCAGGTTCGAGCCGGGCTTGGAGAGAGTCCAACAACCCAAACAAGAAACAGAACTCTGGTTCTAACCATATTAATGGAAGGTGTAGGCTTTAATATTGATTAAGGGTTTTATGTCTCATCCTCTTTGCATGCAAATAAATATTATCTACATGGCATGACATACATGGCATACATGGCATACACCTACATGTCACGACACGCATGGCATAATGTTATGCATCTAATGCAATTACATGACATACAATTATGTCATGTATATAATTTCCTTATATGTTATAACTATTTATGGAAATTAAATATGTTTAAGATTTGATTCTCCAAATCAAATCATAATTAAATTAGGAAACAAATTTCCAAATCTAATCACATATTTTATTCATGGAATTATTTGATTAAGGAAAATCTATTTAGGAAACCAATTTCCTAAATCATTAAAACTACTTATGGAAATAAAATATTTTAAGATTTGATTTCCCAAATCAAATCATGATTAAATTAGGAAAGAAATTTTCAGAATCTAATCAAATATTTTATTTATGGAAAATATCGATTTCCATAAATACTTCCAACTTTCCAAAAGTGGAAGATTTCCATAAATACTTCTAGACTTTCCAAAATTGAAAAATTTCCATAAATACTTCTAAATTTCCAAAATTTAGAAAATTTCCAGAAATACATTATGACTATCGAAACCATTTTACGATTATGTAAACACAACCTGGGCTCGATACCTTGTGGTTTAAGACCGCAAATGGTGTGTGTTCGATCATGTTTCGTAAACATGAGCACAGCGGAAGCAATAAAAATAATAAATACTCCTATTTATTACAACACACACAACACACGCATGCTATTACAATAAGTGTAGACATAACCGTAAATTAAAATTGCAATAAAAGGAAATTAAACTACGTTATACCTTCCGTATGACGTGTAGCGGGAACGGCATCAACCGGAACGATCCTCGTAAGAATCGTCTCTATCCGTATCCACGCCGAGCTCCTCGGGATGACTTCGCTAAGTCACGAGCTTCGTCTTCGTATGGGTTACTAGCCTCGTGTTGAAGACGACGTGATCGAGAGATGATCACGATCCGAATCCAAATTCGGATCCAAAACGAGTTCTCAAAACTCGCTTCTCCGGAGAGGTATTCGTCAACCGTTTGACGAATCCTTCGTCCTCCACCTCAGAGGATTACCGGAGATCAAATCCCCGGTATGTTAGCCGCTGTCGGAGCACTAACCGTCATCCAAACGACGCTCCGACGAGAGGAGGAGAAGCTGTCCAGAAAACTGGACAGCTTGGTGGAGGAGTAGGCGCCGGCCAAAACAAGGAGAGAAAAGCCTCACCTTGATGCCAAACCTATAGGAGATCACCGGAGGGTCGCCGGAGGTTCACCGGCTGAAGCTTGGTCGCCGGCAACAAGTTGGACGGCGGCACAAGTGGTTGGGCGGCGGCACAAGGTTGTTGGCGCCGAATTCACCAAGGAGGTGGGCGGCAACTTGCTCTAGGGTTTTGGATGATTAGGGTTTAACAATCCCTTAAGCCCACTTTTATAGAGAACTAATTCTCTTAATGGTTAATGGATCATATCCATAAAGCCCGTTAACCCGCTCCATTAAGATAAGTTAAAATAAACCAAACCATGATGGTTTATTTTAAGTTAAAACGAACCGAACCAACTTTTGGTTCATTCGTTTAAAATAAACCAAACCCTTTGGTTTATTCTTATCCATTGGATTAGAACCAAACTATTTTGGTCCATCCATTACGTCTATATAAGACGCAGCACATCCACGCTTCCATTGCGACTGAAACGATTTCATGCTCGCTTTATGTTTGGTCCAACCAAACCTAGTTTCTCTCGGTCTGAGAATCCAATTCTCAAGCTCGTTTTAAATCCTTTGGATTACACTCGTTGTGAGTGTGACCAAATAGGTTCTCGGTTTATGTTGGCCGTCTATAATTAACCATTAATTATAGAACGATCATGAGTGGCACCTAGTAGTACATCATGATCCCCAATTAACCGAAAAGATCAACGGTTGATCGTAACTATTTCAAACCCTTCAAGAGCTTCGAATGAATCGTGCCCCATTCCCTTCACTCATCTTATACCCACTTGGTTCAGGACATGGTCTATTGTGTCCGATCCCACTAGGTCGACTCACGCCACACCTAGCCCAAGTATCATTTCCTCGTCCTACTGGATTCTAGTTACTCCACATGTATCAAGAGTACCTTACTCTAAACATGTAATGCTTTGGCCAAAGACTTTAGTAACAATGACGAGAGGCCATGGGTATACATCTCTCGCAAGGAGTGGTGAATCCTTTATAGGCTATTCAAACACCTTCGATCACTTCGACTTATACCCAATCATCCCGGGTCCACATCTCCTTAGAGATGTTTGCTTAAGATGTCAAAGCATAAGTCTCCATGATCAAGATGACTTGAATACCGCAAGTCAAAGGAACATCGCACTTAAGCCACGAAGAACTTCATTGACATATCTATATATGCAGAGAACCATATGAAGTCTTACTACCGGTCACTCCAATGAACTAGTTACCATAACTAGCATCCACGATTAACTCCGGACATCACTATGTCTCCAGCCAGTGAGAATCAGCTGCTTGGATACACCAAGGAGTATACCTCGTGCTAGTCTCAACAGAATTGATGGTGTCCAGATTCATCAATTCATCGACTAGGGATAATTCCGATACATCACAATTACACATGTAGAGATACTCACTAGTTGTGATCCAATCACAAATTCTCTCATGCTGTGAATCGTATCATGGACATTCAGTAAATGAGTTTAAGATCAAATCAAATACATAAAACATGTATACTCAAATAGTGAATCTTCATTTATCATATAAATGGTTCATACATAAGGCGATTGCCTTAGGACATCTCTCATATATTACTAACAGGACTTACGCCGCCAAGACTCTGCTTGGACTTTATGCTGCCAACCATTGGACTTATGCTGCCAAGACTCCCGCTTGGACTTTACACCACCAATATCAAACCCCTTGGACTTCTCAAATGTCAAGACTCAAGTTTGGACTTTCCCTTGCCAACCCATGTTGGACTTTCCATGCCAAGACCCATGCTTGGACTTTACCTTGCCAACTCATGTTGGACTTTCTATGCCAAGACCCATGCTTGGACTTTTCCTTGCCAAGACCCATGCTTGGACTTTCATTGCCAAGACCCATGCTTGGACTTTACATGCCAAGTAATCAAGACTTGGACTTTCCCATGACAATCACATTGTCATATGTTTTTGTCGAACATCAAAACATCACTCGAGTCAAACTCGAGTCCTGGTCAATCGTGACCTGGGCCGATTGTACCAACAACACATACAAGTCATGTGTTCTAGTGAGATGTGAGTTTTGGTTATTTAGGGTCTCATGCATATGCTAGGCAACTCTATTTGATTCTCTTATGCATAGGACTTCAAATCATGCCATAGTCCTTAACTCAATTTTATTTAATGCATGAATAATGATTATGACATAAATCATAACAAGAATAAAAGCATATGCCAATAATCATGATGTCATGACATGTGATATAAACTTAAGCATAACATGACATTTAACTAACCCTAAGTATTATCATGACATTTTATATGATAAAAATAAATATGATGTAATGACATGTCAAGGCAAATAAATCATGGCAAGTATAAAATACCTAAGTGTTAAGCCCAAATTGTCATTTCTAAGATTAAATCCATTTTTCCTTAATACCAATTATCCCCCTAGTGTGCCAAAAATCCAAAATGGCACACCATGACTCTAAACACATAGTTGTGCCAATTTAATCAATTTTCAACTTCTCAAATCACATTGGCACATCCTAAAGTGTCAACTCTACCATGGTTAGCTTAACTACCTATCCACTTAGGGTTGACGCACCCTAACCCATCTAGCGTGAATCGATCATGCTCCTAGGAACCCAATACCTATTAGAGCTCCTTGGGTTAACAAGGTATTCACTAGGGATAACTTCCCTAGATACCTTCCTAATGACCCTTTTTGGCTTTAAAGCCTTGGTCATTTGGGTCTTGTCAAGGTTAACCTTAGGGAATGCCTCCCTAGAAACCTTCTTAGTGGTTTTCCTAGGTTTTATAGAACCCTTGGCCACTAGACACACACCATGGTTAATCTTAGGGATAACTTCCCTATTAACCTTGGTTTTTCTAGACCTAGATTTAGTTCCATAATAAAATGGAACATTGTGGTAGGACTTAGGTTTGTGACCCAAACCTTTCTTGCCCTTGAACGGTTCTTGTCTTCTAGGTCCTAATTTTTTACCATTAGACCCCTTAAATGAGTTTGTCATTTTTGCTAGGGTCTTTTCCAATTTTTCAAGCCTTGACCTCAAAGCTTGATTTTCCAATTCTAATTTTCCCAATTTTGATTTTTCATTGGTCTTTTGGGAAAGACTCTTCTTCTTATGCATGTGCCTACCCTTCTTAGGGTTAATGCCTAAATTTTTTTCTATCCTCCTAATACTCTCCCTAGGTAAAATAGGTCTAGAGTTGTTGTTCCTAAGTTTGTCCTTAGATAAATCTACATGCTTAGCACCTAAACAATAAAATCTATTATTTCTACTAGCATGCTTTTCATTAACAATTTCAAGAGTACTAAAATAACTTCTAACATGATTTTTAACCCTAGAACTAGAAGGTGCATTAAGATATACCTTATGGTTTGCTTTAGAAGCTCCCCCTACTTGTGTAGCTCCTTCTTGCCCTTTCTTCTTCCCCCTAGGGCATTGGCTTCGGTAGTGTCCCTGTTGATTACACTTAAAGCACATAATGTGCTCTTTGCTTTTCCTAGCGAGGACTCCGGCATCCTTTGACTTTTTGTTAACTTTTAGTGTCAGTGCCTTTTCTTTGGCCAATTTTGGGCATTTGCTCTTGTAATGCCCTTTCTCCCTACACTCAAAGCAAATTATGTGATCCTTATTTTTATGAATTGCATTTGAGTTACCTAGGATGGTGGAAGCCTCTTGATCTTCCCTTCTCCCGGAAGTAGATGCCTCTTCTATTTCTTCCACATCTTCCTCGAATGTCGAGTCCTTCTCAACATTCGAATCCTCATGGGCTTGTGAGGATGAACTTGCTTCTCCTTGAGCATGAGAGGATGAGCACTCCTCTTCTTCCTCACCATGGACCAGTGCGGGCTCTTCATGGAACTTGACGAACTTGTTCCATAAGTCCTTAGCGTCCCGATAATCACCTAGCTTGGACAAAATATCATAAGGTATTAACTTTATTAACATTTTCGTTACCTTAACGGTTATCTTGAATTGTTGTCATTGCTCCTCGGTCCATCTAGATTTTTTAATTAGCTTCCCTTCTTCATCCCTAGGCACTTCGAAACCATCTTTAATTGTTAGCATCATATCAAAATCGATTTTGAAATATACCTCCATCCTTTTCTTCCACCATAAGAATTCTCCCGCAAACTTCGGTGGATGGATGTTGATGTTGGCCATTTGGTTGTTGTCATGGCGGTGAGTCCGGTGACAATCTCCTTGCTCTGATATCACTTGTAGGAGGATCATGGCCCGACTAGAAGGGGGGTTGAATAGCCTTTTACGTTCTTGATGGAAATCGTTCGCTCTTGCGAGCTTGTCTACGATACTCATTAGCGTGCAAAGAGGAATATATAATAAAGCAAAATGAAATACACAATCACATAGAAGAACACAACGATATACATGGTTCGGAACCTTAGGGTACCTACTCCATGGGGTGAGCTCAACGAGCTCGAGAGATGAACACACCACTACTAAAACTCCTTCTTGACAACAAGTCAGAGGTGGAGAAACCTCGTACAAGAATTTTACAAAGTAATACAAAAATGTACAAGAAAATACAAAGATGAAATGAAATACATAAAGAACACTTTACAACAAACAGCTTTGAACTCTTGCTTGTTGCTTGCTTTGGTTTTCTCTTGAAGGTCTGGAATGCAGCAGCAATTCCCCTCTAAAATCTCCCTAAAAATCACTGTGAAAATCCTCCCCAAGATCCTCCTTTTATGCTTGTCTCAGCTGATTCCGCGCCTAACAGTCGACTGCCATAAGACCCTAGTCGACTGCTCCTGTAGTCGTTGTGAGACAATGGCTTAATTCATGTCTGCATCCAGCCAACGGATACACTGACAGTTGACTTCCCATTACCATCAGTCGATTGCCAGCCTCGAAGCTGACTGATCAGTCGGTTACTAAGCGTTCTTCTCTCGCATCCTCGACCAACAGTCGACTACCATCCATAGCGCACCGAAGACATCGATCAGTCAAATGCGATCATTGCCATGACATCTAACGCGATTGAACACCGATCGGCCAGGACATACCATCGGTCGACTATTGTCGGATAAAATCTCAAACACAAGTTGTTTGAGCATCCGTCCATCGGGTAAAACCTCAAACAACATGTTTGAGCATCTGACACTTGACCTCAGTCACTTGGCCAAGTTCACCTCATCAATGAGGTTTAACCCAAGACACCCTTAGCCTAAACCTAAGCCTTCTAGCCACCTCTACTAGCTTCGCACCTATCGGATCCCTCCAAGTTGTCCATGACTTGTTCATTCATGCACGGATCCCTCCAACTCATCCATACGCTAGCCTCCAAGTGCTTCCTTCAGCTATTGTCATGCTCTCGATGTCTACACTGCTAAGGTACATATGGATTTACGCTCCCAAGACTACCGCTTGGCCTTACAATTCCAAACCACCCTTTGGACTTTCCAAATGCCAAGTATCCATAACTTGGACTTTCACCGCCAAGGCTACATACTTACACTTCCCATGCCAATGCCAACCCATGTTGGACTTTCACCGCCATGGCTACACACTTGAACTTACGTGGCCAAGGCTACTCACTTGGACTTCCCTTGCCAACTCCATGTTGGACTTCTAATGCCATGCCCCATGCTTGGACTTTCACTGCCAAGGCTACACACTTGGTCTTCCCATGACAATCACATGTCATATGTTTTGTCTAACATCAAAATACTGCTCGAGTCAAACTTGAGTCCGGTAAATCGTGACCCGGATCGATTGCACCAACAAAGGAGGGGCCGCCAAGGAAGGATTTCCAAGCCTAAGGATGCCATCTCAAGCATTGGCAAACTGAGTTTTCTCTTTTTCCGTTTTTCTATTTTGTCGGATGTCTTCTAAATTCTATCGTTGCATTAACCTCTGAATTATGGAGTAATTTCTAGTGATCTTAGGATGAGGGAGTAACTCTATATGGACTTATTCGGATTGTTACAACTTTCTTATCTACCATATTTCCTGATTATTCTATCGTGTATTTTGATCCCTTGTGTGTTAGTCGACCACTTACTCGCATACTTTTAGGGGTTTAATGGGAGAACTATCGAGAGGTGAGTCTTAATCCCAGATCTATAGAGTTGAACTTGAGAATTTAATTACAAATAAAGATTGAAATCTAGATAGATTTGTGGGGTTCTCGTGACAAACTCCTAATACGACAAGATTATCTATGTACTAATATCTTATCATAATAAAAACCTCTTGTGGATCTCTTAAAACTATCATAGAGTGTAAAGGGTTTTACTTCAATTCGTTTCTATAAGTAATTGGTAGTAAGTCTACGTTTTGATATGCGAGGTGCTAGTGACGGGTTCCCAATGCAATTAAGGTCGCATACGCATGAATACTATGATAAGTAGGAAATCATATCTAGGTATATACATCAGTTCGACCTCGAAAGGGGTGGTTGATTACTTTGGGATAAGTTTCCTTTAGGAATACATACCAAGTAGGAAAGAACTGCCGAATAATAGACATAGTAGTCAAACCAAAAATCCTAGGATTGATTTTAAAACTTGATCCCACATCCGTTTCTTGTTCGTTCAAATTCTAGAATATTTTATTCGTCTAGATAATCTTTCTTTGTGAGTATCCGGTACTTGATTAGTCCCTGTTGGATCAATATTTTTATTACTTGTAGATGGTCGTGCGCTTGTCGATAATCGCTTAATCAAGAGATGATGCTCGGGCGCGCAGAATGGGACATGATACTCAGGCCACACGCAAGAGGTTCTCGAGACAATCACGCATGAGGTTCTCGGGACTCCCATTCATGATGAGGTGCTTAGAACTCCCACGCACACTAAGATGCTTGGGACTCCCATTTGCATTGAAATTCTCGGGATGCGAGCGGAGGTGCTTGTGCTCGAGACAAAATGAATCTCATGAATAGTTGTAATCATGTCGAATTGGAAATTGACAGGCTAAGTGGAAGTTGTCTATTGAAAGTGTTCTAACAAGCCAAGGAGTTTGTTAAAGTTATCTTCACAATTGTGAAAGTCAAGAAGGACTTCCAGAGTGGGTAAGTTCACTCAGACTCAACCTAAGTTGAGAGTATCAGGGAGGGCGAAGAGGTCAGACCTCTGAGGCGTGAGAAGATGCACTGTTGGTATTTGGCAGTGTGTGTGTGGACTATCATGAAAGCACATAGGATAGACGTAATTGTATAATGTGACTATTTGTGTTCTGCATCTTAATTCAAATGATGAGATGCAATTCTAAATTGTGGTGTATAGTGTCCTTTGATTCATACACTCGTATTAAAATTTGTCTTTGAGCCATTTGGATCTTGATGATTTGTAGGGTACATAAAGTTGAGATATTAAGCATCATATATCACTAATGTCTCTCTACTTTGTGTGACAGAGATATGGCTGTAACAAACAATGTCATACTAGATCTCATGAAGGGAGATAAGTTGAACGGTGTCAATTATGTTTTTTAGCACCGAAACATTCAATTTATCTTCGAGGAATAAGAACTCGGGGAGGTTCTTAAGCATGAGATGGAAGATCCCAAGGAGGGTACTGTTAGAGATTCTAGGAGCATGCGAAGCAGAATAATGTAAATAAAACAATTTTATTTCCTCTCAGATATTCTCGGAGGGCCAGAATATCTTTCTTTGACATAATCACAATAAAGAAAAAGAGGAGTGAAGTTTTATATCTTCGGAGTTCTTTTCGAATTCATAGAAACAAGGAGAAAAGCTGACAAACTTTGCCACTATCGATATCCACATCGAGATCTATGGCGAGTAATAAGTCTTCATTTCCGGTTGGTGCTAGCTAATCAGTGGAGATTGTTGGGTTTCCCTGGCACCCCGACGAGTGTGTGTTCGAATACGTTTTGTAAACATGCACACAGCGGAAGAAATAAAAGTAATAAATTTAATTTATTACAACACACACATCACATACATGCAGGATACAACATGCAAAGACATAATCGCTCTTTAAAATTTTGCAATAAAAGAAAATTACTCTAGTTATACTTGACATATCACGTGTAGCAGGAATAACATCAACCGAAGCAACTCTCACTAGAATTGCCTCTATCTGTATCCACGCCAAGTATCATTGGGATAGCTTCACAAATCTACAAGCCTCGTCTTCGTAGGAGTTACTAGCCTCGTGTCGAAGATGATGTGATCTGAGAGAAGATCACAATCCGAATAAAATTTGGATCCAAAAATCGAGTTTCGTAAACTCGCTTCTCGGAAGCGGTTTTCGTCAATCGATTGATGAAAACTCAACCCTCCACCTATGAGGATTGCCGGAGAACCAATCCTGGCAAATAGGTTGCTGTCAGAGGGCAAAACGCTGACCAAATCACCTCTCCACAAAGAGGAGAACAAGCTGTCCAAAATCTGGACAGCTTGTTTGGTGGAAGATATGGTCGACCAATCAATGGTCGGCTGCTCCTTGGTCGCCGGCGGCCAAGGGAGGATGGCTGGAGGAGTCGTCGGCGGTTGGTGGGTGGCCGAAAACGACTTGGGCAGCAGCAAAACATGAGCGGCAACTCCTCTTGTGTGGCTAAAGCTCTTGGGCAGCAAGAGCTCTTGGGCGGCAAGAAGCAAGGAGGAGGGCTTGGGTGGCTAGGGTTTCCAATAATCAAAAGTCCTCCACGAAAAACCCTAAAGACGGGTTTTATAGAGAGCATATTTCTTGACCATCAAGAAACCTTCTCCTTGCACTTATTGGTTCATAACCAATAACCCGTTAACCCGCTCCAATAACTTAAGTTAAAATAAACCAAATCGCTTTGGTTTATTTTAAGTTAAAACGAACCGAACAAATTTTGGTTCATTCGATTAAAACAAACCAAACCACTTTGGTTTATTTTCCACCATTGGATTAGAACCAAACAAATTTGGTTCATGTCTTCAAAAGACACGGCCCATTCATGCTTCCGATGCAACTGAAACCATTTCATACTTGCTCTTTATTTGGTCCAACCAAACCAAGTCTCTCTCGATCTAAGAATCCTATTCTCAAACTCATTTTAAATCCTTCGTATTATGCTCATTGTGCATGTGACCAAATAGATTCCTAGTTTATGTTGGTCGTCTATAATTAACCATTAATTATAGAATGATCATGAGTGGCACCTAATAGTATATCATGATCCCCAATTAACCTGAAAATGAAGGTTGATCCCAGAACGCTTCTGAAACCCTTCAGCAGCTATAGTAAATCATGCCCTGTTCCCTTCACTCATCTTATAACCACTTGGTTCAGGACATGGTCTATAGTGTCAGTCCCCACTAGGCTAATTACGTCACACATAGTCTAAGTATTACTTCCTTGTCCTGCGGATTCTAGTTACAACACATGTATCCAAGAGTATCATACTCTAAACAGATAATGCTTTAGCCAAAGACTTTAGTAACAATACGATGAGAGACCATAGGGTATACATCTCCTCACAAGGAGAGGTGAATCCTCTGTAGGCTATTCAAACACCTTCGGCCACTTCGACTTATACCCAATCATCCCAGGTCCACATCTCCTTGAAGATGCTTGCTTAAGATGTCAAAGCATAAGTCTACATGGCCAAGATGACTCGAATACCACAAGTTGAAGGAACATCTCACTTAAGCTGTAGTAAAAACTTCATTGACATATCCATATATGCAAAGAACCATATGAAGTCTTATAGCTAGTCACTCCAATGAACTAGTTACCATTATTAGAATCCACGATCAACTCCAGACATCCCAATGTCACCAGCCATTGAGAAACACCTGCTTGGATAAACCAAAGAGTATACCTCGTGCTAGTCTCAATAGAATCGATGCCGTTTGAATCCATCAATTCATCGACTAAGGATAATTCCAATATATCACAATTACACATGTAGAGATACTCACTAGTTGTGATCCAATCACAAATTCTCTCATGCTGTGAATCGTATTGCGAATATTCAGTAAATGAGTTTAAGATCCAATCAAATACATGAAAACATGTATACTCAAATAGTGAATCTTCATTTATCAAATAAATGGTACAACCATAAGGCGATTGCCTTAGGACACCTCTCATATATTACCAACAAACTCCTACTTGGCCTAATGTCAATCGTCACGGTATCCAATACCATAAGCTCTAATATGACCCTCAAACTTACTTTGAGGTAAGGCCTTAGTTAAAGGGTTCGCTAAGTTCCTTTTAGTGGGAATCTTCTCAATTTGTATTTTCTTCCAACTGATGATCTCCCTTATCAGATGATAGCGGTGAAGTACATGTTTGGATCATTGATGAGACCACATCAAGTTCAGAGATGAACTTCTTGATCCAAACCGCTTCCTTTACTACTTCCAAAGCTGCAATGTATTCTGCCTCAGTGGCAGAATCCGCTATAGTGTATTGCTTGGAACTTTTCCAACTTATTGCACCTCCATTTAAGGTAAATACGTAACCAGACTGAGACCTGGAATCATCCTTGTCTATCTGGAAGCTGGCATCCGTATACCCGCGTATTACCATATCACCTTCTCTATATATTAGGAATACATCCTTAGTTCTTCTTAAGTACTTAAGGATTGTCTTAACAGCCACCCAATGATCCATTCCTAGATCAGACTGATATCTGCTCGTGACACTTAGAGTATACGATACATCCGACCTCGTACATAACATATCATACATGATAGATCCTATTGCATATGCATAGGGAATCTTACTCATGCAAATTCTCTCGTCTTCTGTGCACGGACACATAGACTTCGAAAGGTGTATCCCATGCCTGATGTGAAGGAAACCTTTCTTGGATTCCAACTTGCTAAACCTCATTAGTACTCGGTCTATATATGTAGACTGCGAAAGACCAAGCAACCATTTCGATCTATCTCTATAGATCTTGATCCTGAGGATGTAGGTCACTTCACCCAGGTCCTTCATGGAGAATGTTTTGGATAACCAAATTTTAACTCACTGTAAGACAGATATATCATTTCCTATAAGTAATATGTTATCGACATACAACACTAGGAACACGACTGCACTCCCACTAACCTTATTATACACACAAGGTTCGTCTGGATTTTGTGAGAAATCAAACCTTTTGATTGTCTCATCAAAATGGATATTCCAGCTCCTGGATGCTTGCTTGAGTCCATAAATTGACCGTCAAAGTTTTCATACCTTGGTTTTATCAACCGATGTGAAACCCTTGGGTTGTATCATATACACATCCTCGAGGAGGTTTCCATTAAGGAAAGTCATTTTCATATCCATCTGTCATATCTCATAGTCATAATGAGCCATTATCGCTAGGAGCATTCGAATGGATTTAAGCATAGCTAATGGTGAATAGGTCTCATCATAATCAATACCTTGCTTTTGACAATAGCCTTTTGCCACTAATCTAGCCTTAAAGGTAATCACATTACCATCCATATCGGTCTTCTTCTTGAAAACCCACAAGCACCCTATAGGCTTAATGCCTTCAAGTGGGTCCACCAAGTTCCAAACTTGATTTTCATACATGGAATCCATTTTTGACTTCATGGCTTCAAGACATTTGTCGCTTTCTGAACTTTTCAAAACATCTTCATAACTGGTAGGCTCCTTATCATCAATAAGTAACACGTTGTTCGATTAACTTACGATAAATCTATATCTCTCAGGAATGTTACGTGTCCTACCAGATCTACGAAGATGTGGTGTCACAATAGGTTCAGTCGATGTCTCATCACTATGAGTTATCGGTTGAGGTGCTTGACTAGGTATCTCCTCAATGTCTATCGGAGTCTCTTGAACCTCCTCAAGTTCAATGTCACTCTCACTGTTTTCTTGCAAGAGAAACTCTTTCTCTACAAACAAAGCATTCCTTGAAATAAACACCTTTTGTTCCAAGGGATGATAGAATTGGTAACCCCTTGTTTCCTTAGGGTATCCAATAAATAGATATTTATCAGACTTAGCATCCAATTTGTCTGACATAGTCCGCTTCACATAAGCAGGACAACCCCATATCTTCAAGTAAGATAAATGAGATTTCTTACTAGCCCATATCTCATATGAATTAGTTGAGACTACCTTGGTCGGGACCTTATTTAGCAAGTAAATAGTTGTCTAAAGTGCATAGCCCCAAAAGGACTCAGGAAGATTCACATGATTCATCATTGACTGGACCATGTCCAACAAGGTCCAATTTCGCCTCTCAGATAAACCATTAAGTTGTGATGTATATGACGGAGTCCATTGAGACAATATACCATTGTCCCTTAGATAATCCAGAAACTTTTGACTCAAGTATTCACCACCTCGATCTAATCGAAGTATTTTAATACTCTTGCCAAGTTGTTGTTGGAACGTCGGTGGCTGGCTAGAAAGGGGTGAATAACCCTAAGTCATCGTTGAATGGAATTCGATCGTTCGTTCGTCTACACATTAGGGTTAGCACAGCGGAAATAAAACTAAACAACAATAAAGATAAACAAGATAAAAACAATGTTAACAAAGAGATATAACATGGTTCACAACCCTATGCCGCTAATCAACGGTGTGATTCATCTCCGGTGAATCACTCCGAAACCAATCCAATATAGTCTCTCCCTTTAGCCAAAGCAAGGTGGAGGTAAACCTTCTTACAACACAAAACCACTCTTTCTTACAATAGATATGAAATAAGAACAAGAGAAAGAGTTTAAAGCTTGTGGGGCACTTGGATGATCAATTGAAGCATGAGCATTAGTCATCCCAAAGCCCACACCCTCTCTTTTTATAGAGAAGGCTGATTTCTTTTCGTTGATCGCCCATCAGTCAACTGCTGCCTTTGGCAGTCGATTGTCATCGTTGCAACGACTTCTGAACATGTCAGATCCCAACCATTATAGTCCAACTTGGCAGTCGACTGATGCCCCTGTAGCTGACTGATCAATCGGCTATGGGAGGTTCTGTGCCTGTGATTGTCTTCATCAGTCAACTGCCTTCCTTGTTAGTCGACTTATGGTCTGGCAGTCGATTGTCATTCCTTGGCAGTCGACTACTGGGCCAAAAACTCACCAGTCGAACACCAGTCGAACCCATTCGACTTGGAGCAGTCGACTGTCATATCATGGCAGTCGATTGATATAGAGAAAACTCATCCGACACTTTAGCCATTTGGCCAAGTTCACCTAACGAGCTACCTGTCCTGGGTTACATTCGCACACTCTCATTCCCTTGGAGTCCCTCTCCTTCGAAGTTCTCTTCGTCCGACCATGTCCCTCGGATGCGCCAAGCGCACGCCTTCGCAGCGACATCCTTCGCGTCTCGCCCTGAAGTCAACTTCCTTTGGCTTCACTCCAATGCTCCACGTTCGGCGGTCCCTCGGATGCTCCAAGTGTGTTGCTTCCACAAAGCTCCTTCACCGACTCAAGGACGGAGTCATGAGATGGTGACTTGCTAATGCTTTGTCCATGTGCGAATTACTAAGTCCTGCAAGACTCCAATGCACATATCAAATCCATAACAACCTAACTTAAACTTTTTTCCACACACATCAAAACCACATCACGAGTTGATTGTCCTAACAATCCTCCCCTTTTTGATGTGTGGCAATCCGTTTAAGTTAGGTTAAAATAATTACAATAAAACATAAGGCAAGAAAGCATGTAAATAATATGAGTATCAAACTCCCCCTTAAACATGCTAAATTTTCCCTTTTAGCATGATTAAACTTAAACATCCCTATTTCTCCCCCTTTGACACCATAAAAAATATTAACATAATGTCATAATCCAAGGCATCAAAGTCTAAGGGTCAAAAAACCATCAAAACAGCCTGAAAATATTGAAATTAGGCTGTGAATAGTGCCACCAGTTGACTGAATCAGACATCAGTCGACTGGCATGCTGGTTTCAGCAATTTTTGATTTTCGAACCGAAATTCAAAAATGTACCAAAAATTCCAGAAAATTTGAAAAATTGTGAAATTTTGAAAAACATTTCTTTTAAAGTCCTTTATTAGTGAAAAACGAGTTTTCATGAAAATTACTTATAGTTTCAATGATTTACCAAAAATCCAAAAGTTTCAAAAACAACTAGTATTTGATCAAGTTTGTAACAATATTAACACCTAGTTTTGCTTTAGATTGTTTAAAAACATGAAAACACAAATTTTAAAGTAAGGAATGGTTTTGAAAACATATGAAATATCCAACCATGATCGTTGGGCAATATGTCTATGAATTAAACATAAGCCTTCCCCATGATTGGTCTATTATTACTATTTTGATACTTCAAATGACCATCTAAATGTCATAAGCATTAGTGGACCATTAGTATCATCCTAACATCTCACCCATTCTAAGTTTTCAATCAAGATTATCCTTATGGTGAGTGTGAGATGTTCCTAAAGGTATTTATATACTTAACCTTCAAATTCATGCAATTCTACACAAGGTTAAGTATCACTCTAACATACCACATGATCATAAAGACATATATGTATTGATTTCATATTAAGATCATGAAACAAGTGCATCAATCAATTTGTAATCATGAATTAGGTATAAAATCATGATAATAAGTCAAGTATCACCCAAAGCATGATTTAAGCTATTTATGGGTGCATTATCATCACCCAACACTATTTCAAAAATTAAGTCCCAATCCTTCTAAGTCATATGCATGTATCATTATTCAAATCAAGTATATGATTCTAACATTATAATCACTTCATCCATCATGATTATAAATTAAATTTCACTACCCACATCATCCTAAGTCAACCATATAATATGATATAAGTGAAGTCCACTTATGGTTGACTATCCTAGGGTTTTCCTAACCCTTAAGGATGGACTTAGGAACCCAATATAGATTCTTTCTAATAGGGTTCACTAAGTATTCCTTTGGGATCCATTTCCTAGCTATCATTATTGTTTTAGATTGACCCCTAGTAATTAAACAATGATATACTTTCTCATTCTTGGATCCCTTGTAACCTAACCCCTTCTTGTTAAAGCTAGCCCTTTGGCTCCCTATGATCATGTTCAATGTGTTGGAGCCAATGGTAAATTTCTCTAGGGCCTTAGTTAAATAATATACCTTTTCCCTTAAGGCCTTATTTTCATCCATACATGCATCACTAACATTTAGAGGCATATAATCATTATGTGAGCATGTATCATCATTAACATTTAAGCTTGCTTTTTCTAGTTTTTCTTCTAGGGCCTTAATTTGATCAAGCATACTCTTATTTTTCTTTTTAGCCCTAAACAAATCGCTAGTTAAGCTAGAAATCATGGCAACTACTTCTTGAGTGGGAAGGTATTTTACCATAGTTACCATGTCTTCTTTTTCGGATGATGAGGATGATGATGAGCCTCCCCCTTCACTTGAGCTCTCCTCACTTGAGCTTGTTTCTTCTTTTTCGGAGGAAGTGGTGTCCACATCTCCTATTGCCATTAGAGCTAGATTTGTGACAAAGGCATTTTCTTTCTCCGATGATGATGATGAAGGATCATCCCATGTCCTTGCTTTGAGTGCTTTGGCCTTCTCCTTTTTGGCTATCAAGGCTACTCCTCTTGATGGTTGAATTCTTGGCTCTTCTACTATTCCTTCAAGCCTTATTTCATGGAGCTCCATGGTTGAGAAGAACTCCTCTAAGGTGCTAACTTCTAGGTTCTTTGAGATGTAGAAAGAGTCTACCATTGAGCTCCATTTCGATGACAGGGGAAAGGCGTCGATTGCTTTCATAATCATATCCCGATTTGAAAGTTTTTCTCCTACACTCATTAGTCTATTTAAAATTTCATTAAAATAAGAGTGTAATGAGGTTACCTTTTCTCCCTTTTCAAGTTTGATATTAGTTAGTTGGGAACGGAAGAGGTGTCTTCTTGCAAGCTTGGCCTCCGAGGTGCCTTCATGAAGCTCTATCAATCTCTCCCACATCTCTTTAGCGCTCACACACTCCCCTATCCGGTTGACTTCTTGTTGAGGGAGTACGTTGTAGAGATGATGTTTGGCTTTTGAGTTTGCCAAGTATGTTGGTGCAGTAGGCACCTAAGTCGAACCTGAGTTTTGATTATAACAAACGATACAAAGTTAAACTCATGTCGTTATCTCACGAGCTGAATCGAGTGTGCAGAAGATTGCTATAGCTGGAGATGAAGGCTAGCGACACCCGGAGGAAGCCGCAGTGGTCGGGCGACACTCGAGTGACTTCGGAGGGAGCTGAAGGAATCGAGTGGAAGGCCGAAAGCAAAAGCAACAAGTAAGTATTGAGGTAAGCTCGTGTGTGCGAGCGTAAGTGAGGTCGTATCCTTATTATGGGGATGATCTTAAGCATAGATCCGACCAAAGACATCCTATAGATGGTCTAGGTCGAGATCGGACGGTCGACGACCGTCGAAATTATGTTTTTGTTGAGCTAACTTTGACTTGCAGCATCACCGATCGCCCTTGGAGGACACTATCGCGCCAATCGGCCGATCGCCGAAGGTCAAGACTGACTAATGTCGCCATCACGATCGATGATGGCCATCAGTCGACTGATGGTCAATGATCAGATTCGAGGAGTCAAGGCTTATCACCCCATTTCAAGGAGTTTTTATGTCCATTTGTGATTGGTTGAAGACCCATTCGATGAGGGGCTCAAAGGCTATAAAAGGAGGGCTTGTCTTAGGGTTTTTCATCAATTAAAAAGCTTCCAAGTGCTTCCGATACGCTCCGACTCTCCGACATCCCTACGACGGCTAGCACGAGACGACTAGAGCTTCAACCTCCATCCTTTGAAGTCGTCGGTAACGAAAGTTTGAATCATATTTCAGTTTATAAGTTGTTCTTATTTCGAGCTTTAAATCATATCAAGGAGAGGGGGAGTGTCCCTCTACCTTGAGCTTTTATCATCTTGTGTATCCGTCTAACTCCTACCTCCAACGAGGAGGAGCTTTTTAGTAGTTTGCCCTCCGTACGTGGTCAAGGACCACTAGGGCCTTGGAGTAGTAGCCTTCGGCTACGAACCAAGTAAAACCTTTGTGTCTATTGTCTCTATTTTTGTTTTTATCTTCCGCTGTGTCTACTCGCATTTTAACGAAAAATTTCTATCGCTATTCACCCCCCCCTTTAGTGATCCGATCGATCCAACAATTAGTATCAGAGCCGGGGGCGCTTAGATTTGGTGAAACCACCAATCTAACATTTTTTTTACAGATTTGTTTTTCGTTCGTTTAAATTTTTCTCCCGCACTACTAATCCAAGACGAAGTCTTGGTACTCTTCGTTTGGTTTTGTTTTGCAAGTATTGATTGCCTTCGAAGTACCTCACGATCAAACGAACATAACATTTGCTACAAGTGGACTCACGAAATGATCTACCCACCAAATCGAAGCTCTCGCAGAGATCTACACTTCATATGAGGGTTTACCCCCGTAACAAGCTGTTTTCATCCTCAAAAATCGATGTTTAGTAGCCTTTCGGGGACATCGAAGGTTGTGAGTACTTACTTTTTATTTAGTTTCTTATTTCTTTGCTTAACTTTCTATTTTTCGTTTGTTTCTTTTTATTTCCCGCACTACTAATCCAAGATGCAAGTCTTGGTACTTTCGTGTGTTTTTGTTGTTGCTAGGTTTTCGTTTTAGTCTCCTTGTCTTTTTGTTCTAATGACCCATCTCGAGGGTTTTAGCACCGTCCGACCTCCGTTTTACAACGGAGATGATTTCCATTACTGGAAAGGTCGGATGGAATGCTTTCTCAAAACCCAAATCGAGATGTGGATCATAATTCAAACGGGTTTCACACTTCCGACTAATGAAGTGGGTGACTCCTTGGATTATGATCAATGGACCGTTGCAACAAAACGACAAGTCGAAGCCGATGCCAAGGCAACACAAATCCTCCAATGCGGCTTGTCCAAGGAGGAGTTAAATCGCGTCGGCCCCTTCATCAGCGCAAAGGACCTATGGACAAAGCTAGTAGAGCTACACGAAGGCACCGATGAAGCCAAGGTATGTAAACGCGACCTTTTGTTCAATAAACTATATAACCTAAAAATGCAGGAACACGAGTCCGCGACGCAACTCCACGCCCGTGTCCAAGACATAGTCAACAACCTACACGCAATCGGGCAAAAGGTCGAAAACCGCGACCTTATAAGGTATGTCCTAAACTCTTTTCCAAGGACTACCTTGTGGGCATCCATGGTCGATGCCTACAAGGTCTCCAAGGATCTTTCTAAACTTAGGTTAGATGAACTTTTTTCTGATTTCGAACTTCATGAGCAGTCTAACTCGGAACCCGAGAAGGGTATAGCACTGTTTACAGGTTCGAGGAAGAAAACCGCAAGCAAGCCACCCTCGAAGGAAGAAGAGGATGAGTCAGATTCGGAGGTCGACTCGGAAATGGAAGCCAAACTAGTCAACCTAGTTCGGAGGATAGTCAAGGGCCGAAAATGAGCCGTCACTCGACCCAACGAAGGTAAGCCTAAAAGTTCAAACATAAGATGTTATGAATGCAACAGGTTTGGACACATTAAGTCCGAGTGCCCAAAACTCAAGAGCAAGGCACCAAAACATAAAAAGGCACTCAACGCTACTTGGGAAGAAGCCTCCGAGGAAGAAGACAACGATCGAGTCCTTATGGCTAAACCGGTGGAATCGGAGACGGAGTCGGAACCGGAACCAGAATCAGAAACCGAAGACGAGTCGGACTACGAAACACTATTCAAGACAAGCCACGGATACGCATCTGGTTCAAAAGATACACTCAAGGATCAATGGATGTTGGACAGTGGTTGCTCCCGACACATGACCGGGGATCAACTCAAGTTTTCGAAGCTTCGATTCAAACGACAAGGATCGGTAGCGTTCAGAAATAACGGCAAGCTCAAAATCATCGGATCAGGTGATATTGAGCACAATTCAAATTTTGTTATTCAAAATGTTTTATTAGTAGAAAATTTTCAATATAATTTACTTAGTGTAAGCCAATTGTGTGATAATAACTATAAGGTCATATTTCTAGAAAATGAATGCATAATTAATACCAACGAAACCTCTAAAACAATTCTTAAAGGGACTAGAAATAACAACATTTACACGATCAACTTAACTAACTCCTCAACTAAGTGTCTTATGACACGGCAAGAGGAATCATAGTTGTGGCACCGACGACTCGGTCACTCACACCCAAGACTCATCCACAAGATGAGTCAGAGTGATTTAGTCAGAGGTTTGCCTAACCTCAACAACTTCGATAATAAAATATGTAATGCTTGTCAACAAGGTAAACAATCTAGGACACAACATCAACTAACTAGTCAAGAACGAACCAAAAGTGTGTTTGAGCTCCTACACATGGATCTATTTGATTCACACGGAGCTAAGTCACTTAACGGAAGTAAATTCTGCTTAGTCATAATTGATGACTATTCTAGATTTACTTGGGTTAGGTTCATCAAACACAAAAATGATACCCTAGATCAATTAATCAATATATTTAAGTTAATAGAAAATCAACAAAGTATTAAAATCAAAAGACTTAGGACTGATCATGGTGGTGAATTCGAAAACCATAGGTTTACAGAATTCTGTAACCTAAATGGATACCACCACGAGTTCTCTTGCCCTAGAACTCCACAACAAAATGGCCTAGTAGAACGCAAAAATAGAACCCTACAAGAAGCCGCTAGGACAATGTTAAATGAGTATAACCTATCTGATAGGTTTTGGGCGGAAGCCGTGAGTACGACATGCTATGTCCAAAATAGAATCCTTATGGTAAAGAGGCACCTTAAGACCTCATACGAGATTTATCACGATAAAATACCTAACATCAAGTACTTTAGGGTATTTGGATGTAAGGTACATATCCTAAACACTAAGGATTACCTAGGGAAATTTACATCCAAAACCACGACCGGAATCTTTCTAGGATACTCGACTACAAACAGAGCTTATAGAGTATATAACCACGACACCCTTAGAGTTGAGGAGACTATCAATGTAGTATTTGATGAAGGACACGAACCTACAAAACCCCCGGCAACCCCAATTAGCGAGCCGACTCATACTAGACCTAAGTCTGATCCGGAGATCAGGTCTAGTGTTAATCCTAACCTAAGTCAACCAAGTCACTCTATCGACCAAGTGATAGATGACTCCAACCAAACTAGAACTCAAACAAGCCATCCTATGGATCAAGTTGTAGAGTCAAACCCAAATACAACTAGGACCCAAACGAATCATCCTATTGACCAAGTGATAGGTGATCCAAGTCTAGGAGTTCGAACTAGAGCCTCATACAGAAACCTTAGTCAAATATCTTTGATTTCTAAAATTGAACTCAAAACTATTGACTAAGCTCTTCTTGATCCCGATTGGATTATTGCAATGCAAGAAGAGTTGGCTCAATTCACTAGGAACGAAGTATGGGAATTAGTACCACCACCTAAAGATAAAACAATCATTGGAACAAGGTGGGTGTTTAGAAATAAAATTGATGATAAAGGTGAAGTAGTTAGAAATAAAGCTAGACTAGTTGCTAAAGGGTTTAGTCAAGTGGAAGGTTTAGATTACGACGAGACCTATGCCCCAGTAGCTAGATTAGAGTCCATTCGAATGCTATTAGCATATGCAACACATCGAGGATTTAAGTTGTTTCAAATGGATGTGAAATCTGCATTCTTAAATGGATACATTAAAGAAGAAGTTTATGTTAGTCAACCCCCCGGTTTCGAAAGTTTAGACAAACCGGATCATGTCCTTAGATTAAAGAAAGCTCTTTATGGACTTAAACAAGCTCCGCGAGCTTGGTACGAGAGACTTTCGATTTATCTTAAGTCCAAAGGCTTTAACCAAGGTGTAGTTGACCCAACCCTTTTCGTAAAAACCTTAGGTAAAGACACCTTGGGTAACCGACTCTGGCCAGGACTGGTTGATCTTTCATATCAATCAAGACAAATATGAGTCGAACATTTTATAGATGAACTTATTTTCAGTATATTATTTTCAAAATAATGTGGAACATGCTTGGACTTTAAATTTAACACTTATTTTTGTTTTTCACACACACCCTCACTCTTTTCGATATATGGCAAAAGGGGGAGAAAAAGGTCAAAGTTAAGGGGTCAAAAATTTTTTTATAACTTAACTCTTACTTCACATTTAAACCAAACTTATTTAACTTTTAACAAAAGGAAGTAAAGGCCAAGTTAAGAGAATTCTTAACTTAAACTTATGTGTGCCATCAACGTAAACATTATGCCGTTAATGCTTTACTTAAAGGGGAGAACTTAACTTAAACGTTTTACTAAGGCCAACTTTAAGTAATTACTTAAAGCAACCCTCAAGGGGGAGGATTAAGGTCTTTCTTCAAGACTCACCCTCGGTCAAGGGGGAGGTTTCCTCAAGGGGGAGTACTTGAAGAAAATCCTTACTACTCCAACTTAATCTTCTTTATTTCTTGTTTGTTTCTAATGCACATTATTCTTCATGCTTGCTATTTACTTAACTTTGTATGTGGGTTTGCCATAAATCAAAAAAGGGGAGATTGTTGGTGCAGTAGGCACCTAAGTCGAACCTGAGTTTTGATTATAGCAAACGATACAAAGTTAAGCTCATGTCGTTATCTCACGAGCTGAATCGAGTGTGCAGAAGATTGCTATAGCTGGAGCTGAAGGCTAGCGACACCCGGAGGAAGCCGCGGTGGTCGGGCGACACTCGAGTGACTTTGGAGGGAGCCGAAGGAATCGAGTGGAATGCCGGAAGCAAAAGCAACAAGTAAGTATCGAGGTAAGCTCGTGTGTGCGAGCGTAAGTGAGGTCTTATCCTCATTACAGGGATGATCTTAAGCATAGATCCGACCAAAGACATCCTATAGATGGTCTAGGTCGAGATCGGACGGTCGACGACCGTCGAAATTATGTTTTTGTTGAGCTAACTTTGACTTGCATCACGATCGCTTGAGGACTCGACCGCCATCAATCACCGATCGCCAAGGTCAAGATCGACTAATCTGCCATCGATCCGATGATGGCCATCAGTCGACTGATGATGGCCATCAGTCGACTGATGGTCAATGATCAGATTCGAGGAGTCAAGGCTTATCACCCCATTTCAAGGAGTTTTTGTGTTCATTTGTGATTGGTTGAAGACCCATTTGATGAGGGGCTCAAAGGCTATAAAAGGAGGGCTTGTCTTAGGGTTTTTCATCAATTAAAAAGCTTCCAAGTGCTTCCGATACGCTCCGACTCTCCGACATCCCTACGACGAAGCGCTGCCGAGATGACGACTAGAGCTTCAACCTCCATCCTTTGAAGTCGTCGGTAACGAAAGTTTGAATCTTATTTCAGTTTATAAGTTGTTCTTATTTAGAGCTTTAAATCATATCAAGGAGAGGAGGAGTGTCCCTCTACCTTGAGCTTTTATCATCTTGTGTATCCGTCTAACTCCTACCTCCAACGAGGAGGAGCTTTTTAGTAGTTTGCCCTCCGTACGTGGTCAAGGACCACTAGGGCCTTGGAGTAGTAGCCTTCGGCTACGAACCAAGTAAAACCTTTGTGTCTATTGTCTCTATTTTTATTTTTATCTTCCGCTGTGTCTACTCGCGTTTTAACGAAAAATTTCTATCGCTATTCACCCCCCCTCTAGCGATCCGATCGATCCAACAAAGTACTCCTCCCGTTGCTTTTTTGTCCATCTTGTCTTCTCTATTTGCTCCCTATCTTCATCCCTAGCTATCTCGAAACCATTTTCCATTATCAATAAAATTTCAAAGTCGGTTTCGAAAAATACCTCCATTCGCTTTTTCCACTAAGCGAATTCCCCCTTGAACTTTGGCGGATGAATATTTGAGCCGACCATCCTTGATGTAGTGCTTGTTGTGGCGGTGAGTCTGTTCACAAGTGACCTTGCTCTGATACCACTTGTTGGAAATTCGATGGCCAGCTAGAGGGGGATGAATAGCCCTAAGTCGTCGTAGAATGGAATTCGATCGTTCATTTGTCCGTCTACACGTTAGGGTTAGCACAACGGAAATAAAACTAAACAACAATAAAGATAAACAAGATAAAAACAATGCTAACAAAGATATATAACGTGGTTCACGACCCTATGTCGCTAATCCACGGTCCGATTCGTCTCCGATGAATCACTCCGAAACCAATCCAATATGGTCTCTCCCTTTAGCCAAAGCAAGGTGGAGGTAAACCTTCTTACAACACAAAACCACTCTTTCTTACAATAGATTTGAAATAAGAACAAGAGAAAGAGTTTAAAGCTTGTGGGGCACTTGGATGACCAAATGGAGCATGAGCATTAGTCATCCCAAAGCCCACACCCTCTTTTTTTATAGAGATGGTTGATTTCTTCCTGTTGGCCGCCCATCAGTCAACTGCTGCCTTAGGCAGTCGACTGTCATCGTTGCAACAACTTTTGAACACGTCAGATCCTGACCGTTATAGTCCAACGGGAAACATGGCAGTCAACTGATGTATCCATCAATCGACTGATTCCCCTGTAGCCGATTGATCAGTTGACTACGGGAGGTTATGTGCCCGCGACTGTCTTCATCAGTCAATTTCCTTCCTTGTCAGTCGACTTATGGTCTGGCAGTCTACTGCTAGGCCAGAAACCCACCAGTCGAACACCAGTCGAACCCATTCGACTTGGAGCAGTCGACTGCCATATCATGGTAGTCGACTGATGTCGGGAAAACCCATCCGACACTTTAGCCATTTGGCTAAGTTCACCTAACGAGCTACCCGTCTCGGGTTACATTCACTCACTCTCATTCGCTTGGAGTCCCTCGCTTTCGAAGTTCTCTTCGTTCGGCCATGTCCCTCGGATGTGTCAAGCGCACGACTTCGCAACGTCATCCTTCACGTCTCACCCTGAAGTCTACTTCTTTCGGCTTCACTCCAATGCTCCACGTCCAACGGTCCCTCAGATGCTCCAAGCGTACGACTTCCACAAAGCTCCTTCACTGACTCAAGGACGGAGTCATGAGATGGTGACTTGCCAATGCTTCGTCCATGTGTGAATTACTAAGTCCTGCAAGACTCCAACGCACATATCAAATCCATAACAACTTAACTTACACCCATTGCCACACACATCAAAACCACATCATGAGTTGATTGCCCTAATAGTTGTTTCTCTACTTCATTTTTGAATTCTTTGAACCTTTCAAAGGCTTCAGACTTGTGTTTCATCAAGAAAATATACCCAAACCGTGAGTGATCATCGGTGAAGGTAATGAAGTAGCTATAGTCTCCTAGTGCTTGAGTTGACATAGGTCCTCATACATCAGTATGTATTAGACTAAGCAACTCTCCCACTGGTTCACCTTTTCTCTTAAAAGGTAACATAGTCATCTTGCCTTTTAAGCATGATTCACATGTATCGTTTGAATCTAATTCAAATGATTCAAGAATTTTACAATCGTATAATTCGGACATGCATTTCTTGCTCACATGGCCAAGACGACAATGCCACATGTAGGAGTCTAATTGATTATCTTTTCGAGCATGGGTGTTGCTCGCTTCAATATTAAGAATGTCACTAGATACGTCTAATGTATATATACCATTGCACAATGTTCCAGTCCCATAAAGCACGCCATTCAAAGTTATGTAACAACAACTGTTACAAAAGTCAAATGGTACCCATTTCTATTTAAACAAGAAATAGAAATGATGTTCTTTATCAACGAAGGAATATAAAAGCAATTGTCCAATTCTAAGACAAGTCCTGTAGGGAGTCTCAAAAAATACGTTCCGATGGCGAGTGCAGCAACCTTTGCTCCATTCCCAACACGTAAATTTGACTCTCCCTTGATGAGTCTTCTTCTATTCCTTAGCCCATGTATGTCATTACACATATGTGAGCCACACCCAGTATCCAATACCCAAGTGTTTGAGGAAATAGAATGACAATCAATAACGAAGATATCTGAAGAAGATGGGGCATATGATGTCTTATTCTTCTTCATGGACTCAAGATAAATCTTGTAGTTTCTTCGCCAATGGCCCTCCTTGCCACAATGATGCCAAGTGCCCTTTTGAGCTGGTTTTACCTTTTTATCCTTTTTCTTCTTCCCCTTCTGCTGTTCCTTTGACTTCCTCTTAGAACCTTTCTTCGAGGAATCGACCAACATCACCATCCCCTGCTCATGCTTCATAGAAGGCTCCACAGTCTTCAGCATGTTAAGCAGTACCACAGATAAATCTTCTTGCATCTCAGAGGTGAAGAGGAGATTAGAGACTTCGAACCTTTCGGATCTCACTTGCTCATCAAACAACTCATAAAGATGAAAGACTATGGTATGAGCATATATATGCTCATGCTACTTCCACAGCTCGGGTACCATCATGGCTAGCATGATGCAACTCACTAGTTCAGAATCACTCACATGTTTTTGAGAGGTCAACAATTGGTCCAGAGTTACATCATCACTAGGACGGGCGAGAAGAGACTCTTCGAGGACATACGCATGTTTTTTCGCCTTGAGAACAATTCTCAAGTTTCTAAGCGAGTCCAAGAAGTTCTACCCAGTCAATTTATTTGAATCCATAATCGAGCGTAAATTCAAAGACGACATGATCAATCGATTAACATAGAAATACAAATCAAGCAGATATGAGAAAATGATTTTAAAATGCATCAACATACATTTACAAAATCCCATTCATTTTTCGAAATAAAAAAACCTCAAAATTAATTCGGGAGATCGTAGGTCCATCTCTGAATGGGTTGACATCCAACATAGATAAGAACAACCTTGGAGTGAGTCCAATAAGTCATTCTTAGCTATGATGGTAGGTATCGAGTATACCGATTACATATCACGTATACGTAACTATCACAATGTGCTATCAACTAATTGAATGTTCACATATATATATTGGGTTGTTAACACATTAACAAGTATGCATCATATGCATAGCACCCAACTTCACTAGTCTTCACATCGACCTTGGAGTGAGTCCAACAAATCGGTGCTCCAAGTTAGAGCCGACCCATTAATTGTGAAATAGTTTTAATATAGTTAGAGCGGATTCAACCAATTAGCCAGGCTTGAAGTGAGTCCAACAACCCAAATTAATGATTGACCTCTGACTCTTACCATATTAGTGTTAAACTATTCCAATGATTTGAACATGTTCAGGTTCGAGCCGGGCTTGGAGTGAGTCCAATAACCCAAACAAGAAATAGAACTCTGGTTCTAACCATATTAATGGAAGGTGTAGGCTTTAATATTGTGTAAGAGTTTTAATGTCTCATCCTCTTTGCATGTAAATAACTATTATCTACATGGCATGACACACATAACATACATCTACATGTCACGACACGCATGACATAATGATATGCATCTAATGCAATTACATGACATACAATTATGACATATACAAATAGTTTCCTTATTTGTCATAACTATTTTGAAAATAAAATATGTTTTAGATTTGATTTCCCAAATCAAATCATGATTAAAATTAGGAAAAAAATTTCCAAATCTAATCATATATTTTATTTATGGAAAGTGTTAATTAAGGAAAGTCAAATTTAATTTAGGAAATAAATTTTCTAAATTGTAATTTCCTTATCATATTAGGAAATTTCCAATTTGAATTTCCTTATTTATCATAACTATTTATGGAAATAAAATATGTTTGAGATTTGATTCCCAAATCAAATCATGATTAAATTAGGAAATAAATTTCCAAATCTAATCACATATTTTATTTATGAAAAGTGTTAATTTCCATAAATACTTCTAAACTTTTCAAAAGTAGAAAATTTCCATAAATACTTCTATACTTTCCAAAAGTAGAAAATATCCATAAATATTTTTAAACTTTCCAAAAGTAGAAAATTTCCATAAATATAATTATTACTATCGCAAAATAATTTTACAATTATGTCGAAACACAGCGTGGCTCTGATATCACTATTGGGTTTCCCCAGCACCGCGACGAGTGTGTGTTCGAACACGTTTCATAAACATGCACACAACGGAAGCAATAAATCTAATTTATTACAATACACACATCACACGCATGCAGGATACAACATGTGTAGACATAATCGCTATTTAAAATTTTGCAATAAAATAAAATTACTCTAGTTATACCTGATGTATCACATGTAGCGAGAATGACATCAACCGAAGCAACTATCGTTAGAATTGCCTCTATCCGTATCCACGCCGAGTATCATCGGGATAGCTTCACCAAGCTACGAGCATCGTCTTCGTAGGAGTTACTAGCCTCGTGTCGAAGACGATGTGATCCGAGAGAAGATCACAATCCGAATAAAATTAAAATCCAAAAATCAAGTTTCACAAACTCGCTTCTCGGAAGCGATTTTTGTCAACCGATTGACGAAAACTCAACCCTCCACCTATGAGGATTGTCGGAGAACCAATTTTCGGCAAATAGGTCACTGTCAGAGTGCAAAACGCCGACCAAATGATCTCTCCACAAAGAGGAGAACAAGCTGTCCAAAATCTGGACAACTTGTTTGGTGGAAGATATGGCTGGCCAATCAATGGTCGGCTGCTCTTTGGTCGCCGGCGGCCAAGGGAGGATGACCGGATGACTCGCCGACGTCTAGTGGGTGGACGACAATGACTTGGGCAGCAGCAAAACCTGGGCGACAACTCCTCTTAGGCGGCAAGAAGCAAGGAGGAGGGCTTGGGTGGCTAGGGTTTCCAATAACCAAAAGTCCTCCACGAAAAACCCTAAAGTCATGTTTTATAGAGAGCATATTTCTTGACCATCAAGAAACCTTTTCCTAGCACTTATTGGTTCATAACAAATAACCCATTAACCTGCTCTAATAACTTAAGTTAAAATAAACCAAACCATGTTGGTCTATTTTAAGTTAAAATGAACCGAACCAACTTTGGTTCATTCATTTAAAACACACCAAACCACTTTGGTTTATTTTCCACCATTGGAGTAGAACCAAACCAATTTGGTTCATCCATCATGTCTTCAAAAGACATGGCCCATCCATGCTTCCGATGCGACTGAAACCATTTTATACTCGCTCTTTGTTTGGTCCAACCAAACCTAGTCTCTCTCAATCTGAGAATCCAATTCTAAAACCCATTTTAAATCTTTCGGATTACACTCGTTGTACGTGTTATCAAATTGGTTCTCGGTTTATGTTGGCCATCCATAATTAACCATTAATTATATAACAATCATGAGTGGCACTTAGTAGTACATCATGATCCCTAATTAAATGAAAAATCAATGATTGATCCCAGAACCATTTCTGAAACCCTTCAACAACTACAATGAATCGTGCCCCATTCCTTTCACTCATCTTATACCCACTTGGTTCAGGACATGGTCTATTGTGTTAGTCCCCACTAGGCTGAGTACGTCACACCTAGCCCAAGTATTTACTTCCTCGTCCTCTGGATTCTAGTTACTGTACATGTATACAAGAGTACCATACTCTAAACATGTAATGCTTTGGCCAAAAACTTTAGTAACAATCCGACGAGAGGCCATAGGGTATACATCTCCTCGAAAGGAGCGGTGAATCCTCTATAGGCTATTCAAACACCTTCGATAACTTTGACTTATACCCAATCATCCCGGGTACACATCTCCTTGGAGATGCTTGCTTAAGATATCAAAGCATAAGTCTTCATGACAAAGATGACTTGAATACCGCAAGTCGAAGAAACATCACACTTAAGCTGTAGTAAGAACTTCATTGACATATCCATATATGCAGAGAACCATATGAAGTCTTACATCTAGTCACTCCAATGAACTAGTTACCATAACTAGCATCCACGATCAACTCCGGACATCCCAATGTCACCAGCCAGTAAGAAACAGCTGCTTGGATAAACCAAAGAGTATATCTCGTGCTAGTCTAAACAGAATCGATGGCGTCCGAATCCATCAATTCATTGACTAGGGATAATTTTAATACATCATAATTACACATGTAGAGATACTCACAAGTTGTGATCCAATCACAAATTCTCTCATGTTGTGAATCGTATTACAGACATTCAGTAAATGAGTTTAAGATCCAATCAAATACATGAAAACATGTATACTCAAATAGTGAATCTTCATTTATCAAATAAATGGTACAATCATAAGGTGATTGCCTTAGGACACCTCTCATATATTACTAACAGAGATGAGAGAGGGAAAGAGGAAGAAGATGACTACCAAGAATAACAAGATTGATTATTATCCAAAGATTATCAAAATATCTATTTATAGTTCTCTTGATTAGGTCATCTTAGGAGGCTTAAATGGAACCTATCTTACCATAATTATCCCATAATTAAGGTAAGAAAACCTAAGAAATTCTCATTTATGAATGTGCCAAAAATTGACATTCTTCAACATGATTGTATCTCGGTCACATGGTCTGGTCATATGCCATGGGCACGGTCGTGCATGGGCACACGACAAGGCTATGTGTCCTATAGGTATAGTCTCAACCTTGACGATTTTTGGCCACGACTAGGCACATCCCTTGCCTAGTGAGGCGCATCCCCTGCCTAGTGAGGCACGACCATGCAAGGCTCTGTATTGTCCATTTTGATTTGTCTAAATGTCATATGGTCATTCATAGCCCGCCATGGCCATAGGAGGTTCTATAGCCTCTGTTTCACACCCACTTGGCCTGATCCAACAAGATATAATCTCTCTCATTGAGAATCTCAATCTCAAACTTGTTTTATGTCTCTAGATCACCCATATTACATGTGACTCAATTGGTTTTCGGTTATGTTGGTCATTCATAATTAACTAGTTAACTATGAATATATCATGTGTCGCGTCATGCAGTACATCATGACCCTCAATTGACCGGAATGTCCAAGCCAACTTCAGAACATTTCTAAACCCTTCAGCAGCTTCAGATATTTGTCTCTTGTTCCATTCACTCATCGTATGTCCACTTGGTTCAGGACATGATTTATATGCTCGTCCCCACTAGGCTGACTATGTCACACCTAGCCTAAGTTCATTTCTTGTCCTATGGATTTAAGTTACTCCTACATGTTTCCAAGAAGGCCATCTTTTTAGCATGGATGCTCTGGTGAGAGACTTCTGAGTAACAATCGTGACAAGATGCCTAGGATATACATCTCCTTTATTAAGGAGCGGTGAATCCTGTGTGGGCTATTCAAACACCTTCAAACACTTTAGCTTATACCCAATCATCCCGGAGTTACACCTCCTATGGAGATGGCTGCCTAGAAGTTAAAGTATAAGACGTCATGACTAAAGTGACTTGAATACCTCAAGTTTAAGGAAGCTCACACTTGAGTTTCATTGAAACTTCATCGACATTAAGAACCATAAGAAGTTTCATAGCAGGTCGCTCAAATGAACTTGTTACCCTAAATAGCATCCACATGTTCACTCTCAACATCTCTATGCTTCCATTCAGTGAGTATCGAATGCTTGGATAAATCAAAGAGCATAACATTGTTAGTGTCAGCTCTTAGGGCCAATCATGAGATGTAGTGCCAATCATGAGATGATTGATTAGGGATCACGTGTATCATATTTCATTAATAAAAGGCAAAGATTGTTTATTATATTTACTTTATGCATGTGCAAGCTAAAATAAATATAATAATGTTCTTGAATAGTAGGTTCTAATCTACAGTATATCAATTGGTAGAATTGATTATGAGAAGCTGTAGAGAACACTATTCTTAATATTCCTAGTCAAGTATTAATATACAAGGGCAATATTAATATATTGAGACTAGTATGTAGGTCAATGGATGACTTGATCTCATAAGTCATGGATATGTGATATCACATTGACACATGGGTAAATGTATTGGAGAATATATATACTGAATTGACCTGCCATAAGAAAGTATCATGGATCGTTATATGAGTGTCATATACTTTCTCATGTGACTATTGGTATGAATAGTCCTTAGACCTGAAGTCACTATGATTCCCTACATAAGGAGTTATGTACTTTTGTATCGTCTAACATCACACCGTAACTGGGTGCACTATAACGGTGATCACTAGGTATGTAACGAATTATGTGGAGGGATGTGAGTGATGTAGGTGGAATCTATCCCTCCCATATGACGGGAGTGATATCTTTGGCCTCTTGATAGAGTAGGACCATGAAATGCATGGCCATGCTCAAATGAGTCAATATGAGATATTGAGCTCATTTGTTTGAGTGAGTCTACTTGGGGATCAAGAAACATAAAGATCGATAAGGGGATGACACGGTCTATATCTCATTGATTGATCTAAGATATCAAAGAGAGAATGACACCGTCATATATGATAATAGTCACGGAAAGGTTATCGGATCTCGACGATATTGTAACTTGGATAGCAATGATGTATTGTTAGATGTCGCTCATTGCTAATGTATCTAAAAAGGGTTTTAGATACATTGCCAACGTTACAAGAGCCTATAGGGTCACACACAAATGACATTCTGTTTTGGAGATAGTTTCTTTTAGTTGGACTAAGAGGACAATTGAGCATATGACCAAGATTTGAGTTCGACTCAAACTGATTAAACTTGAGTTAGACTCAAGTTGAACCATGGAAGATGATTCATCATCATGCATGATTAACTTGATTAATCATGCATATGAATACCAAGGGGCTTGGTATTCATGATGAGAATTAAAGAAGGGAATACCAAGAGTCTTGGTATTAAGAGATTTCTTAATGGGAGATAATGGCATTGATGGCTATGGGATTAAATGGCCTTTTTGGTGTTCAACGTGAATTACATTTTTGGTTGTGTGGCTTTTGGTGTTTGGGTGTGCAAGCAAAAGGGCCAAGAGAGAAAGTGTTCTCTCCTCTCCTCATTCCTCTCCTTCTTCTTCCAAAAGAGTTCTTGGTGTTTTGCTAGGGGTTGCTAGCACAACGTGACTCTAAAGCTAGTGTGGGTGTCAATGTGGATACCATAGATATATGGTTACCCTTACCGTATTGAGATCTGACAGCATTTGGAAAAGCAGGATTGCGAAGGGATGCACCGAAGGTATATTCCTCCTCTAGATAAGATCTAGACTAGATTAAAGAAAACAATTTATATAGTTTTGCATGGATCTCTGGTGGGATCCGGTATAATTATCGTTTCCATTGTGGTTGTGTGAAGTATTCGCCCGCGATGTTGTGAACATCATATCCGGAGTTTTTTCCAACAAACATGTGCTAGGCTCACGGAATTTATGATGTCCAATCACATCAATTCATCAACTAGAGATTGTTTCAATACTTATATAGTTACACATGATGAGATACCTACTAATTGTGATCCAATCACAATTTCTCTTATGCTATGTTTTGTATTGTGGACTTTAGTAGATGAGCTTAAGATCTAATCATATACTTAGAAAATGTACACTCAAATAGTTAATTATATTAATAACTTTTAAGGCGATTGTCTTAGGACACCTCTCAATTACATCATACTCCCACTTGGCCTACAACCAATCGCCTTGGTATCTAATATCATAGGCCTTATATGCCTCTCAAATTTCTCTTGGGGAAGATACTTTATCAAGGGATCTGTGATAACAACATTTTATCACATTATTTTCATCCTTAATTTCGAAATTTTTAATACACTTATGTGATTAATTGTGATTATTATCATGTTTCGAGTTTGGATTCGTTTTGGACCTTATTGTAATTTCTCCTAAATTTGTGAAGTTATATGCATATTTTACACCTTGTTGTGTAGAGATCGAGATAAGGCAATGGACTAGACTCCAGTTGGATTCATTTTGGGCTAAAGTAGGGTCAAAAGATGTATTTCAAGTTGGATTAATCTGGACTCTTCATGAAGATCTAAAGTAATTTAATCAAGGATCCATATCTGTTCAATCCTGACCGTCCAATGAGATCGATTGATTCTGATCCATCTATCTAGATATGGAAAAATCTAGTCCATACACTCAGATCTAGACTTCTTAACATTTCATCTAGATCAGGTTGATCATGATCTCCATTCAGATTTGATCAGATCCATTCATTATAGATCAGAGCGAACTCGACCATTGGATCAGATCTGGGATTTCATCCTTATTAAGTCTTCTTTCTCTCGATCATGGGCAATAATTCTTTACTCTCCGGGATCTCAGCTTCTTTTCCTTCCCAATCACTAAGCTCCACCATCACTTCCTCCACCTCCTCATCGTCGGCCATCCATCTTCTCCACCAAGGCCAACAGTGGTGATCTTCTTCCCTCTCTTCACCTTCATCCACTGTCGGCAGTCACCAATTTCTTCACGGACAATCGATCGGAGAAGGGGATTTCCTCTACAATCGACTATTTTATCTCCTCCACTGTTGACAGCTTCGGAAAAGGGGTTTCCCCTCAACTGTCGACACCTTCAGAGAAGGAGTAACTCCCATAACTCCACAAATATAAATGTATGTTAGTAACCTCCCATTTCATATACTCCTATATAAACATACTTCTTGTATGAAGTATATGTGCAAGTGCAAGTGTAAGTACAAAAGGATAGAAAAAGTGGTAGAGAAAAAGGGTAAAGAGAGGAAGTGCTTCTCTTATCTCTTATTGAGAAGAGAAAAAGAGAATTGCCACACACCACCGGGGTTGAGGTGTGATGATGTGATTTAGCGGTGATAGTTTGATCTTCATGATTATCATCTGCCTGTGAGTATTGTTCATTATCACAATCTGCAGTGCCAAAATTTTCTAATCTACGATTGAGGTATATTTATCATTCTGCAAATTTTCTTTTCACCAATTAACATTGGTATCAGAGCATAGGTTTGCTATCAATCACAACTGTCGATTTTGAGATCGAAATAGAAACTCGACTCTATTGCGGTACCCGGGGGAGCAGGGTTGCTCAGCATGCTCACGCGTGATGTGATCAGACACTCATGATTCTTGCTAGGATGCTCGTGATTCTTGAACACGCAGTGGTGCTCAGGACAGATGCAACACTCGAGTGCTCATGATTCTCACTCAAGTGAGTGAAGGTAATTGGGATGAGTTGCTCAGGCGCACAAAACTATGCGGGATGCCTGTTGTCTAAAATGCTCGGGCTCCCAGAGGTGCTCGGGATGATCGCGCATGTGAGGTGCTCTTGGCCTGGGCGAGCGCTGGTCGAATACACAGTGGTGCTCTGCCACAGCGATGCTCGGCGCACAGAGGTGCTCGATCACTAGTGATACTCGGGCGCCAGTGGTGTTGGGACTCGGGTGCGTTGTAACGCCCGTAAAATTTCTAGCAATTTTACAAGAAGTTTTGGCTTGATTATGATGGGCTTTATGTGGGCTTTTCAAAAATAAAAGAAAATGAGCCAAAAAGGATGCAAGGCCTAGGAATTGAACCCCAAACCTCTAGAGATAGCCAAGCCCTATAGATGCATCCACTAACCAGAAGCCCAACAAGATTGTATTATTAGAGGAATATGGGAAATTATAGTTAGGGGTAAGGGAGACTAAGGGACTCTTCAAATGAATAAATAGGGGAGAATGAGGAGACATGAGTTATCAAGTTGATTTTCTCTCCTCTCATCCTCTTCCTCACCGAGATCCACTTCTCCTCCCACTTCTCATCCATTGTCAAAAGGTCATCCAAGCAAGAAGAAAGGCTAGGTTGCTTCCCTTAGATCATCTTCTAACCAAAAAGCAAAGCGAAGGATGTAAGTATCCCCTCACCTGCATACAAGTAGCTTTTCGATTGAAGTTTTTGTGTCAATCCCCCCCTTGACCATTCGACCAAACCCTTTTCTTGAAGTTTCCATGAAGTTCTATGCCATACTTGTATGAATATGATGATGTTAGGATGTTAGATTGATTAGGTTAAAAGTTTAACCCTAAAATCCCCCATGAACCATTCGGCCAAACCTTGTTCTTAAGGTTTCAATAAAATTCTATACCATATTTTGTATGTATATGATGATGTTAGGATGTTAGATGGATTAGGTTAAAAGTTTCACCCTAAAAGCCCCCATGAACCATTCGGCCAAACCTTGTTCTTGAGGTTTCAATGAAATTCTATACCATATTTTGTATGTATATGATGATGTTAGGATGTTAGATGGATTAGGTTAAAAGTTTAACCCTAAAAGCCCCATGAACCATTCGGCCAAACCTTGTTCTTGAGGTTTCAATGAAATTCTATACCATATTTTGTATGTATATGATGATGTTAGGATGTTAGATGGATTAGGTTAAAAGTTTAACCCTAAAAGCCCCATGAACCATTCGGCCAAACCTTGTTCTTGAGGTTTCAATGAAATTCTATACCATATTTTGTATGTATATGATGATGTTAGGATGTTAGATGGATTAGGTAAAAGTTTAACCCTAAAGGCCCCCATGAACCATTCGGCCAAACCTTGTTCTTGAGATTTCAATGAAGTTTTATACCATATCTTGTATGTATATGATGATGTTAAGATGCTAGATGAAGATAACATGCTCTAGGTTAGGTTAACATGTGTTTTATGTTTAGGTGATGTTAAATGATGCTAGATGAAGATAACATGCTCTAGGTTAGGTTAATATGTGTTTATGCTTAGGTGAGTTCATGTTAACTTGTGATGTTAAATGATGCTAGATGAAGATAACATGCTCTAGGTTAGTGCTTACTTGCTCTTGATGTTTATGCCTTATGCCATGCCCTATATGTGTGTGATATCTGAAATATGTTATGTAATGAAATATGATATGGTTATGAAATGAAGTATGATATGTTCATGAAGTAAAATATGATATGTTTATGAAGTGATTCATGATATGTTTATGAAATGAAATATGATATGGTTATGAAATGAAGTATGATCTGTTCATGAAGTAAAATATGATATGTTATGAAGTGATTTATGATATGTTTATGAAACGGAATATGATAAGTTTATGAAATGAAATGTTATATGTTTATGAAATGAAATATGATATGTTATGATAAGAAGCATGTATGTATTTTACCTTCTGCATGGCTTGTACCAGGACCCTAACAAGGTCCAAAGGGATGGGCTCCTAAGTTGCCCTAGGCTGACGGGCTAAGATCGGGCCTAGGATGGGCTTCTATGTTACGATTTCCCCTAGGTCGACGGACTAAGATCGGGCCTAGTACGGGATGGGCTCCCAGATGCCCTAGGTCAATGGACTAAGATCGGGCCTAGGATGGGCTTCTATGTTTTGATGATGGCCCCTAGGTCGACGGACTAAGATCGGGCCTAGCAACCTAGTAGGTTCGAGACTAGCTACCTCGGGTCTATTTAGGGATGCACGCTATGATGATGATGATGTGGTACAATGTCGGGCCCAATATGTTGAGATTTATGTTTACGTACCTATAATATATGTTTTCAAAGAGCATCCTGCATATGTTTACATGTTATGATTACCATGTTATATTTGTGTTTACATGTTATGTTGCTATGATATATATGTTGCATGTTATGTTTGATTATGCCATATATGTACATGATATGTTGCTATGTTGTATATATTACATGTTATGTTTGCTTAGGTTACTTATGCTACATGTTATGTTTTCTTATGTTATATATGTCACATGTTACGTGTGCTTATGTTACTTATGCTACATGTTATGTTTGCTTATGTTATTTATGATACATGTTATGTTTGCTTATGTCACATATGTTACATGCTATGTTGCTTATATGTTATGAATGTTACATGCTATGCTTAATGTCGATGTATGGTTTTGTGAGTAGGACAGGATCTTACTAAGCCTATGTGCTTATAGTTTATTTTCCCTTGTACTGCAGATAAGGGTAAAGGGTGGATAAACTAAAGGGAGCAGCAGGAGGGGCAAGTGTGTGTGGCAGTGGCATGGTGGAAGATATCTGTTATGTCCCTTATGTATGTTTTCCTTAAGATGTTTTGTTTATGGTTTTGAATTAAGCACTAAGTACTTATGAAATAATGATGCATGCTCTATGTTAAGAAGAAGTACCTATGAAATGACGATGCATGTTATGTTTAAAAGAAAAAAATATATATGTCTAAAGTCTTCCGCTGTAAGTAGTACGATGTATGTATGTACGATCGCATCGCGCCGCCCTTCCGGACCCTAGGAAAGGGAGGGTGTGACAAGTTGGTATCAGAGCAGATCTGCCTTTCCACTACACACACATCAAGCTCCAAATCCTGCCGCTCCAAGTAAGAATTCTATGTCTACTCTAATTTTGTTAATTTTGTTCATGTATGATATGAAATGCCTTTAGTTTAAAATATGCATGAAAACATGAATGATCACTTTATGCTAGCTTTTAGTTTAATTATGCGTAGATAAATGAACGATAAACTTATACTAGCTTTACTTTAATGTATGAAGATAAACATGTCTGGAAGACGTAGTAATAGAGCTGATGAGATAGCACCCCCGCATGACCTTACACACGTAGTTACTGAACTCCAGCGACAAGTCACAGAACAACAGCAAGTAATAAATGCCCTAATGAATCAGCGAGGAAACCCTACTGCCCCACTAGCGGGCCCTGGCCCGATGGTTCGACAGGAAGCTTACCTGATCCAGTGTCAGAGGCTGAAGTCGGAAAATTTCTCTGGTACTGGTGAACCATGGGATGCCCAGGCCTGGTTCAAGACGGTGGAAAACATCGTAGAGCTACTGGACTGGCCCGAATGCGAGAAGATTAAGTGTGCATCATTCTGCCTTTCGGGAGATGCTCGGATGTGGTGGGAATGGGTTAAAGCAAAGAGACAAGTAAATCAGATGAGATGGACAGATTTCGAGTACGAATTTTTCGAAGAATTCTTCCACATGAGGGTAACCAACAAGCATTACGATGAGTTCACTGGGTTCTGACAAGGTGACCTATCAGTCAACGAAGTCGTGAAGAGATTCAACCGACTCGCACGCCTATGTCCAGAGTTGGTCAGCACAGAAAGAGAAAGGGCCAGACTCATGATGAAGATGCTACGACCAGAAATAGCTCTGAATGTGGCCGGCGGAGTTCATAGACCGCAGACCGCAGAGGAGATGTTCAGTAGTGCCTTGATTACCGAGCATTACCTGAACAACATTAACCAGCAAAAGAAGGGACTGAGTGAAGGCAGGGGTCAGGCCCAGTCAGGAGGTCAGAGAAACTAGAGTACTTGGAAAGGGAACCACACTGGCAAGAGAAAACAATGAGAGGATCCTAAAGGTGGTCTAGCAAACAAGCAGCCCAGGATTCCTCTGTGTGCTACTTGCGGAAAGATACATCCTGGAGTATGCTACCAAGGCACAAATAGATGTTACAACTGTGGACGGGAAGGATATAGAGTTAGGAACTGCCCTATTCAGTCGTGCACCTCCCGAATATGCCCGGACAGATTGCTCCTCCACGCTTACACTGATGCAGGCTGCAATCGAAGGTACCCCGATCAGCCAAGGGAGACTAGAAGCCCCACCAGTTATGACAGATGCCAGGGTATTCTCTCTCACCCAAGAAGATGTGGAGAACACTTCTACGGTTGTCACAAGATAGATATTTATTTTCTGTCAGCATGCTACTGCATTATTTGATACTGGGGCAACACATTCGTTTGTTTCTACACACTTTACTGGAAAGATAGACATACCACCACAAGCTCTGGGTCACAAGTTCTTAACCACTCTGCCCTCGGGAGAAGTAATGCCCTCCACTCATATGCTGCAAGCTGCACCCATCAGAATTGCAGACAGAGAACTCTACTGTGATCTGATAGTTCTCGACATGCAGGATTATGATATTATATTGGGCATGGATTTCTTGAGCAAGTACGGTGCTTCGATTGAGTGTCGTAAAAGAAAAGTGGTCTTCCAGCCGGAGGCAGAACCTATGTTTAAATTTATTGGAGAGCCAAGGAGAAGAGAAAATAAATTTTTATCCGCGCTACATGCACGCAAGATGTTAGACAGTGGATGCACTGGGTTTCTGGCACATATAGTTGATACAAGTCAAGCCGAGGATCAGAAGCTAAAAGATGCCAGAGTTGTATGCAACTACTCGGAGGTATTCCTAGATGAACTACTAGGGTTAGCCCCAGATAGAGAAATTGAATTTGAGATCGAACTGATTCCTGGTACTAACTCGATCTCTAAAGCACCTTACCGTATGGCGCCGGCTGAATTGAAGGAACTTCAGGGACATCTGTTAGGACCTTTGTAACGCTAGAGGGGGGGTGATTAGCGTCAATGGAATTCAATCGCGGTTGTGTCTACAAATTCGTTAGCGCAGCGGAATATAGATAATACAATAACAATAATGAAAACACAACACGCTAACACGAGTATATAATGTGGTTCGGAACCGCACGGTTCCTACTCCACGGATCGGGCTCAAATGAGCCCTAGCGATGCCAATCACACACCACTATCAAATAACTCCTTCTCGGAACAATCCGGAGGTGGAGAAACCTCGTACAATATGATTACAACAATAATCAAATGAATACAAGCAATATAGTGAAATACAAAGCAATACAAGTAAAGGAAACACTTTACAAATGCTCTTTGAATGCTTGATCACTTGGTTGATCGAATAGCACTTGGAGACCCTGAATTGCAGCAGCAACTCGCCCCAAATCGCCTCAAAGAACCATGCCTTTTTCTTCCACCACGAGCTCTATATATAGCTTCAACCTGTGCTGGAAAAAGTCGATCAGTCGACTGATCGAGACCATCAGTCGACTGATGCCACTGTGGTCGTGAGACAACGGCTAGTTCCACGTTGGATAAGTCCAACGGAACTACCATCAGTCGACTGATTGTGACCATCAGTCGACTGATGGAGTCCTCACTCGACCAGTCGAGTCTCGACTCCATTCTCGGCCGATTCTCGAGCACCGATCGATCGACGATCACGATCGCTGAGCCATCACGACCGCCAACCTATGGCGGTCATCGCTAGGCCATAACCCGCAGTCAAACCCTAGTTGACTCGGTCCAGTCGACTGCCACATGGCACCAGTCGACTGGCACACCTCAAACATGAGGTTTTAACTCAAGTATGGTTCCCCCATACTTGCTAGACCACCCTTAGCCTAGACCTAAGCCTTCTAGTCACCTCCATCAGCCTCACGCCTCTCGGATCCCTCCAAGTCATCCATGACTTGTTCATCCATCGCGCTAGCCTTCAAGTGCTTCCGTCGGCTATGTCATGCTAACGGTGTCTACACCGCCAAGGCACATTGGACTTACGCCGCCAAGACTCCGCTTGGACTTTACGCCGCCAACCATTGGACTTATGCTGCCAAGACTACCGCTTGGACTTTACGCCGCCAATATCAATCCCCTTGGACTTCAAATGCCAACCCATGTTGGACTTTCCATGCCAAGACCATGCTTGGACTTCTCAAATGCCAAGACCATGCTTGGACTTTCCCTTGCCAACCCATGTTGGACTTTACATTGCCAAGACCCATGCTTGGACTTTTCCCAATGCCAAGTGTCCCACTTGGACTTTCCATGCCAAGTACTCAAGACTTGGACTTTACCAAATGACAATTACATTGTCATATGTTTTTGTCGAAACATCAAAACACATCAAAACATCACTCGAGCCAAACTCGAGTCTTGGTCAATCGTGACCTGGGCCGATTGCACCAACAATCTCCCTTTGATGTTTGATAAAACTAAACAAATAATCGAAAGTTAGAATACTAACTCAAATCCTTTACCAATGATCCCAAATGTTCTCCCCCACACATTCTCCCCCATTTTGACTAACATCAAAAAGGTTTTCTCTCCAAGGAGGTCAATGTCTCATGTCCCAATGAGATCTTACAATCTCCCCTTAAAATACCTAGGATGCCTACCATCTTCCTAGTGATAAGTCCCATATCACTCAAGAGAGGCAATCCTAATCACTCTCCCAATTTCCAAATTGGGTTTCTAAAAATCCATCAATTTCCCAAATTGATAACATTCCCATAACTTCTCCTTTTCAAGGAGAAAAACACATCCATCATCCCAAGATGGATACCTCCCCCTAAAGGCTTGCTCCCCCTTGACCATTGCACCAACAATGTCCTTGGGGAGTCCCTAGGCCAATAGGAACTCTAAATCATCAAAATTAAGGTTGGAAATTCAACATTGAACTTTCCACCACCTCAATTTGATACTTTGACCTAACACCTCTCCAAATCCATATCCAATGAATTTTCACCCTTCATAATGCTTCCCAAAGCATATCCTAGGGTTAGGAGTGGTTAGGGACCTTATAACTGAATTCGGGTTAAACAAACCTTGTCAACCCAAAAATCAGCCTTGGCGATCGACTCATCGATAACGATCAGCCATACCATCACCGATCATTGCCACCCAAGGCTGATCGTGATCAAAATCCGATTTTGATTATCGAAATGAATTTCAAAAAATCATAAATAATTATACGTTTATCGAAAAATCACGAAATTTGATACGTATAATACTTATGACCAATACAATGGGTGAAAAATATTTGAAAATTATTTTACCCATTAAATAGTGACATTGGTACAAAGTTCAAGAACATTGAAATTTACAATGTTTTGGCCCTACTTTGTATCAACTTCATCAATGGTGATTGCTATCGAAAGATAGACTTCACCAAGGTTTTTCAAAATGATTTTAAAATGTTTTCAAACCTTATCTTGGACCATAATTTATTGGCTAAATATACATAGCTTGTATATTAGCTTACCTTATGATTTTTGGTGATAATTAAAATAAGTTTGAGTTCATCTAGATGCACTACCGATGCACCTTGAACCTAACCTATTATCCTAGCATCTCACATGTATTTAGGGTGTATACATACACATACATGTCAATTAGATGTGAGATGTGGGTTTTGTTCTCCCTAATCTAGAGTTTTATGCATTTTCTAAAGCAACTCTACTTGATTCCCTTATAACTGGGACTCCAAGTCATGCCATAGTCCTTAAATCAATTTTAATCAAGTTAATGCATGAATGTATGATCATGGCATAAATAATAGTATTATTAAAACGTGGCCAATGATCATGATGTCATGGCATAAGATGAGATCTAAAAGACACATGACATTTATCCTTAATTCTAAAGCATAATCATGACATATAAAATGATTAAGAATAAACATGATGTCATGACATGGCATATGGTAAACAAAGCATGGCATATAAAATATATAGGTATAGTAATACCTAAATTTTAATATTAATTGCCATTTCATATAATTAATTATATTTTGCCATATTTCTAGTTTTCTCCCAAGTGTGCCAAAAACCCAAAATGGCACACTAACCTCTAAATCTAAATTGTGCCAATTTTGATCATTTTATCAAACTTCTCAAGTAATATTGGCACATCCTAAAAACTTTTAAGATTAAGACTTAAATGTATTTCCAAGGCAACCATAACCTTGAAAATAACCTAAAATGCCACCTTAGGTTTCCTAGAAACCCTAGCCACTAGGCACACCCTTTGGTCAACTCTAGGGATGACTTCCCTATTGACCTTGGTCTTCCTAGACCTAGTTTGTGTTCCATAGTCAAATGGAACACTATGATAAGCTACCTTAGGCTTAGGTTTGTGACCCAAACCTTGCTTGCCCTTGGTTGACTTTTGACTCTTAGGTCTTAAGTATTGACTTTGACTTTTTGACCTAGGAGTTTGACCATTAGACCCTTGAACTTGATTTTGTATATTTCTAAGGGTCTTTTCTAATTTCTCAAGCCTTGACCTCAAGGCTTGGTTTTCTAATTCCAATTGCCCAATTGATTTTTGATTGAGTTCTTGGGCATGGGACTTTTTAGGCATATGCCTAGTCCATTTGGGATTAAGACCTAGGTGCTCTTGCACCTTTCTAATGGTCTCCCTAGGTAAAGTTTTTCTAGAGTTATTTGACCTAGGTTTGTCCTTAGATAAGTTATTTTTAGGGACATTAGTCCCAAATTTCTCCCTATTATCTAAGTAAACATTCTTAGCTCCTAAGCAAAAATACTTATTCCTATTAGCATGCTTTTTATAAATTGCAAGTGAATTGAAATCCCTAGCATGCTTTTGCTTGTAAATTGAAGAGGGAGCAAAATTAGAAGTTACCCTAGGGTTTGCCTTAGCTCCCCCTACATATGATGCTCCATTTTGAGTCTTCTTGTCCCCTTTCTTGCATTGACTCCGGTAGTGTCCCGGTTGGCATGACTGAAGAATATGATATGCTCCTTGCTCTTGATATTTGGGGAACCGGCATCCTTAACTTTTGGAACCGGTGGAGCTTTCCTAATCTTCTTTGGGCACTTGCTCTTATAGTGCCCGGTTTCCCTACACTCAAAACATATTATATGCATTTTATTATTAACACATATGTTTGAGTTACCTAGGTTAATGGAGACCGGAATTGGACTTTGGGCTTCTTCATCTTGACCGGATGTCGAAGCTTCTTCTTGATGTTCCGGTGTAGAAGATGGTCTCTCCTCTTCTTCTATTTCCTCTTCCGATCCGGAAGTTGACTCCTCACTTCCTCCCGATTCCTCACTTTCACTTGAGGATGAGCTCTCTTCTTCGGTCTCCTCCTCTTCCGAATCTTCTTGGACCGATTCGGGATTTTCATGGAACTTGATCAACTTGTTCCACAATTCCTTGGCATCCCTATAGCTTCCTAATCTAGACAAAATATCGTTAGGTATCAAATCAATTAGTATTTTTGTTACCTTAACGGTTGTCTTGAATTTTTCCCGTTGCTCCTCGGTCCATCTCTTCATCTTGAGGATTTCGCCGTTTTCTCCTCTCGGAGCATCAAAACCTATAGTCACGGCAAACCAATTTTCTATATTTTTCATTAGAAAATATTGCATTCTACCTTTCCAATACGCGAAATGTTCGCGGTTGAAGGAAGGTGGGATGTTGACGTCGTCACCCAATTTTTCTTGAAATTCCATATTCTTCCCTCTAGCTTCTTCAACTCTCGGTTAGTCCGTAGAAGAGCCAGGGCTCGATACCACTTGTTAGGACCTTTGTAACGCTAGAGGGGGTGATTAGCGCCAATGGAATTCAATCGCGGTTGTGTCTACAAATTGCTAGCGAATGGAATATAGATAATACAATAACAATAATGAAAACACAACACGCTAACACGAGTATATAACGTGGTTCGGAACCGCACGGTTCCTACTCCACGGATCGGGCTCAAATGAGCCCTAGCGATGCCAATCGCACACCACTATCAAATAACTCCTTCTCGGAACAATTCGGAGGTGGAGAAACCTCGTACAATATGATTACAACAATAATCAAATGAATACAAGCAATATAGTGAAATACAAAGCAATACAAGTAAAGGAAACACTTTACAAATGCTCTTTGAATGCTTGATCACTTGGTTGATCGAATAGCACTTGGAGACCCTGAATTGCAGCAGCAACTCGCCCCAAATCGCCTCAAAGAACCATGCCTTTTTCTTCCACCACGAGCTCCATATATAGCTTCAACCTGTGCTGGAAAAAGTCGATCAGTCGACTGATCGAGACCATCAGTCGACTGATGCCACTGTTGTCGTGAGACAACGGCTAGTTCCACGTTGGATAAGTCCAACGGAACTACCATCAGTCGACTGATTGTGACCATCACCGATCGATGGAGTCCTCACTCGACCGGTCCGAGTCTCGACTCCATTCTCGCGGGCAATTCGAGCACCCGATCCGATCGACGATCACCGATCGCTGAGCCATCACGATCGCCAACCTATGGCTGATCGCTAGGCCATAACCCGCAATAAACCCTAGTTGATTTGGTCCACCGACCACATGGCACGGTCGACTGGCACACCTCAAACATGAGGTTTTAACTCAAGTATGGTTCCCCCATACTTGCTAGACCACCCTTAGCCTAGACCTAAGCCTTCTAGTCACCTCCATCAGCCTCACGCCTCTCGGATCCCTCCAAGTCATCCATGACTTGTTCATCCATCGCGCTAGCCTTCAAGTGCTTCCGTCGGCTATGTCATGCTAACGGTGTCTACACCGCCAAGGCACATTGGACTTACGCCGCCAAGACTCCGCTTGGACTTTACGCCGCCAACCATTGGACTTATGCTGCCAAGACTACCGCATGGACTTTACGCCGCCAATATCAATCCCCTTGGACTTCAAATGCCAACCCATGTTGGACTTTCCATGCCAAGACCATGCTTGGACTTCTCAAATGCCAAGACCATGCTTGGACTTTCCCTTGCCAACCCATGTTGGACTTTACATTGCCAAGACCCATGCTTGGACTTTTCCCAATGCCAAGTGTCCCACTTGGACTTTCCATGCCAAGTACTCAAGACTTGGACTTTACCAAATGACAATTACATTGTCATATGTTTTTGTCAAAACATCAAAACACATCAAAACATCACTCGAGCCAAACTCGAGTCCTGGTCAATCGTGACCTGGGCCGATTGCACCAACAACATCTACAGGAGTTACTCGACAAGGGACTTATTCGCCCAAGTCGCTCTCCATGGGGAGCTCCAGTGCTGTTGGTGAAGAAGAAAGATGGGTCTATGCGAATGTGCATAGACTACCGAGCGCTGAATAATGTGACGATCAAGAATCGGTACCCTTTGTCGTGGATTGATGACCTGTTCGACCAACTAAAGGGTGCCACCATCTTCTCTAAGATTGACATGAGGTCTGGCTATCATCAAGTAAAAGTGAAATCAGATGATACACCAAAGACGGCCTTCCGGACAAGATACGGACATTATGAGTTCGTAGTTATGCCCTTCGGAGTGACGAATGCACCTTCTCTGTTCATGGATTTGATGAATCAGGTATTCTCGGCATTCCTCGACAAGTTTTTGATCGTCTTCATCGACGACATACTGATATATTCGAGAACCCCAGAGAAGCATGCAGAACACCTGAATGTGGTATTACAGATTCTTCGGGAAAAGCAGCTATTTGCAAAGTTCTCCAAATGCGAGTTCTAGCTCGAACAAGTATCATTTTTAGGTCATGTTATATCCAAGCACGGAGTGATGGTAGACCCAATAAAGATTGAAGTCGTGAGTAACTGGAACCGACCAAAGAATGCCAGCGAGATCAGAAGCTTTCTTGGGCTAGCAAGCTACTACAGGAAGTTTGTAGAGAACTTCTCTAGGATTGCATCCCCTATGACAGTCCTCACCAGAAAGAACAAGAAATATGAGTGGACGGACGCCTGCGAGAGGAGTTTCACAGAATTGAAAAGGAGGCTGACCATCGCTCCAATCCTTGCTCTCTTCGACGATGCGAAGCCGACATGTACAGTGATGCTTCCAAGTTGGGACTCGGAGCTGTACTCATGCAGAATGGCAAGGTCATTGCCTACGCCTCTAGGCAACTCAAAGAACATGAAAGGAATTATCCCACCCACGATTTAGAGCTAGCAGTCGTGGTCATTGCTCTCAAAACATGGAGGCATTATCTATATGGAGCTCAGTGTAGGATTTATACAGACCACCAGAGTCTGAAATATTTCTTCACACAGAAGGACCTGAACATGAGACAACGCAGATGGCTCGAGCTCGTCAAGGATTATGACTGCGAGATCTTCTACCGTCCGGGGAAAGCAAACAAGGTGGCTGATGCACTCAGCAGGAAGTCCTGCGCCACCTTGATGTCTCTATCAGTGTTATCTCAGCCCTTAGAAAAGGAGATTATGCATTACGGGGTTGAAATCATTTCCGTACAGCTCTCGACCATGACGATAGCACCGATGTTGTTCGATGATATACTGGAAAAGCAAGCCCGTGACCCAAGCATTCAGAGGATCAAGCAAGAGGTCCTAGAAGGAAAGGACGATGGGTTTCGTATCTCTGATAGTGGAGTACTCTACCTCAGGGATCGCTTGTGTATTCCCGACGATCCAGAATTACGGAAGAAGATATTTGAGGAAGCTCACGAAACTCCTTATGTGATGCATCCTGGAACCACCAAGATGTACCAAGACCTGAAAAGAAAATTCTGGTGGTTCGGAATGAAAAGAGATGTGGCTCAGTATGTCAATACCTGCCTGACCTGCCAGAGGGTTAAAGCAGAACACCAGAGACCTAGAGGAACACTGCAGCCGATCCAGATTCCAGAATGGAAATGGGAAGACATTTCTATGGATTTCATCTCAGGATTGCCCAAGACAACAAACGGTTATGATGCTACATGGGTAATTATGGACAGATTGATGAAGTCTGCCCACTTCTTAGCAATCAAGATGACCTATTCGACAGAGCAACTGGCTTAGTTATATGCTAGGGAAATTATCAGACTACATGGAATTCCTAAGACCATCATTTCTGACAGAGATGGTCGCTTTATTTCCCATTTCTGGGAATGTGTTTAGAAGGCCCTAGGCACGAACCTATTGTTCAGTACTGCCTTCCATCCTCAGACGGACGGACAGACCGAAAGAGTAAATCAAGTACTGAAGGATATGTTATGAGCTTGAGCCCTGGATTTCAAAGGTAGCTAGTGTCGATACTTATGTTTGGCAGAATTCGCCTACAACAATAGCTACCAAGCTACTATCCGAATGACACCCTACGAGGCTCTATATGGGAGGAAATGTAGATCTCCCATATGTTGGTACGAGGGTGGTGAAAAGAAGGGGATGGGACTCCAGACAGACTTCATCGATAACACCACCCGAGCTATACAGAACATTCGTCAGAGAATTGAAACTGCTCAGAGCCGACAAAAGAGCTATGTGGATATGCGGCGTAGACCGTTAGAATTCAAAGTCGGGGACCTGGTATTCCTCAAGGTGGCCCCTATGAAGGGACTAATGAGATTCGGAAGGAAGGGTAAGCTGAGTCCGCGCTATGTGGGACCGTATCCGATATTGCAGAGGGTTGGCAATGTAGCTTACAAGCTGGAGCTGCCTCAAGAGATGTCGGCTATTCACAACGTGTTCCATGTCTCCGTGCTCAAGAAATGCATTTCCAGTGCGGACCAAGTGATCGAGCCACAAACAGTACAAGTTCAAGAGGACCTGAGTTATGAAAGTCAGCCTATCCAGATACTAGACCGAGAAGTCAAGAGACTAAGGAACAAAGAGGTGCCCTTAGTAAAGGTCCTGTGGCAGAATCAACGGTATGAAGAAGCTACCTGGGAACGCGAGGAGGACATGAAGCAGAAGTACCCAGAATTTTTCTAAGTTTCGAGGATGAAACTTTTAAAAGGTATGAAGGATTGTAACGCCCATAAAATTTCTAGCAAATTTACAAGAATTTTTGGCTTGATTATGATGGGCTTTATGTGGGCTTTTCAAAAATAAAAGAAAATGAACCAAAAAGGATGCAAGGCCTAGGAATTGAACCCCAAACCTCTAGAGATAGCCAAGCCCTATAGATGCATCCACTAACCAGATGCCCAACAAGATTGTATTATTAGAGGAATATGGAAAATTATAGTTAGGGGTAAGGGAGACTAAGGGACTCTTCAAATGAATAAATAGGGAGGAATGAGGAGACATGAGTTATCAAGTTGATTTTCTCTCCTCTCATCCTCTTCCTCACCGAGATCCACTTCTCCTCCCCCTTCTCATCCATTGTCCGAAGGTCATCTAAGCAAGAAGAAAGGCTAGGTTGCTTCCCTTAGATCATCTTCCAACCAAAAAGCAAAGCGAAGGATGTAAGTATCCCCTCACCTGCATACACGTAGCTTTTCTATTGAAGTTTTTGTGTCAATCCCCCCCTTGACCATTCGGCCAAACCCTTTTCTTGAAGTTTCCATGAAGTTCTATGCCATTCTTGTATGAATATGATGATGTTAGGATGTTAGATGGATTAGGTTAAAAGTTTAACCCTAAAAGCCCCCATGAACCATTCGGCCAAACCTTGTTCTTGAGGTTTCAATGAAATTCTATACCATATTTTGTATGTATATGATGATGTTAGGATGTTAGATGGATTAGGTTAAAAGTTTCACCCTAAAAGAACCCATGAACCATTCGGCCAAACCTTGTTCTTGAGGTTTCAATGAAATTCTATACCATATTTTGTATGTATATGATGATGTTAGGATGTTAGATGGATTAGGTTAAAAGTTTAACCCTAAAAGCCCCATGAACCATTCGGCCAAACCTTGTTCTTGAGGTTTCAATGAAATTCTATACCATATTTTGTATGTATATGATGATGTTAGGATGTTAGATGGATTAGGTTAAAAGTTTAACCCTAAAAGCCCCATGAACCATTCGGCCAAACCTTGTTCTTGAGGTTTCAATGAAACTCTATACCATATTTTGTATGTATATGATGATGTTAGGATGTTAGATGGATTAGGTAAAAGTTTAACCCTAAAGGCCCCCATGAACCATTCGGCCAAACCTTGTTCTTGAGATTTCAATGAAGTTTTATACCATATCTTGTATGTATATGATGATGTTAAGATGCTAGATGAAGATAACATGCTCTAGGTTAGGTTAACATGTGTTTTATGTTTAGGTGATATTAAATGATGCTAGATGAAGATAACATGATCTAGGTTAGGTTAATATGTGTTTATGCTTAGGTGAGTTCATGTTAACTTGTGATGTTAAATGATGCTAGATGAAGATAACATGATCTAGGTTAGTGCTTACTTGCTCTTGATGTTTATGCCTTATGCCATGCCCTATATGTGTGTGATATCTGAAATATGTTATGTAATGAAATATGATATGGTTATGAAATGAAGTATGATATGTTCATGAAGTAAAATATGATATGTTTATGAAGTGATTCATGATATGTTTATGAAATGAAATATGATATGGTTATGAAATGAAGTATGATCTGTTCATGAAGTAAAATATGATATGTTTTGAAGTGATTTATGATATGTTTATGAAACGGAATATGATAAGTTTATGAAATTAAATGTAATATGTTTATGAAATGAAATATGATATGTTATGATAAGAAGCATGTATGTATTTTACCTTTTGCATGGGTTGTACCAGGACCCTAACAAGGTCCAAAGGGATGGGCTCCTAAGTTGCCCTAGGCCGACGGACTAAGATCGGGCCTAGGATGGGCTTCTATGTTACGATTGCCCCTAGGTCGACTGACTAAGATCGGGCCTAGTACGGGATGGGCTCCTAGATGCCCTAGGTCGATGGACTAAGATCGGGCCTAGGATGGGCTTCTATGTTATGATGATGGCCCCTAGGTCGACGGACTAAGATCGGGCCTAGTAACCTAGTAGGTTCGAGACTAGCAACCTCGGGTCTATTTAGGGATGCACGCTATGATGATGATGATGTGGTACAATGTCGGGCCCAATATGTTGAGATTTATGTTTACGTACCTATAATATATGTTTTCAAAGAGCATCCTGCATATGTTTTACATGTTATGATTACCATGTTATATTTGTGTTTACATGTTATGTTGCTATGATATATATGTTGCATGTTATGTTTGATTATGTCATATATGTACATGATATGTTGCTATGTTGTATATGTTACATGTTATGTTTGCTTAGGTTACTTATGCTACATGTTATGTTTGCTTATGTTATATATGTCACATGTTATGTTTGCTTATGTTATATATGTCACATGTTATGTTTGCTTATGTTACTTATGCTACATGTTATGTTTTCTTATGTTATTAATGCTACATGTTATGTTTGCTTATGTCACATATGTTACATGTTATGTTGCTTATATGTTATGAGTGTTACATGCTATGCTTAATGTCGATGTATAGTTTTGTGAGTAGGACAGGATCTTACTAAGCCTATGTGCTTATAGTTTATTTTCCCTTGTACTGCAGATAAGGGTAAAGGGTGGATAAACTAAAGGGAGCAGCAGGAGGGGCAAGTGTGTGTTGAAGTGGCATGGTGGAAGAGATCTGTTATGTCCCTTATGCATGTTTTCCTTAAGATGTTTTGTTTATGGTTTTGAATTAAACACTAAGTACTTATGAAATAATGATGCATGCTCTATGTTAAGAAGAAGTACCTATGAAATCACGATGCATGTTATGTTTAAAAGAAAAAATATATATATGTCTAAAGTCTTCTGCTGTAAGAAGTACGATATGTATAGTCTTCCGCTGTAAGTAGTACGATGTATGTATGTACGATCGCGTCGCGCCGCCCTTTCGGACCCTAGGAAAGGGCGGGCGTGACATGCGTGGTGCTAGGGTTCGAAGCGTTCTCGAGCACTCAGGTGTGCTAATCACATGGTGTTCCTCGTGGATCCTCGGCATGGTGAGGTGCTCGAGATACAGTGCTCGACCATGATGCACAATTCTTGGGCACAAAGTGGTGCTCGAGACATGATGATTGTAAATTATACACACTTTTTAGGGTCTATTTAGCATACATTTCTTAGGTTTTGTTTACACATCATGGTAAAAATATAGCATTTCTATTCATTTACTTTTTTGTTTGTATAACTGTGGTTGTAAGCATTCTCGTAGGAGATCATGAAGGAAAGCACCCAAAAGCCAAGGAAAAATCACAAACGACGATGGAAGAAATAGAGGTTGACATGTCCTTGTTGTGCCACCCAACATAGTCATGCTCAGCCCCAACACGGCTGGCCAACGTACCCTCTAGCGTCTGACATGGCCTGGTCATGCCAATTGGTACGACTATTTCAAACCAAATTTCAGATTCTGTTATGGAGAAAGCTTGGCATGGCTGGGGCATGCCAATGAACACGGTCATGGTGTACATATTTCTAAGGTCATTTTCTCCTAATTCTCTGGTACAAAATGTATAAAAAGAGGCCTAGAGGCAAGGGGAAACCATCATCGAATAGAGAAGGAGTAGGACAACAATGAGGAGTCACCATGGAAGGATTTCCAAGCAAGAAGATGCCATTGCAAGCATCGATAAATTGATTTTTCTCTTTTTTTCCTTTTTTCAATATTGTCAGATTTCTTCTAAATTCTATCATTGCATTAACCTATGGATTATGGAGAAATTCTTGGTGATCTTAGGATGAGGGAGTGACTCTAAGTCGACTTATTCGAATTGTTACAACTTTCTTATCTATTGTGTTTCCTTATTTAATTCTAGCATGCATTTTGATCACTTGCGTGTTTGTCGTCCACTAACTCACATGCTTTTAGGGGTTTAAAGGGAGACCTACCGAGAGGTGTGTCTCAATCCCAGATCTATAGAGTTGAACTTGAGGATTTAATTATGAGTAAAGATTGAAGTCTAGATAGATTCATGGGGTTCTTGTGACAGTTCCCGATGTAGCAAAGATCATCTATGTACTAATATTATCTTTTCATATTAAAGACCTCTTGTGGATCTCTTAAGTCTATTATAGAGCATAAAGGTTTTATTTCGATCCGTTTCTATAAGTAACCGATAGAAAGTCTATGTTTCAATCTTCGAGGTGCTAGTGACAAGTTCCCAATGCAATTAAGGTCTCCTACGCACAAATATCGTAAAAGTAGGAATCGGGTCTAGGTAGACACTTCGGTCCGACCTCGAAAGGGCCGGTCAATTACTTTGGGATAAGTCTTCATTAGGAATACGTACCAAGTAGAAAAGAATTACCGAATAATAGATATAGTAGTGAAACCAAAAATCCTAGGATTATTCTTAAAACTTGATCCCCCATCCGTTTCTTGTTCATTTAAATTCTAGAATATTTTATTTGTCTAGATAATATATCTTTGTGAGTATTCGGTACTTGACCAGTCCCTGTAGAATTGATTTTTTTATTACTTGATAACAACCGTGCACTTACTGATAATCACCCCATCAAGTTTTTGACATCGTTGCCGGGGACAACGTCAATATTGATTTATTTGCAATTAGGCTAAATAAGATCTTATTTCTTAATTAGGTTTTTCTTTCTCTTTTTATCAAAATTTTCTTATCTTTCATTTCTTCCCTCATCCTTCTTCTAGAATTCATTTTATCCACATATTTACTAGACAGGAAGATTTAGTAGTGTTGGTGCAATCGACCCAGGTCACGATTGACCAGGACTCGAGCTTGACTCGAGAGATATTTTGATGTTCGACAAAAACATATAACAATGTGATTGTCATGGGAAAGTCCAAGTCTTGGGTACATGGCATGGAAAGTCCAAGTGAGACACTTGGCATCTGGGAAAGTCCAAGCATGAGTCTTGGCAATGGAAAGTCCAACATGGGTTGGCAAGGAAAAGTCCAAGCATGGGTCTTGGCATGAAAAATCCAACATGGGTTGGCAAGGGAAAGTCCAAGATTGAGTCTTGGCATTTGGAAAGTCCATGGGGTTTGATATTGGCGGCGTAAAGTCCAAGCGGGAGTCTTGGCAGCATAAGTCCAATGGTTGGCGGCGTAAATTCCAAGCGGAGTCTTGGCAGCGTAAGTCCAATGTGCATTGGCGATGTAGACACCGTTAGAATGATATAGCCGATGGAAGCACCTGAAGGCTAGCGCAATGGATGAACAAGTCATGGATGACTTGGAGGGATGTGAGAGGCGTGAGGCTGACGGAGGTGGCTAGAAGGCTTAGGTCTAGGCTACGAGTGGTCTAGCAAGTATGGGGGAACCATACTTGGGTTAAACCTCATGTTTGAGGTTAAAACCTCATGTTTGAGGTGTGTCAGTCGACTGGTGACATATGGCAGTGGACTGGTGTGAGTCAACTAGGGTTTGACTACTGGAAGTATCCTAGCAGTCAACTGCCAGAGGTGGGCAGTCGACTGATCTTGTGATCAGTCGACTGGTGCTCGGTATTTCGAGCACAGAATGGAGTTTCACTCGACTATTAGGGCTAGCAGTCGAGTGAAGGCTCGATCAGTTGACTGATGGACATGATCAGTCAACTGATGTCCTATCCGTTAGATTTTTCCACTGTGGATTACACCGTTATCTCACAGCAACAGTGTCATCAGTCGACTGATGGTCCCGAGCAGTCGACTGATCGATGATTTCTAGCCTAGGCAGAAGCTTTAAATGGAGTTTGTAGAGGAGATTTCGACCAAGGTTCTTTGAGGTGTTTTGGGGTGAGTTGCTGCTACAGTTCAGGGTCTCCAAGTGCTACTCGATCAACCTAGTAAGCAAGCATTCAAAAAAGTTTTCTGTAAAGTTTTCTTTGCATCTCTTGTTGTATTTCATATTGTATTTGCTTGTTGTATTTAGTTTATTGTTGTAAACTATTGTAAGAGCTTTCTCTGCCTCCGATTTGTGTTGAAAAGGAGTTATTGCATAGTGGTGTGTGATTGACATCGCTAGAGCTCTTTAGAGCTCGATCCATGGAGTAGGAACTGTTTCCAAACCACATTAAATAGTTGTGTTTGCGTATTTGTCTATTTCGTTATTGCTTTATTTCTATTTTCGCTACACACTAACGAAATTTGTAGAGACGAACGCAACGAATTCCATCACGTACTAGCATGACGCTATTCACCCCCCCCTCTAGCGGTCAACATTTCCTCAACAATTGGTATTAGAGCCCAGGGCTCTTCTACGGACTAACCGCTGGGAGCTAAGACAAAGGCACTAGAGGGTGAAGATGAAGTTGGAAGAACAACTAGGTTGGGACATCAACACACCGGTGCCCTACAGCCTATATGGACGAGAAGGCTTCAATTCTTGGAAGAGAAGAATTGAAGATTTCATTATGATGATAGACTTTGAGGAGTGGTCCATCTTAATGGTTTGATTTGAATATCCAAGAGGACCAAAAGGTGGCTTCCTCAAAAAGAAGAGATGGAGTGAAGAGCAACTCCAACAATTCGAGAAAAACAAGAAGGTAGTCGAATTTATTTTTTATTTGATACCTAATGACTTCTTGTGTAGCCTAGGTGATTGCATGGAGACCCATCACCGACTCAAGAAGAGGAGGCCAAAGATGAATCATCATCCTCACAAGAAAGTGAGGAGTCGGAAGTTGAGAAGGAATCAACTTCCAGATCAGTGGGAGAAGAAGTAGAAAGGAGGAAGAAGCCTCCACCTCTAGGTTTGAGGGGGAGGAGAGAATTCCCACGCCGGTGTAAGAGCAAGAAGTCGCTTCAACCTATGGAAGAAGTGAAGAAGAAATTCCGTCTTCCACCACGGACCTAGGTAACTCAAGCAATGTAATTTTAAATAAAAATCATATAATTTGCTTTGAGTGTAGGGAAAGTGGGCATTATAAGAGTAAGTGCCCGAAAAGAGTTAAGAAGACTCCTCCCGCACCAAAAGTCAACACAAATTCAAAGGATGCCGGTGCCTCAATTAGGAAGAGCAAGGAGCTTGTAGTATGTTTCAAGTGCCATCAAAAGGGACACTATAGAAGTCAATGCCCTAGGAAGAAGGAAATCAAGGATAAGGAAGGAGCATCACATGTAGGGGGAGCTAAGGCTAACCCTAAGGTATATTTTAATAATGTACCTTCAATTTATGTTAAAAAGCATGCTAGAAATAATGTTAGCAATCTTGCTATTTATCATAAAGAGCATGCTAGAAATAATAGATATTATTGTTTAGGAGCTAAGAATGTAAACTTTAGGAATAAGGTGAAATTCGAGACTAACATCCCTAAAAATATTCTACCTAAGGAAACCATTAGGAAAATAGGAGAACATCTAGGCATCAACCCTAAATGGACTAGACATGTGCCTAGGAAGAACAATGCTCAAAGACCAAATCAAAATTCAAAAATTGGGCAATTAGAGGTTGAAAATCAAGCCTTGAGGTCAAGGCTTGAAAAACTTGAAAAGACCCTTAGGATTATGCAAAATCAAGTTAAGGGGTCAAATGGTCAAAGTCAAGGGTCTAGATCTCAAAGTCAACACCTAGGGCCTAAGAGATAAGAGTCAACCAAGGGCAAGAAAGGTTTGGGTCACAAACCTAAGTCTAAGGTGGCTTATCATAGTGTTCCATTTGATTATGGAACACAAACTAGGTCTAGGAAGACCAAGGTCATAAGGGAAGTCATCCCTAGAGTTGACCAAGGTATGTGCCTAGTGGCTAGGGTTTCAAGGAAACCTAGGGTGGCCACTAAGAAGGTTACAAGGGGAGTTACCCCTAGAGTTAACCTAGGTAAGACCCAAATGACCAAGGCTTCTAAGCCTAGGAGGGTCATTAGGAAGGTATCTAGGGAGGTCATCCCTAAGGAATACCTAGTAAACCCTACGAGCTCAAAAAGGTTTTGGGTTCCTAAGAGCGTGATTGATTCACGCTAGATGGGTTTAGGGTGTGTCAACTTTTAAATGGAAGAGTAGTTAACCTAACCTTAGTAAAGATGACACTTTAGGTGATTTTCAAGGATATGTGATACTTTGGAAATAGTTTTGATCTTTGATCCTAAAAGATTTTAGGATGTGCCAATATATTTTTGGGATTATAAAAAATCAATTAAATTGGCACAATTTAGGTTTAGAAGTCATAGTGTGTCATTTTGGATTTTTGGCACACTTGGGAGAAACTTGGTATTATGACAAAATATACTTAATTATATCAAATGACAATTAATACTAAAATTTAGGTATTATTATACCTATACATTTTGTGTCATGCTTGATTTGCCATATAGCATGTCATGACATCATATTTATTTTTATCATTTATATGTCATGATTATGTGTAGGATTAAGGTTTAATGTCATATGTTTTTAGATTATATAATATGCCATGACATCATGATCATAGGTCATGCTTAATTATTGCTATCATTTATACCATGATCATTCATGCATTTAGGTTAATGAAAATTGATTTAAGGACAATGGCATGACTTGAAGTCCCATTTATAAGGGAATCAAGTAGGGTTGCCTTACAAAAATGCATGAAACCCTAGTTTAGGAGAACAAAACCCACATCTCACATCACATTGACATGTATGTGTATTTATACACCCTAGATACATGTGAGATGCTAGGATATGAGTTAAGTTCAAGGTGCATAGTTTTTGGGTCTAGATGAACTAAAACTCATCTTATCTTAATTGTGGATCATTGAGAAAGCTTGTGTACAAGTCATGTACATTGAGGCCAAGGAATATGATACAAAATAAGATTTTAAAAATATTTTAAAATCATTTTATAAAACCTTGGTGAAGTCTATCTTTTGATAGCAATCACCATTGATAAAGTTGATACAAAGTAGGGCCAAAACATTGAAAATTTCAATGGTTTTGAATTTTGTATGAATTTCGATATTTTGTGGGTAAAATATTTTCCTATGTTTTTCCACCCATTGTATTGGAAGTATTATACGTATGAATTTTCATGATTTTTCAATATACGTATAATTATTTATGAATTTTCAAATATCATTTCTGATAACTGAAAATCGAGATTTTTAGTTATCAGTCGACGACCCTTGGTGGCAGTCGACTGATGGATACAATCGACTGCCAAGCTGATTTCAGGAAAAACAAGATTGTTTAGCTCGTTTTCGACTATGGTAAATTTCCCTAACCACTCCTAACCCAAGGATATGTTGGAACGATGCGGTTCGCTAGAGGGGGGGGGGGTGAATAGCGAAAAAAAACTTTTTCTTTCGAATTCGTTTCAAGACAAATATACGCAGCGGAAATGTAAATAAAAACTAAAAGAGACAAATAGTTTTTTACTTGGTTCGTAGCCTTCGGCTACTACTCCAAGGCCCTAACGGTCCTAGACCGTGTACGGAGGGCAATTCACTAAAACACTTCTCCTCGTTGGAGGTAGGAGTTTACGATTACAAAAAAAAAAAACTTTCGAAGTACAAGATAGAGAGACACACCCTCTCTTCTATTAAAATGAAAATGCAACGAAAGAAAGCCTCGATTAACAAACTAATTGCAAGATTAAAAGAAATGACAAGACAAGATTATACCAACAACTCGAAGATAGGACTTAAACTAGGGTTGTTGGCAGCACTTCGTTGTCGTAGAGTTGTCGGAGAGTTACAGCGTTGTGGAGGCTTTTGAGCACTTAGAATTGATGATGAAACCCTAGGTTTGGCCCTCCTTTTATAGCCTTTGAGCCCCTTTTCGAGAGGAACCCTAACCAATCACAATTGAGCACCACTCCCCTTGAAATTTGGTGATAAACCTTGACTCCTCGAGGCTGATCCTTACGACCGATGGCCATCATCACGATCGATGGCAACATCGGGCCGAGGCCGACCTCCCAGCCGATCGATTGACGGCAATGAGTCCTCCAAGCCGGGCAATGACTGATGCTTGTTGCAAGTCAAAGTTAGCTCAACAAAAACATAATTTTGATGGTCGTCGACCGTCCGATCTCGACCTAGACCATCTATAGGATGTCTTTGGTCGGATCTATGCTTAAGATCATCCCGGTAACGAGGATACGACCTCACTTACGCTCGCACACACGAGCTTACCTCGATACTTACATGTTGCTTTTGCTTCCGGCCTTCCACTCGCTTCTTTCGGCTCCCTCCGAAGTTACTCGAGTGTCGCCCGACCACCGCGGCTTCCTCCGGGTGTCGTTAGCCTTCAGCTCCAGCTATAGCAATTTACTGCACACTCGATTCAGCTCGTGAGATAACGACATGAGTTTAACTTTGTATCGTTTGTTATAATCAAAACTCAAGTTCGACTTAGGTGCCTACTGCACCAACAATCTCCCCCTTTTTGATTTATGGCAAACCCACATACAAAGTTAAGAAAAAAAACAAATTAAGTGCATTAAGTAAAATGAGCAAGAGATATGCATGAATGTGTAGGAGTAAAAACTCTTTTTCAAGTGCTCCCCCTTGAGGAATCCTCCCCCTTGACCGAGGGTGAGTACTTGAGAAAGGGTTTTAACTCTCCCCCTTGATATTTGCTACTAAAAAAAAGTTAAGTGACCGAAATTACTTAACATTGGCCATAGTGTTTAAAATAAGTTTTAAGTTAAGAAATCAAAAAATTGATTTCTTAACCTTGGCCTTTACTTCCATTTTGTTAACAATATAACTTAAAGTTAAGTAAATTATTTTTTGTATTGTTAACGAAAACAAGTTAACTAAATGTGTTTAAGTTAAGAACTCCCTTAACTTTAAAGTTAAGTAAGTCAAGTCTTGGCCATAAAAAAAAATGATCCCTTAACTTTGGCCTTTTTCTCCCCCTTTTTCCATATATCGAAAAGGGTGAGGTACCTAAGTGGAATAAAAAATAAGTTTTAATTTTAAAGTCCAAGCATATTCCACATTATTTTGAAAATAATATACTGAAAATAAGTTCATCTATAAAATGTTCAACTCATATTTGGCTTGATTGATATGAAGGATCAACCAGTCCTGGTCAGAGTCGGTTAGTATGTATGATTATACTCCGTGGTTAATAGCGATGCACTAGCTCTACATCTGGAACCAGGAGTAAGGTCCTAACATCTCACACCCATCAACGTGGCTAAGTACACAAACACATTAGTCCTATGTGTTGTGAGATGTATTGGCTCCTTAAATCTATAGGTGCATGATATCTATGGTATGTCCTATGCTAGTTCCATAAAAATGAAATTAAAGAAATAGTAGTAAGAACATATAATTTGCAAGTACCTATTCTATTACGCACATGCCCAATTTTCGTCTTAATAGACTAAATTCGACTTCGGGTAGGGGTTTAGTAAATAGGTCTGCCAAGTTAGACTTTGATTCGACGTATTCGAGTTGTATGGCTCCGTTGGCCACATGTTCTCGAATGAAATGGTGTTTGACCTCTATATGTTTGGTCCTAGAGTGACATATCGGATTCTTTGTAAGATTAATTGAACTAATGTTATCTACGTAAAGTTTAGTATTCGTAAAGTCTAACTTAAAGTCGCGGAGAGTGTGCTTCATCCAAAGAAGCTGTGTGACACACTCACCCATCGCGATGTATTCAGCTTCGATAGTAGATAAAGCAACACAGTGTTGCTTCCTACTGAACCAACTCACTAGACTCGAGCCGAGAAGTTGACAACAACCACTCGTGCTCTTTCTATCGAGCTTACTACCGGCATAGTCCAAATCGGAGTAGCCGGTTAGTTCGAACTCGGTAGATCTAGGATACCAAATACTGACATTAAGTGTACCCTTTAGATATCTAAGGATACGCTTAACTAGGGTTAGGTGAGACTCCTTAGCACAGGTTTGAAACCTGGCGCACATACTTACTGCGAATAAGATGTCAGGTCGACTCGCAGTTAAGTATAGGAGACTTCCTATGGCGCTCCTATAGTACTTTAAGTTAATGGACTTACTTTCTAGGTCTTCTCCTATGTTAACATTAATCGTCATTGGGGTGTTTATTACCTTAGCGTCTTGCATTCCAAATCTTTTAATTAACTCCTTAGTGTATTTTTGTTGATATAGGTATATGCCATGTTTAATTTGTAGACCTAAAAAGAAACTTAACTCGCCTACCAAGTTCATTTCGAACTCACTTTCCATGAGCGAAACGAACTCGTTTAGTAAGGCTGAGTTAGAGGTTCCAAAAATTATATCGTCTACGTAAATTTGAGCTATGAATATTTCTTTACCTAAGGTTTTTACGAAGAGTGTTGGGTCAACTAAGCCTTGGTTAAACCCTTTTGACTTAAGATGGATTGAAAGTCTCTCGTACCAAGCTCGAGGAGCTTGTTTAAGTCCATAGAGAGCTTTCTTAAGTTTTAGAACATGGTCGGGTTTATCTAGATTTTCAAATCTGGGGGGTTGGCTAACATAAACTTCTTCTTTAATGTATCCATTTAGGAATGCCGACTTAACATCCATTTGAAATTTAAATCCTCGATAAAGATAAGCTAGCAACATTCGAATGGATTCGAGTCTAGCCATCAGGGCATAGGTTTCGTCGTAATCTAAGCCTTCGACTTGACTAAACCCTTTGGCGACTAACCTAGCCTTGTTTCTAACTACTTCACCTTTATCATCAAGCTTATTTCGAAACACCCACCTTGTTCCAATTATCGTTTTGTCTTTAGGTGGTGGTACTAGTTCCCACACTTCATTCCTAGTGAATTGAGCTAGCTCTTCTTGCATTGCAATAATCCAATCGGGATCAAGAAGAGCTTGTTCAATTGATTTGGGTTCTATCTTTGAAATTAAGGAAATTTGACTAAGGTTCCTATAGGATGCTCTAGTTCGAACTCCTAGATTAGGATCTCCTATCACTTGATCGATAGGGTGGTTAGTCTGAATCCTAGATTGGGTTGGGTTTGTGTCACCTAATGCTTGATCAATTGAGTGACTTGGTTGAACACTAGTTTGACTCGGATCACTTGTCACTTGGTCGACAAGAGAAGTTGGTTGATGTGGATTAGACTCGATCTCAGGGTCGGAGACGAGTTTGGTATCAGTGGGCTCAACACTTGGGGTCATTAAGGGTTTTGTAGATTCAGGTACTTCATCGAACACTACATTAATAGTCTCTTCGACTTTAAGGGTATCGTGGTTATATACCCTATAGGCCCTACTCGTGGTTGAGTATCCTAAGAAGATTCCGGTGGAGGTTTTGGATTTGAATTTCCCAAGGTGGTTCTTAGTGTTTAAGATATGTACCTTACATCCAAATACCCTAAAGTACTTGATGTTGGGCACTTTATTGTGATAAATCTCGTAGGAGGTCTTAAGGTGCCTCTTTACCATAAGGATCCTATTATGGACGTAGGAAGCTGTGCTAACGGCTTCTGCCCAAAACCTATCGGGTAGGTCGTATTCGTTCAACATGGTCCTAGCGGCTTCTTGTAGAGTTCGGTTTTTCCGCTCCACTAGGCCATTTTGTTGAGGGGTCCTAGGGCAAGAGAATTCATGGTGGTATCCGTTTAGGTTACAGAAGTCGGTGAACCTTTGATTTTCGAATTCACCACCATGATCGCTTCTAAGTCTTTTAACCTTAAGGTTTTTTTGATTCTCGATTAATTTGAATAGATTGATTAATTGATCTAGGGTATCATTTTTATGTTTGATGAACCTAACCTGTAAACTCGAGTAGTCGTCAATTATGACTAAGCAATATTGACTTCTATTGAGTGACTTGGCTCCATGTGAATCGAATAGATCCATATGCAGGAGCTCAAGTACACTTGAGGTTCATTCTTGGTTAGTTAATTTGTGTTGTGTCCTAGGTTGTTTTCCTTGTTGACAAGCATTACAGATTTTATTAACCAAATTGTTGAGGTTGGGTAAGCCTCTGACTAAGCCACTCTGACTCATCTTGTGGATGAGTCTTGGGTGCGAGTGACCGAGTCGTCGGTGCCACAACCATGATTCCTCTTCCTGTGTCATAAGACATTTGGCTGAGGATTTGATTAAGTTAATTGTATAAATGTTATTTGTCCTAGTTCCTTTGAGTATTGTTTTAGCTATTTTATTTCTTTTAATTACACATTCATTATCTAAAAATACGACCTTATAGTTATTGTCACATAATTGGCTTACGCTAAGCAGGTTATATTCAAAATTCTCTACAAGTAATACATTTTTAATAACAAAATTCGAGTTAAGCTCGATATCACTTGATCCGATGATTTTGAGCTTGCCGTTATTCCCAAAGGCTACCGATCCTTGTCGTTTGAATCGAAGCTTCGTGAATTTGAGTTGATCCTCCATGTGTCGAGCAATCACGTCCAACATCCATTGATCCTACACACAAGGTGGTTGGATTGGATGTTAGATTTTTTATATTATTTTTTTTAAAAAAATTGGTTGTAAGTTTTTAAACCTAGGTCATCTCACCTGTGTTTATATGATCAAGCATGTTATACTTATTTGTTTTTTGTGAGATGACTTCCAATTAAGTTGATTAAGTGCATTTAGGTTCAAGTAATTTTATGTTAGATTTGGATTTGACCCTAGGCTTGTCAAGTTTACCTTTTCAAGATCATGGCTTCCAGGTCGTGGCGAGGCACAGGGGCCTTCTTTTATCGGATCATCGACCACTTCCTTAGACAAAGCCATTTTCAAGAAAATGATGACTTGACTCACCTAAGACTATTTCCTGGTCTAACTGGTTATTTTTGAAAAGAGGCTCCCCGATGCTCAATCTTTTCGAAGGATTTTAGTTGGTTATGTATGTGTTCTAAGTGAGTTCACAAAATTAAAATAAACAAAAAAAAAATTCTAAGCATGTAATTTCTAAGTTAAAGCACAAACATGTTTTGTACTGGCTCCCCCTAGACCGTTGAATCGGTTCGGTCTATCCACATAGTGGATTTGGTCCTTGGGAACCCAGTACGGGTTGGATCCTAGAGTTGAAATCAAAAAGTTCTTAGGGACCCATGCTTGGACATGTTTCCTATGTCGACTTACAATCGACATATACGACCTATTAGTCGTGTTTGAGTTAAACCCTAGTCCAGCCTTGTTGTACATGGCCCTTTGAGATCCAAGTAGGAGGTCAAGTCCTTTGGATCCCGAAGTGAACCTTTCCAACGTGTTCCTAAGATCTTCAACTTGACTTTTCAAGAGAGAGTTCTCAACTTTGAGCTTTTCAACTCGAGTTGAGTCCTTATCTTGAACTCGACTAGTCGAAGAGGTTAGGGAGACCTCGTGTTTGAGGAGTTTAACCTCCTCAACAAGGGTCTCGACCTTGGACTCGGACTTAGCTAATTTCCTAGACAAAAACCTAACCGTATTATGTAAAGTATTAAATAAAGTTCGACTCACTTTAAGGGTATCTTTTGAACCAGATGCGTATCCGTGGCTTGACTTGAAGGTATCTTCGTAGTCCGAGTCATCCTCAGGTTCTGACTCAAGTTCAGGTTCGGTCTCCGTGTCTGACTCAATCGATTTCACCATGAAGACGTGGTCTTCATCTTCTTCGGATGACGCTTCTTCCCATGTCGCGTTGAGGGCCTTCTTGTGCTTAGGTGCTTGGTGGTTGAGCTTGGGGCACTCGGACTTGATATGTCCAAACCTGTTACACTCATAACACCTAATATTAGAACTTTTAGGCTTACCTTGGTTGGGTCGAGTCGTGGTTCGCTTTCGTCCCTTGGCTATCCTTTGAGCTAGGTTCATTAGTTCGGCAGTCAACTCCGGGTCAACTTCTTCTTCGGACTCGTCTTCCTCCTCGGTTGGTGGTGGCTTGCTTGCGATTTTCTTCTTCTTTGAACCTGCAAACAAGGCTATACCCCTCTCGGGTTCCGAGTTGGACTGCTCATGTAATTCGAAATCTGAGAATAATTTGTCTATTCTAACTTTAGAAAGGTCCTTGGAGACCTTGTAGGCGTCGACCATGGATTCCCACAAGGTAGTCCTCGGAAAAGAGTTTAGAACATACCTTATAAGGTCGCGGTTTTTGACCTTTTGCCCGATTGCGTGTAGGTTGTTGACGATGTCCTGGATGCGGGCGTGCAATTGTGTTGCCATCTCGTGTTCCTGCATTTTTAGTGTGTACAATTTATTGAACAACAAATCACGTTTGCAAACCTTAGCTTGATCTGATCATTCGTGTAACTCGATTAGCCTCGTCCAGAGATCTCTTGCGCTGATGAAGGGTCCGACTCGATTCAGCTCCTCCTTGGATAGCCCGCACTGCAGGATTTGAGTCGCCTTTGCATCTGCCTCGACTTGTCGTTTAGTGGCAATGGACCACTGATTGTAATCCAAGGATTCACCTTCTTCATTAGTAGGAATGGTGAACCCGGTTTGGATCACAATCCACATCTCTATTTGGGTTTTTAGGAAGCACTCCATCCGACCTTTCCAGTAACGGAAATCGTCACCGTTGTAAAACGGTGGTCGGACGGTGCTAAAACCCTCGAGATGGGCCATTAACACAAAAGACACAAAGAGACGAAGACGAAGAAACTAGCAACGACAAAAACACAAAAACAAGTACCAAGACTCGCGTCTTGGATTAGTAGTGCGGGAGAAAAACCTAACAAAGCAAAATAAATAATAATAATAAAAAAAAGAATTAAAAGAGAAATAAATCTGTAAAAATGGATAGATTGGTGGTTTCACCAAATCTTAGCATCCCCCGGCTCTGATACCAATTGTTGGATCGATGCGGTTCGCTAGAGGGGGGGGGTGAATAGCGAAAAAAAACTTTTTCTTTCGAATTTGTTTCAAGACAAATATACGCAGCAGAAATGTAAATAAAAACTAAAAGAGACAAATAGTTTTTTACTTGGTTCGTAGCCTTCGGCTACTACTCCAAGGCCCTAACGGTCCTAGACCGTGTACGGAGGGCAATTCACTAAAACACTCCTCCTCGTTGGAAGTAGTAGTTTACGATTACAAAAAAAAAAAACTTTCGAAGCACAAGATAGAGAGACACACCCTCTCTTCTATTAAAATGAAAATGCAACGAAAGAAAGCCTCGATTAACAAACTAATTGCAAGATTAAAAGAAATGACAAGACAAGATTATACCAACAACTCGAAGATAGGACTTAAACTAGGGTTGTTGGCAGCACTTCATGTTAGTAATATATGAGAGATGTCCTAAGGCAATCGCCTTATGTATGAACCATTTATATGATAAATGAAGATTCACTATTTGAGTATACATGTTTAATGTATTTGATTGGATCTTAAACTCATTTACTGAATGTCCATGATGCGATTCATAGCATGAGAGAATTTGTGATTGGATCACAACTAATGAGTATCTCTACATGTGTAATTGTGATGTATCGGAATTATCCCTAGTCGATGAATTGATGGATTTGGACACCATCAATTCTGTCGAGACTAGCACGAGGTATACTCCTTGGTGTATCCAAGCAGCTGATTCTCACTGGCTGGAGACATAGTGATGTCCGGAGTTAATCGTGGATGCTAGTTATGGTAACTAGTTCATTGGAGTGACCAGCCGTAAGACTTCATATAGTTCTCTGCATATATAGATATGTCAATGAAGTTCTTACCGTGGCTTAAGTGCGATGTTCCTTTGACTTGCGGTATTCAAGTCATCTTGATCATGGAGACTTATGCTTTGACATCTTAAGCAAACATCTCCGAGGAGATGTGGACCCGGGATGATTGGGTATAAGTCGAAATGATCGAAGGTGTTTGAATAGCCTATAAAGGATTCACCACTCCTTGCGAGGAGATGTATACCCATGGCCTCTCGTCGGATTGTTACTAAAGTCTTTGGCCAAAGCATTACATGTTTAGAGTAAGGTACTCTTCGATACATGTGGAGTAACTAGAACTGAGGACGAGGAAATGATACTTGGGCTAGGTGTGACGAGTGACTAGTGGGACCGGACACAATAGACCATGTCCCAACCAAGTGGGTATAAGATGAGTGAAGGGAATGGGGCACGATTCATTCGAGCTATCAAGGGTTTCAGAAATAGTTCTGGATAAACCGTTGATCTTTTCGGTTAATTGGGGATCATGATGTACTACTAGGTGCCACTCATGATCGTTCTATAATTAATGGTTAATTATAGACGGCCAACATAAACCGAGAACCTATTTGGTCACACGCACAACGAGTGTAATCCAAAGGATTTAAAACGAGCTTGAGAATGGGATTCTCAGACCGAGAGAAACTATGTTTAGTTGGACCAAACATAAAGCGAGCATGAAATTGTTTCAGTCGCAATGGAAGCGTGGATGGGCCGTGTCTTATGAAGACATAATGGATGGACCAAAATGGTTTGGTTCTAATCCAATGGATGAGAATAAACCAAAGGGTTTGGTTTATATTAAACGAATGAACCAAAGGTTGGTTCGGTTCGTTTTAACTTAAAATAAACCATCATGGTTTGGTTTATTTTAACTTATCTTAATGGAGCGGGTTAACGGGCTTTATGGATATGATCCATTAACCATTAAGAGAATTAGTTCTCTATAAAAGAGGGCATTAGGGTTTGTTAAGCCCTAATGAAGAGGCAAACCTAATTTGGCCGCCCACCCTCCTCCTCTTGTTGGCGCCAACTCTATTGCCGCCAACCATCTCTTCCAACCGGCGACCAGCTGCTGCCGTTTCCTCCTCTTGCCGGCAACGAGCTGCTGCCGGAGGAGCTCCGGTGATCTTCCTTGGCTCCGGCGACAAGGTGAGCAAGTCGCTTTCCTTATTTGGCCGGCGCAAGGTCTCCACCAAAGCTGTCAAGTTTTCTGGACAGCTTGTTCTCCTCTCGTCGGAGCGTCGTTTGGACGACGGTTAGTGCTCCGACAGTGGCTAACTTACCGGGGATTTGATCTCCGGTAATCCTCTGAGGTGGAGGATGAAGGATTCGTCAAACGGTTGACGAACACCTCTCCGGAGAAGCGAGTTTTGAGAACTCGTTTTGGATCCGAATTTGGATTCGGATCGTGATCATCTCTCGATCACGTCGTCTTCAACACGAGGCTAGTAACCCATACGAAGACGAAGCTCGTGACTTAGCGAAGTCATCCCGAGGAGCTCGGCGTGGATACGGATAGAGACGATTCTTACGAGGATCGTTCCGGTTGATGCCGTTCCCGCTACACGTCATACGGAAGGTATAACGTAGTTTAATTTCCTTTTATTGCAAATTTTAATTTACGATTATGTCTACACTTGTTGTAATAGCATGCGTGTGTTGTGTGTGTTGTAATAAATATAGATTTATTATTTTTTAATTGCTTCCGCTGTATTCATGTTTACGAAACATGATCGAACACACACACGCCACGGTGCCGGAAACCCAACACTTCATTGTCGTAGAGTTGTCGGAGAGTCGCAGCATTGCGGAGGCTTTTGAGTACTTAGAATTGATGATGAAACCCTAGGTTTGGCCCTCCTTTTATAGCCTTTGAGCCCCTTTTCGAGAGGAACCCTAGCCAATCACAATTGAGCACCACTCCCCTTGAAATTTGGTGATAAACCTTGACTCCTCGAGGCTGATCCTTTGACCATCAGTCGACTGATGGCCATCATCAGTCGACTGATGGCAGCATCAGTCGAGTCCTCCAAGCTGGCAGTCGACTGATGCTTGCTGCAAGTCAAAGTTAGCTCAACAAAAACATAATTTCGACGGTCGTCGACCGTCCGATTGTTAGGTGGATGCTTCGGAGGCTCATTGGCTCCCATGTCCCCGGATTAAAATTTTCACTAATGAAAGAATTAATCCGGTTGGGATGAGCTTCCTTAGCACAACCTATTCGTCGTCGTGCTAACAACTTGAGTGGTCGCTTGAACAAACTAGTTGTTCAAGCAACACAACTCTTCTAGTTGGTTAGCCGCGGAAGAGATGACGGATGGATCGCCGGTTTTTGTGTTTGTCTTCGGGGTCCATGATTATACAATATATATTCATACACACACATGCATAATCAAAACAAATAAGAACATGCTCAGATCTGTACATAAAGTTAAAATAACTTTATACCTCACGATCTTCTACCGTATGTCCTATCCTTCTCGTGGACGACGTGTGGACGAAGATCCTCCACGAGTAGAAGCCTTCTAGATTGCTTTCTTCTCTACCTTGTCCGCTACGAACAAAGAGAAGAACTCGCAAATACCTATCCTTTCTAGAACCGGCCACCAAATTAGGGAATTTGGTGCAACCGCCGGCCAAGGAGCAATGGATGATGCGCCGGCCAACTTCAAGAAGAGTTGCCGCCGGCCACTTTGGAGAATAGGGAGGAGGAAGAGAACCGGCCACCAATTGGAGGAGAACCGCCGGCCAACGAAGAAGGGAGAGACCTCTAGGATGGGCGCCGGCCAAGAGTTGATGGAGGAGGATGGGCGCCAGCAATCAACTTGAAGGAAGGAGGTTGCCGCCCACTTCTTTGCTCCAAAACCCTAGCCGCCCAATGAACCCTAGCCGCCCACTTGAGGATGAGCCAAACCCTAATTCCAATTCTAAACCAACACTTGCCGCCCAAGCCTAAGCCCCTATTTATAGAATTAGGCTTAAGCCTCCTTTAATCTCCACCGTCAGATCTAGGGATTTAATCTCCACCGTCGGATCTAGGGTTTTATCCCAACCGTCGGATCTAGGGTTTAATCCCAACCGTCGATTCTAGGGTTTCATCCTAACCATCGGATCTAGGGATTTAATCCCAAAAGTTGGTTCTAGGGTTTCATCCAACCATCGGATCTAGGGATTTAATCCCAACCGTTGGTTCTAGGGTTTCATCCAACCATCGGATCTAGGGATTTAATCCCAACCGTTGGTTCTAGGTTTTGTTTAACATTCTTGGATCTAGACTTCACAAGGATTATATTAGGCTACGATAGGGACCATAAGGAGGAGTTGGGTCTTGGCTGTAGGGTGTTCGCTTTGGAGGCTCATTGGCTCCCATATCCCCGGATTAAAATTTTCACTAATGAAAGACTTAATCCGGATGGGATGAGCTTCCTTGGCACAACCTATTCGTCGTCGTGCTAACAACTTGAGTGGTCGCTTGAACAAACTAGTTGTTCAAGCAACCCAACTCTTCTAGTTGGTTAGCCGCGGAAAAGACGACGGATGGATCGCCGGTTTTTGTGTTTGTCTTCGGGGTCCATGATTATACAATATATATCCATTCATACACATGCATAATCAAAATATTAAAGAACATATTCAGATCTGTAAATAAAGTTAAAAACAACTTTATACCTTACGATCTTCTACCGTATGTCCTATTCTTCTCGTGGACGACGTGTGGACGAAGATCCTCCACGAGTAGAAGCCTTCTAGATTGAGTTCTCCTCTACCTTGTCCGCTGCGAACAAAGAGAAAAATGAACAAATACCTCTCCTATCTAGAACCGGCCACCAAATTAGGGAATTTGGTGCAACCGCCGGCCAAGGAGCAATTGGATGATGCACCGGCCAACTCCAAGAAGAGTTGCCGCCGGCCACTTGGAAGATATGGAGGAGGAGATAACCGGCCACCAATGGGAGGAGATCCGCCGGCTATGGAAGAAGGAAGAGGCTTCTAGGATGGGCACCGGCCAAAGAATAATCAAAGAGTTGGGCGCCGGCAATCAACAAGAAGAGAAGAGGTTGCCGCCCACTTTGTTCCAAACCCTAGCCGCCGAAGACCCTAGCCTCCAATTCGAAAATCTGCAATTCTCTTTTGCCGCCCAACCCTAAGCATCTATTTATAGAATTGGGCTTAAGGCTCCTTTAATCTCCACCGTCGGATCTAGGGATTTAATCTCTACCGTCGGATCTAGGGTTTTATCTCAACCGTCGGATCTAGAGTTTAATCCCAACCGTCGGATCTAGGATTTCATCCCAATCGTTGGATCTAAGGTTTCATCCCAACCGTCGGATCTAGGGTTTAATCCCAACCGTCGGATCTAGGGATTTAATCCCAACCGTCGATTCTAGGATTTCATCCTAACCATCGGATCTAGGGATTTAATCCCAACCGTTGGTTCTAGGGTTTCATCCAACCATCGGATCTAGGGATTTAATCCCAACCGTTGGTTCTAGGTTTTGTTTTACATTCTTGGATCTAGACTTCACAAGGATTGTATTAGGCTACGATAGGGACCATAAGGAGGAGTTGGGTCTTGGCCACCCGATGGATCGGAACCACACAAACTTGATCCATCAATGATGTTCCATTCCACTAGAGGATCATCATTGAACTACCTCACCAACCCCCATAAATCAATATGGGCTCCATATATTATTTGTACATTAATCTCCCCGTGTTTAAGATATCGAATGTCCGTCAATTAACTGATTTACTGACCATCAATTAATTAACATCTAATTCCTCGAGTAGTACCACTCAACCTTATCATCATGTTGACTAAGTCAACCAGCTGGGTTTACATGATGAACCTTATGAGCTCCTCAAGGGGACATCATCAACCTAATATATAGGACACGGATTCCTCCTATAATCAACGGCACACCATGTAAATAATATTATTTCCCAACTTACCGGGCATATTGATTTAATCCATCTAAACCTCACCCACTGGTAAATCAAAGAAATAAATACTAAGTACATGTGCCCGTTATTATATCGGGATTAAGAGCATGTACAACATAATATCCGAGGTCCGATTCAATTATGTAGTCAGTACTAAATTGAATCACCTCTATGTCGGTCCTACTCAATACACCTAAGTGTACTAGTGTAACTCTATGTTCAAGATAAAACAATACCAAGCTACACTACAACCATGCCAATGGTTTGTCCAAAACCATCTTGGTTGTGAGCCTCTACTTATATTTTACAAGGGATCGATAACATGATCTTCGTGCACACCAAGCACCATGTTATCTACAATGTAGAATATTAGACAATATGCACACATATATAATGAATATATAAAATGCAAATAATGATCATGTGATTCTTATTTCAAAATAAAATGTTCATACAGAAAAGAGCTAGGCTTTCAGTATACATTCCAACAATCTCCCACTTATACTAAAAGACTATGCCGTCATCACTCTGCCATACATCTGATCCCCATGTCCTCCACATGCCTATCAAATGCTTTCACTGGAAGGGCCTTAGTGAATGGATCCGCCAGGTTATCCTCTGATGCAATCTTGGCGACAGCAACTTCTCCTCGCTTTACGATTTCTCGTATGAGGTGGTACTTGCGCTCTATGTGTTTACTCGCCTTATGGGCTCGTGGTTCCTTCGAGTTTGCAACTGCACCACTGTTATCACAATAAATTGTGATAGTTCTGGGCAAACCAGGAATCACATCCAAGTCCATCAAGAAGTTCCTGAGCCATACAGCTTCCTTGGCTGCCTCAGAGGCTGCCACATACTCAGCTTCCATGGTAGAGTCCACCACGCATTTCTGCTTGACACTCCTCCATACTATGGCTCAACCTCCAAAAGTAAACACAAACCCCGAGGTAGACTTACTCTTGTCCCTATCTGATTGGAAATCCGAAACCGTGTAACCCACAGGGACTAATTGATCTTCCCGGTAAACCAGCATATTATCCCTAGTCCTTCTCAGGTACTTCAATATATGCTTTACCGCAGTCCAATGTCCTTGTCCAGGATTACTCTGATATCTGCTAACCATGCCCACAGCAAAGCAGATATCCGGTTTCGTACATAGCATAGCATACATAAGGCTTCCTACTGCCGAATCATAAGGAACCGCCTTCATGTCCTCTATCTCCTTTGGTGTTTTGGGACACATCTCTTTAGATAAAGGAACTCCATGCCTAAAAGGTAGAAAACCTTTCTTGGAGTTTTGCATGCTAAAACGAGCAAGGATAGTGTCAATGTATGAAGCTTGAGACAAGCACAACATCCTTTTCTTGCGATCCCTTATAACTTTGATCCCAAGGATGTGTCCCACTTCTTCCAAGTCCTTCATATCAAACTGTTTGGAAAACCATACCCTTACGTCTGATAACACTTTGATATTGTTGCCAACTAACAAAATGTCATCTACGTATAGTACAAGAAACACCACTACGTTTCCGTCGCATCTCTTGTATACACAAGGCTCATCCGGACTTTGAATAAATCCATATGATTGGATTACCTCATCAAAGCGGATGTTCCAAGATCTAGAAGCTTGCTTCAATCCATAAATGGACCGATTAAGCTTACATACAAGATGCTCTTTGCCTTTAGCAATGAATCCCTCTGGTTGCCGCATGTAGATGTTCTCCTCAAGACTTCCATTAAGGAAAGCTGTCTTGACATCCATCTGCCAAATCTCATAATCCATATGAGCAGCTATAGATAAGAGAATCCGGATAGACTTAAGCATAGCTACCGGCGAAAAGGTCTCCTCATAATCGATACCCTCTTTCTGAGTATACCCTTTCGCAACAAGCCTAGCTTTGAAGGTTTCAACCTTCCCGTCTACTCCTCTCTCTCTTGTAGATCCACTTGCATCCAATGGTTTTTACACCATCGGGTGGCTCTACTAGCTCCCAGACATGATTAGAATCCATAGATTCTATCTCTGAATTCATCGCTCTTTGCCAAGATACTGCATCTCTATCTTGGATTGCCTCGTCATATGTCCAGGGATCAGGTTCATGTTCACCAGGGACTAAGTCCGAAGACTCTCCCAAAAACATGAATCTGTCGGGTTGTCTAACAACCCTCCCACTACGACGAGGTGCCTCATGTGTATGCTCTGTGACACGCGGTGCAGTGACTTGTGGTGTCTCCTCTTGTACCGGTGGTACTGAAGTCGGGACTTCCCCTGTCATCTCCTCAAGAACAATCCTACTCGTGGGCTTGTGGTTCATCACATAGTCTTCCTCTAGAAATCTGGCATTCGTACTCACGATCACCTTCTGATCTCTAGGACTATAGAATAAACCGCCCTTCGTTCCCTTAGGGTAGCCAACAAACAAGCGCACTTCTGTACGAGATTCCAACTTACCAGCATCTCCCTTCAGCACATGTGCTGGACTACCCCAAATCCGAATATGTCTTAGACTAGGCTTTCGCCCAGTCCACAACTCTGTGGGAGTAGAGGGTACTGACTTAGATGGAACCAAGTTCAGAATGTGTGCTGTTGTTTCTAGAGCAAACCCCCAGAACGAATCAGGTAACTCAGAATAAGTCATCATCGATCTGACCATCTCCATAAGAGTCATATTCCTTCGCTCTGCTACACCATTCTGCTGGGGTGTGCCAGGTGCAGACAATTGGGATTGAATCTCAGCCTCTGATAAGTAACTCCTAAACTCTCCCAAGAGGTACTCGCCACCACGATCAGATCGTAATGTCTTGATACTTTTACCTTGACGGTTCTCCACATCAGCCTTGAATTCTTTGAACTTGTCAAAGCATTCAGACTTGCGGCGCATCAAGTAAATGTATCCATACCTTGAATAATCGTCTATAAATGAGACGAAGTATTCAAAGCCACCTCTTGCCTGGATAGACATAGGACCGCACAAATCAGAATGAACCAATTCTAACACATCTTTGGCTCTATACCCCTTGGCCTTAAAAGGCCTCTTGGTCATTTTACCTTCCAAGCAAGATTCGCAGGTTGGGAGATCCTCCACGACTAATGAACCCAAAGGTCCATCAGCTATCAACCTTTGAATTCTGCTTAGGTTAATATGACCAAGCCTTAGATGCCAAAGATATGTTTGGTTCATTTGCGAAGGTTCTTTTCTCTTATTAGACTTAGAAGATGAGTTATTTACTTCTATTTGCATCGTGGAAGTTTTTGGTTCAATAGAATATAAATTGCCAACCAATGTACCAGAACAGATAATCTCCCTATTCCTTTTTATAACCACCTTGTCATTAAAAGAAATAGAATATCCATCCATAAACAATTTAGAAACTGAAATTAAATTCTTTCTAAAAGTAGGTACATAAAGACAATTTCTTAAAACCAAAAATTTATTCCTATCAAAAGATAAATAAACGTCTCCCACTGCAATAGCCGCCACCTTTGAAGCATTGCCCATGAAGACGGTAATCTCTCCTCGGCTAGCCAGTCGGGTTTCCTGGAACCCCTGCAAGGTATTGCAGACATGATCAGTGGCTCCTGTATCTACACACCAAGCACTGGTAGATAACACCGCTAAACATGTTTCAACAACTAAACAAGAAGATATACCTTTGTTCTTACGGCGAGGATAGTCCGCCTTCCAATGTCCAGTCTGCTTGCAAGTGAAGCACTTGCCTTTCGGCTTCTTCACTCCTGCCTGAGGTCCTGTTGCCACCTTCTTCGCTCCACCTTGCTTCTTCTTCTTCTTACCTTTCGGTTTAGAGGAAGAAACCTTCTGAGCGACCATGGCTTGAGAACTCTGACGAAAAAGCCCCTCTGCCGCCTGGAGTTCTGTCAGAAGCTCCGCCAACGAATACAACCTTTTGTTCATGTTGTAGTTGAGGCGGAACTGCTCAAAACTCCTAGGCAGAGACTGGAGAATGATATCGACCTGGGTTTCCCCATCGATCTCAGCTCCTAGGACTTCCATCTCATTAAGATGAGCCATCATCTTGAGAACATGATCCCTAACGGGTGTTCCCTCGATCATGGAGGTCGTCATCAAGTTTCTCATAGCCTCCTGCCTAGCCGCCCTACTCTGATGTCCGAAAAGTTCCTTGAGATTGAACATAATGTCATAAGCTGTGGCTATGGCCTGATGCTGATGTTGCAGCACATTTGACATAGATGCCAAAATGTAACACCGCGCCATCTCATCTGCCTTAACCCATTTCTTATAACGTTCTATCTCCTTTTCATCAGAGTCATCTGAGGGCTTAGGAGGACAGACCTCGAAGAGTACAAATTTGTACTCTTCCGCAGTTAAGACAATATCCAGGTTTCTTTTCCAATCAATGTAGTTTGGACCAGTAAGTTTGTTTTCTTTTAAAATCACAGCAAGTGGGTTGAAAGCCATTTGAAAATCCTAAAAATCACAATGATCAAAATATTAGATTTCAAATATTATTGATTCCTCAAAACAATAAAATCCTGAAATCAACCAACACCTCAAAACACCGAGAATATCGCATGCCACGATAGTGTGGACGTATACGAATTCCACATTTGTAAGAGGAGGTTTTACCCATTAATTTTATTATCTTTGTCAACCTTATTTTTTGACAAATAAAATTAATAGTTGGTTCCTCTTTAGCCCTACAAATAAAAGCAGTGACTCCGATGGGGAGGATACTTTTATTTGCATCTAAGTGTGCACCATTACACGATACTAAGAGAATTATTTCGGATTATGTGCCTTACCGATGGGAAAGTACACACGCTCCTAAATAATTTCCTATAACCATTATTTGACCTAGTGATCCGCAAACAAACCCATCCGATGGGGAGGAAGGCACTCAAAGCCAACGCGCAAGTTTGTTGCATCACACGTCAAATTGTAATGGAGGCCGCGGGAATTAATTAAAATATCCCTCTCCCACTTAGTAAATTGCAATCGAGGAATTTTAAACATACACAACATGCATATAAAACAAATAAGCAATAAATATGGAAAAACAGAATTTTTTCCAACTATTATGGAATTGTCCTCCAATATGCATCCCGTCGTGTCGCCACCTCGTCCGCTCCATCTTTTCTCGTGCGCAAGTCACCAAAGAGTTCCGAGCCGAGATAAATCATTTTATTTACATCCATCGATCCTATACTCCACGAAGGAGTGTACAAATAATCTAGATCGAAAGTAAACTAAAATGATCGGCTAAACAATGCCGTATTTAATTACAAAAATTAAATACTAATCTAGCCTCGTCAACCCCGAGGATTCAAATAATAAATTTTTACACACATCCATTCACATACATACACATGGCCATAATAGTCGGATCTTATGCCTGCAACCAAAGAGTTAAACTACGCATATCCTACTATTATCCGGCACATATAATATATGAAAAAGTGCATAAAAAATTAACCGAATCCAAAACACACAAAATCGGAAATCGATGGCTCTGATACCAATTGTAGGGTGTTCGCTTTGGAGGCTCATTGGCTCCCATATCCCCGGATTAAAATTTTCACTAATGAAAGACTTAATCCGGATGGGATGAGCTTCCTTGGCAACAACCTATTCGTCGTCGTGCTAAAAACTTGAGTGGTCGCTTGAACAAACTAGTTGTTCAAGCAACCCAACTCTTCTAGTTGGTTAGCCGCGGAAAAGACGACGGATGGATCGCCGGTTTTTGTGTTTGTCTTCGGGGTCCATGATTATACAATATATATCCATTCATACACATGCATAATCAAAATATTAAATAACATATTCAGATCTGTAAATAAAGTTAAAAACAACTTTATACCTTACGATCTTCTACCGTATGTCCTATCCTTCTCGTGGACGACGTGTGGACGAAGATCCTCCACAAGTAGAAGCCTTCTAGATCGAGTTCTCCTTTACCTTGTCCGCTGCGAACAAAGAGAAAAACGAACAAATACCTCTCCTATCTAGAACCGGCCACCAAATTAGGGAATTTGGTGCAACCGCCGGCCAAGGAGCAATTGGATGATGCATCGGCCAACTCCAAGAAGAGTTGCCGCCGGCCACTTGGAAGATATGGAGGAGGAGATAACCGGCCACCAATGGGAGGAGATCCGCCGGCTATGGAAGAAGGAAGAGGCTTCTAGGATGGGCGCCGGCCAAAGAATAATCAAAGAGTTGGGCGCCGGCAATCAACAAGAAGAGAAGAGGTTGCCGCCCACTTTGTTCCAAACCCTAGCCGCCCAAGACCTAGCCTCCAATTCGAAAATCTGCAATTCTCTTTTGCCGCCCAACCCTAAGCATCTATTTATAGAATTGGGCTTAAGCCTCCTTTAATCTCCACCGTCAGATCTAGGGATTTAATCTCTACCGTCGGATCTAGGGTTTTATCTCAACCGTCGGATCTAGAGTTTAATCCCAACCGTCGGATCTAGGATTTCATCCCAATCGTCGGATCTAAGGTTTCATCCCAACCGTCGGATCTAGGGTTTAATCCCAACCGTCGGATCTAGGGATTTAATCCCAACCGTCGATTCTAGGATTTCATCCTAACCATCGGATCTAGGGATTTAATCCCAACCGTTGGTTCTAGGGTTTCATCCAACCATCGGATCTAGGGATTTAATCCCAACCGTTGGTTCTAGGTTTTGTTTTACATTCTTGGATCTAGACTTCACAAGGATTGTATTAGGCTACGATAGGGACCATAAGGAGGAGTTGGGTCTTGGCCACCCGATGGATCGGAACCACACAAACTTGATCCATCAATGATGTTCCATTCCACTAGAGGATCATCATTGAACTACCTCACCAACCCCATAAATCAATATGGGCTCCATATATTATTTGTACATTAATCTCCCCGTGTTTAAGATATCGAATGTCCGTCAATTAATTGATTTACTGACCATCAATTAATTAACATCTAATTCCTCGAGTAGTACCACTCAACCTTATCATCATGTTGACTAAGTCAATCAGCTGGGTTTACATGATTAACCTTATGAGCTCCTCAAGGGGACATCATCAACCTAATATATAGGACACGGTTTCCTCCTATAATCAACGGCACACCAGGTAAATAATATTATTTCCCAACTTACCGGGCATATTGATTTAATCCATCTAAACCTCACCCACTGGTAAATCAAAGAAATAAATACTAAGTACATGTGCCCGTTATTATATCGGGATTAAGAGCATGTACAACATAATATCCGAGGTCCGATTCAATTATGTAGTCAGTACTAAATTGAATCACCTCTATGTCGGTCCTACTCAATACACCTAAGTGTACTAGTGTAACTCTATGTTCAAGATAAAACAATACCAAGCTACACTACAACCATGCCAATGGTTTGTCCAAAACCATCTTGGTTGTGAGCCTCTACTTATATTTTACAAGGGACTGATAACATGATCTTCTGTGCCACACCAAGCACCATGTTATCTACAATATAGAATATTAGACAATATGCACACATATATAATGAATATATAAAATGCAAACAATGATCATGTGATTCTTACCGTTTCAGTTACGTATTTGCTGTATGTCTCTGAGAGGTAGATTTGTATACCTTGACATTGGCCACCCGATGGATCGGAACCACACAAACTTGATCCATCAATGATGTTCAATTCCACTAGAGGATCATCATTGAACTACCTCACCAACCCCCATAAATCAATATGGGCTCCATATATTATTTGTACATTAATCTCCCCGTGTTTAAGATATCGAATGTCCGTCAATTAATTGATTTACTGACCATCAATTAATTAACATCTAATTCCTCGAGTAGTACCACTCAACCGTATCATCATGTTGACTAAGTCAACCAGCTGGGTTTACATGATGAACCTTATGAGCTCCTCAAGGGGACATCATCAACCTAATATATAGGACACGGTTTCCTCCTATAATCAACGGCACACCATGTAAATAATATTATTTCCCAACTTACCGAGCATATTGATTTAATCCATCTAAATCTCACCCACTGGTAAATCAAAGAAAAAAATACTAAGTACATGTGCCCGTTATTATATCGGGATTAAGAGTATGTACAACATAATATCCGAGGTCCGATTCAATTATGTAGTCAGTACTAAATTGAATCACCTCTATGTCGGTCCTACTCAATACACCTAAGTGTACTAGTGTAACTCTATGTTCAAGATAAAACAATACCAAGCTACACTACAACCATTGGTTTGTCAAACCATCTTGGTTGTGAGCCTTTACTTATATTTTACAAGTAATGATAACATGATCTTACATACACCAAGCACCATGTTATCTACAATGTAAAATATTAGACAATATGCACACATATATAATGAATATATAAAATGCAAACAATGATCATGTGATTCTTATTTCAAAATAAAATGTTCATACAAAAAGAGCTAGGCTTTCAGTATACATTCCAACAATCTCCCACTTATACTAAAAGACTATGCCGTCATCACTCTGCCATACATCTGATCCCCATGTCCTCCACATGCCTATCAAACGCTTTCGCTGGAAGGGCCTTAGTGAATGGATTCGCCAGGTTATCCTCTGATGCAATCTTGGCGACAGCAACTTCTCCTCGCTTTACGATCTCTCGTATGAGGTGGTACTTGCGCTCTATGTGTTTACTCGCCTTATGGGCTCGTGGTTCCTTCGAGTTTGCAACTGCACCACTATTATCACAATAAATTGTGATAGTTCTGGGCAAACCAGGAATCACATCCAAGTCCATCAAGAAGTTTCTGAGCCATACAACTTCCTTGGCTGCCTTAGAGGCTGCCACATCCTCAGCTTCCATGGTAGTGTCTGCCACGCATTTCTGCTTGACACTCCTCCATGCTATGGCTCCACCTCTAAAAGTAAACACAAACCCCGAGGTAGACTTACTCTTGTCCCTATCTGATTGGAAATCCAAATTCGTGTAACCCACAGGGACTAATTGATCTGCCCGGTAAACCAGCATATAATCCCTAGTCCTTCTCAGGTACTTCAATATATGCTTTACCGCAGTCCATTGTCCCTGTCCAGGATTACTCTGATATCTGCTAACCATGCCCACGGCAAAGCAGATATCCGGTCTCGTACATAGCATAGCATACATAAGGCTTCCTACTGCCGAAGCATAAGGAACCGCCTTCATGTCCTCTATCTCCTTTGATGTTTTGGGACACATCTCTTTAGATAAAGGAACTCCATGTCTAAAAGGTAGAAAACCTCTCTTGGAGTTCTGCATGCTAAAACAAGCAAGGATAGTGTCAATGTATAAAGCTTGAGACAAGCATAACATCCTTTTCTTGCGATCCCTTATAACTTTGATCCCAAGGATGTGTCCCACTTCTCCCAAGTCCTTCATATCAAACTGTTTGGACAACCATACCCTTACATCTGATAACACTTTGATATTGTTGCCAACTAACAAAATGTCATCTACGTATAGTACAAGAAACACCACTACGTTTCCGTCACATCTCTTGTATACACAAGGCTCATCCAGACTTTGAATAAATCCATATGACTGGATTACCTCATCAAAGCGGATGTTCCAAGATCTAGAAGCTTGCTTCAATCCATAAATGGACCGATTAAGCTTACATACAAGATGCTCTTTGCCTTTAGCAATGAATCCCTCTGGTTGGCGCATATAGATGTTCTCCTCAAGACTTCCGTTAAGGAAAGCTGTCTTGACATCAATCTGCCAAATCTCATAATCCATATGAGCAGCTATAGATAAGAGAATCCGGATAGACTTAAGCATAGCTACCGGCGAAAAGGTCTCCTCATAATCGATACCCTCTTTCTGAGTATACCCTTTCGCAACAAGCCTAGCTTTGAAGGTCTCAACCTTCCCGTCTACTCCTCTCTTTCTCTTGTAGATCCACTTGCATCCAATGGTTTTTACACCATCGGGTGGCTCTACTAGCTCCCAGACCTGATTAGAATCCATAGATTCTATCTCTGAATTCATTGCTCTTTGCCAAGATACTGCATCTCTATCTTGGATTGCCTCGTCATATGTCCAGGGATCAGGTTCATGTTCACCAGGGACTAAGTCCGAAGACTCTACCAAAAACATGAATCTCTTGGGTTGTCTAACAACCCTCCCATTACGATGAGGTGCCTCCTGTGTATGCTATGTGACACGCGGTGCAGTGACTTGTGGTGTCTCCTCTTGTACCGGTGGTACTGAAGTCGGGACTTCCCCTGTCAACTCCTCAAGAACAATCCTACTCTTGGGCTTGTGGTTCATTACATAATCCTCCTCTAGAAATCTGGCGTTCGTGCTAACGATCACCCTCTGATCTCTAGGATTATAAAACAAACCAGCTTTCGTTCCCTTAGGGTAGCCAACAAACATGCATACTTCTGTACGAGGTTCCAACTTACCAGCATCAGCCTTCAGCACATGTGGTGGACTCCCCCATATCCGAATATGTCTCAGACTAGGCTTTCACCCAGTCCACAATTCTACAGGGGTAAAAGGTACTGATTTAGATGGAACCAAGTTCAGAGTGTACATTGCCGTATCCAGTGCATACCCCTAGAACGAAATAGGTAACTCAGAATAACTCATCATCGATCTGACCATCTCCATAAGAGTCCTATTCCTTCGCTCCGCTACACCATTCTGCTAGGGTGTGCCAGGTGCAGACAATTAGGATTGAATCCCAGCCTCTGATAAGTAACTCCTAAACTCTCCCAAGAGGTACTCGCCACCACGATCAGATCGTAATGTCTTGATACTTTTACCTTGACGGTTCTCCACATCAGCCTTGAATTCTTTGAACTTGTCAAAGCATTCAGACTTGCGGTGCATCAAGTAAATGTATCCATACCTTGAATAATCGTCTATAAATGAGACGAAGTATTCAAAGCCACCTCTTGCCTGGATAGACATAGGACCGCACAAATCAGAATGAACCAATTCTAACACATCTTTGGCTCTATACCCCTTGGCCTTAAAAGGCCTCTTGGTCATTTTATCTTCCAAGAAAGATTCGCAGGTTGGGAGATCCTCCACCACTAATGAACCCAAAGGTCCATCAGCTATCAACCTTTGAATTCTGCTTAGGTTAATATGACCAAGCCTTAGATGCCAAAGATATGTTTGGTTCATTTGCGAAGGTTCTTTTCTCTTATTAGACTTAGAAGATGAGTTATTGATTTCTATATGCATCATGGGATTTTTTGGTTCAAGAGTATATAAATTGCCAACCAATGTACCAGAACAGATAATCTCCTTATTTTTTTTATAACCACTTTGTCATTAAAAGAAATAGAATACCCATCCATAAACAATTTAAAAACTGAAATTAAATTCTTTCTAAAAGTAGGTACATAAAGACAATTTCTCAAAACCAAAACTTTATTTCTATCAAAAGATAAATAAACGTCTCCCACTGCAATAGCCGCCACCTTTGAAGCATTGCCCATGAAGACGGTAATCTCTCCTCGGCTAGTCATGGGTTCCTGGAACCCCTGCAAAGTATTGCAGACATGATCAGTGGCTCCTGTATCTACACACCAGGCACTGGTAGATAACACCGCTAAACATGTTTCAACAACTAAACAAGAAGATATACCTTTGTTCTTTCGGCGAGGATAGTCCGCCTTCCAATGTCCAGTCTGCTTGCAAGTGAAGCACTTGCCTTTCGGCTTCTTCACTCCTTCCTACGGTCCCACTGCCACTTTCTTCGCTCCACCTTGTTTCTTCTTCTTCTTACCTTTCGGTTTAGAGGAAGAAACCTTCTGAGCGACCATGGCTTGAGCACTCTGACGAAAAAGCCCCTCTGCCGCCTGGAGTTCTGTCAGAAGCTCCGCCAACGAATACAACCTTTTGTTCATGTTGTAGTTGAGGCGGAACTGCTCAAAACTCCTAGGCAGAGACTGGAGAATGATATCGACCTGGGTTTCCCCATCGATCTCGGCTCCTAGGACTTCCATCTCATTAAGATGAGCCATCATCTTGAGAACATGATCCCTAACGGGTGTTCCCTCGATCATGGAGGTCGTCATCAAGTTTCTCATAGCCTCCTGCCTAGCTGCCCTACTCTGATGTCCGAAAAGTTCCTTGAGATTGAACATCATGTCATAAGCTGTGGCTATGGCCTGATGCTGATGTTGCAGCACATTTGACATAGATGCCAAAATGTAACACCGCGCCATCTCATCTGCCTTAACCCATTTCTTATAACGTTCTATCTCCTTTTCATCAGAGTCATCTGAGGGCTTAGGAGGACAGACCTCGAAGAGTACAAATTTGTACTCTTCCATGATTAAGACAATATCAGTTTCTTTTCCAATCAATGTAGTTTGGACCAGTAAGTTTGTTTTCTTTTAAAATCACAGCAAGTGGGTTGAAAGCCATTTGAAAATCCTAAAAATCACAATGATCAAAATATTAGATTTCAAAAATTATTGATTCCTCAAAACAATAAAATCCCGAAATCAACCAACACCTCAAATCACCGAGAATGTCACATACCACTCTGTGTGGACGTATACGATTTCTACATTTGTAAGAGGAGGTTTTACCCATTAATTTTATTATCTTGTCAACCTTACTTTTTGACAAATAAAATTAATAGTTGGTTCCTCTTTGGCCCTACAAATAAAAGCAGTGACTCCTATGGGGAGGATACTTTTATTTGTATCTAAGTGTGCACCATTACACGATACTAAGGGAATTATTTTGGATTATGTGCCTTACCTCTGTGGAAGTACACATGCTCCTAGATAATTTCCTATAACCATTATTTGACCTAGTGATCCACAAACAAACCCGTCCTCGGGAGGAAGGCACTCGAGCCGACACGAGTTTGTTGCATCACACGTCAAATTGTAATGGAGGCCGCGAGAATTAATTAAAATGTCCCTCTCCCACTTAGTAAATTGCAAATGAGGAATTTTAAATCATACACAACATGCATATAAAACAAATAAGCAATAAATATGGAAAAAACAGAATTTTTCCAACTATTATGGCATTGTCCTCCAATATGCATCCAGCCAGTAGCCACCTCGTCGCTCCATCTTTTCCGTCGCAAGTCACCAAGAGTTCAGCGAGATAAATCATTTTATTTACATCCATCGATCCTATACTCCACGAAAGAGTGTACAAATAATCTAGATCGAAAGTAAACTAAAATGATCGGCTAAACAATGCCGTATTTAATTACAAAAATTAAATACTAATCTAGCCTCGTCAACCCCGAGGATTCAAATAATAAATTTTTACACACATCCATTCACATACACACACATAGCCATAATAGTCGGATCTTATGCCTGCAACCAAAGAGTTAAACTACGCATATCCTACTATTATCCGGCACATATAATATATGAAAAAGTGCATAAAAAATTAACCGAATCCAAAACACACAAAACCGGAAACCGTGGCTCTGATACCAATTGTTAGGTGGATGCTTCGGAGGCTCATTGGCTCCCATGTCCCCGGATTAAAATTTTCACTAATGAAAGAATTAATCTGGATGGGATGAGCTTCCTTAGCACGACCTATTCGTCGTCGTGCTAACAACTTGAGTGGTCGCTTGAACAAACTAGTTGTTCAAGCAACACAACTCTTCTAGTTGGTTAGCCGCGGAAGAGACGACGGATGGATCGCCGGTTTTTGTGTTTGTCTTCGGGTTCCATGATTATACAATATATATTGATACACACACATGCATAATCAAAATAAATAAGAACATGCTCAGATCTGTACATAAATTTAAAATAACTTTATACCTCACGATCTTCTACCGTATGTCCTATCCTTCTCGTGGACGACGTGTGGACGAAGATCCTCCATGAGTAGAAGCCTTCTAGATCGCTTTCTTCTCTACCTTGTCCGCTGCGAACAAAGAGAAGAACTCACAAATACCTTTCCTTTCTAGAACCGGCCACCAAATTAGGGAATTTGGTGCAACCGCCGGCCAAGGAGCAATGGATGATGCGCCGGCCAACTTCAAGAAGAGTTGCCGCCGGCCACTTTGGAGAATAGGGAGGAGGAAGAGAACCGGCCACCAATGGGAGGAGAACCGCCGGCCAACGAAGAAGGGAGAGACCTCTAGGATGGGCGTCGGCCAAGAGTTGATGGAGGAGGATGGGCGCCGGCAATCAACTTGAAGGAAGGAGGTTGTCGCCCACTTATTTGCTCCAAAACCCTAGCCGCCCAATGAACCCTAGCCGCCCACTTGAGGATGAGCCAAACCCTAATTCCAATTCTAAACCAACACTTGCCGCCCAAGCCTAAGCCCCCTATTTATAGAATTAGGCTTAAGCCTCCTTTAATCTCCACCGTCGGATCTAGGGATTTAATCTCCACAGTCGGATCTAGGGTTTTATCCCAACCGTCGGATCTAGGGTTTAATCCCAACCATCGGATCTAGGATTTCATCCCAACCTTCGGATCTAAGGTTTCATCCCAACCGTCGGTTCTAGGGTTTCATCCCAACCGTCGGATCTAGGGATTTAATCCCAACCGTCGATTCTAGGGTTTCATCCTAACCATCGAATCTAGGGATTTAATCCCAACCGTTGGTTCTAGGGTTTCATCCAACCATTGGATCTAGGGATTTAATCCCAACCGTTGGTTCTAGGTTTTGTTTTACATTCTTGGATCTAGACTTCACAAGGATTATATTAGGCTACGATAGGGACCATAAGGAGGAGTTGGGTCTTGGCCACCCGATGGATCGGAACCACACAAACTTGATCCATCAATGATGTTCCATTCCACTAGAGGATCATCATTGAACTACCTCACCAACCCCATAAATCAATATGGGCTCCATATATTATTTGTACATTAATCTCCCGTGTTTAAGATATCGAATGTCCATCAATTAATTGATTCTGACCATCAATTAATTAACATCTAATTCCTCAGTAGTACCACTCAACCTTATCATCATGTTGACTAAGTCAACCAGCTGGGTTTACATGATGAACCTTATGAGCTCCTCAAGGGGACATCATCAACCTAATATATAGGACACGGTTTCCTCCTATAATCAACGACACTCCATGTAAATAATATTATTTCTCAACTTACCGGGCATATTGATTTAATCCATCTAAATCTCACCCACTGGTAAATCAAAGAAATAAATACTAAGTACATGTGCCCGTTATTATATCGGGATTAAGAGCATGTACAACATAATATCCGAGGTCTGATTCAATTATGTAGTCAGTACTAAATTGAATCACCTCTATGTCGGTCCTACTCAATACACCTAAGTGTACTAGTGTAACTCTATGTTCAAGATAAAACAATACCAAGCTACACTACAACCATGCCAATGGTTTGTCCAAAACCATCTTGGTTGTGAGCCTTTACTTATATTTTACAAGGTACTGATAACATGATCTTCTGTGCCACACCAAGCACCATGTTATCTACAATGTAAAATATTAGATAATATGCACACATATATAATGAATATATAAAATGCAAACAATGATCATGTGATTCTTATTTCAAAATAAAATGTTCATACAAAAAGAGCTAGGCTTTCAATATACATTTCAACACCGATCTCGACCTAGACCATCTATAGGATGTCTTTGGTCGGATCTACACTTAAGATCATCCCCGTAACGAGGATACGACCTCACTTACGCTCGCACACACGAGCTTACCTCGATACTTACATGTTGCTTTTGCTTCCGGCCTTCCACTCGCTTCCTTCGGCTCCCTCCGAAGTTACTCGAGTGTCGCCCGACCACAGCGGCTTCCTCCGGGTGTCGTTAGCCTTCAGCTCCAGCTATAGTAATTTACTGCACACTCGATTCAGCTCGTGAGATAACGACATGAGCTTAACTTTGTATCGTTTGCTATAATCAAAACTCAGGTTCGACTTAGGTGCCTACTGCACCAACAATCTCCCCCTTTTTGATTTATGGCAAACCCACATACAAAGTTAAGAAAAAAAACAAATTAAGTGCATTAAGTAAAATGAGCAAGAGATATGCATGAATGTGTAGGAGTAAAAACTCTTTTTCAAGTGCTCCCCCTTGACCGAGGGTGAGTACTTGAGAAAGGGTTTTAACTCTCCCCCTTGATATTTGCTACTAAAAAAAAGTTAAGTGACCGAAATTACTTAACATTGGCCATAGTGTTTAAAATAAGTTTTAAGTTAAGAAATAAAAAAATTGATTTCTTAACCTTGGCCTTTACTTCCATTTTGTTAACAATTTAACTTAAAGTTAAGTAAATTATTTTTTGTATTGTTAACGAAAACAAGTTAACTAAATGTGTTTATGTTAAGAACTCCCTTAACTTTAAAGTTAAGTAAGTCAAGTCTTGGCCATAAAAAAAAATGATCCCTTAACTTTGGCCTTTTTCTCCCCCTTTTTCCATATATCAAAAAGGGTGAGGTACCTAAGTGGAATAAAAAATAAGTTTTAATTTTAAAGTCCAAGCATGTTCCACATTATTTTGAAAATAATATACTGAAAATAAGTTCATCTATAAAATGTTCGACTCATATTTGGCTTGATTGATATGAAGGATCAACCAGTCCTGGTCAGAGTCGGTTAGTATGTATGATTATACTCCGTGGTTCATAGAGATGCACTAGCTCTACATCTGGAACCAGGAGTAAGGTCCTAACATCTCACACCCATCTACGTGGCTAAGTACACAAACACATTAGTCCTATGTGTTGTGAGATGTATTGGCTCCTTAAATCTATAGGTGCATGATATCTAAGGTATGTCCTATGCTAGTTCCATAAAAATGAAATTAAAGAAATAGTAGTAAGAACATATAATTTGCAAGTACCTATTCTATTACGCACATGCCCAATTTTCGTCTTAATAGACTAAATTCGGCTTCGGGTAGGGGTTTAGTAAATAGGTCTGCCAAGTTAGACTTCGATTCGACGTATTTAAGTTGTATGGCTCCGTTGGCCACATGTTCTCGAATGAAATGGTGTTTGACCTCTATATGTTTGGTCCTAGAGTGACATATCAGATTCTTTGTAAGATTAATTGAACTAATGTTATCTACGTGAAGTTTAGTATTCATAAAGTCTAACTTAAAGTCGCGGAGAGTGTGCTTCATCCAAAGAAGCTGCGTGACACACTCACCCATCGCGATGTATTCGGCTTCGGTAGTAGATAAAGCAACACAGTGTTGCTTTCTACTGCACCAACTCACTAGACTCGAGCCGAGAAGTTGACAACAACCACTCGTGCTCTTTCTATCGAGCTTACTATCGGCATAGTCCGAATCGGAGTAGCCGGTTAGTTCGAACTCGGTAGATCTAGGATACCAAATACTGACATTAAGTGTACCCTTTAGATATCTAAGGATACGCTTAACTAGGGTTAGGTGAGACTCCTTAGCACAGGTTTGAAACCTGGCGCACATACCTACTGCGAATAGGATGTCAGGTCGACTCGCAGTTAAGTATAGGAGACTTCCTATCGCGCTCCTATAGTACTTTAAGTTAATGGACTTACTTTCTAGGTCTTCTCCTATGTTAACATTAATCGCCATTGGGGTGTTTATTACCTTAGTGTCTTGCATTCCAAATCTTTTAATTAACTCCTTAGTGTATTTTTGTTGATATAGGTATATACCATGTTTAATTTGTAGACCTAAAAAGAAACTTAACTCGCCTACCAAGTTCATTTCGAACTCACTTTCCATGAGCGAAACGAACTCGTTTAGTAAGGCTGAGTTAGAGGTTCCAAAAATTATATCATCTACGTAAATTTGAGCTATGAATATTTCTTTACCTAAGGTTTTTACGAAGAGAGTTGGGTCAACTAAGCCTTGGTTAAACCCTTTTGACTTAAGATGGATTGAAAGTCTCTCGTACCAAGCTCGAGGAGCTTGTTTAAGTCCATAGAGAGCTTTCTTAAGTTTTAGAACATGGTCGGGTTTATCTAGATTTTCGAATCTGGGGGGTTGGCTAACATAAACTTCTTCTTTAATGTATCCATTTAGGAATGCCGACTTAACATCCATTTGAAACAGCTTAAATCCTCAATGTGCAGCATAAGCTAGCAACATTCGAATGGATTCGAGTCTAGCTACTAGGGCATAGGTTTCGTCATAATCTAATCCTTCGACTTGACTAAACCCTTTGGCGACTAACCTAGCCTTGTTTCTAACTACTTCACCTTTATCATCAAGCTTATTTCGAAACACCCACCTTGTTCCAATTATCGTTTTGTCTTTAGGTGGTGGTACTAGTTCCCACACTTCATTCCTAGTGAATTGAGCTAGCTCTTCTTGCATTGCAATAATCCAATCGGGATCAAGAAGAGCTTGTTCAATTGATTTGGTTTCTATCTTTGAAATTAAGGAAATTTGACTAAGGTTCCTATAGGATGCTCTAGTTCGAACTCCTAGATTAGGATCTCCTATCACTTGATCGATAGGGTGGTTAGTCTGAATCCTAGATTGGGTTGGATTTGTGTCACCTAATGCTTGATCAATTGAGTGAACACTAGTTTGACTCGGATCACTTGTCACTTGGTCGACAAGAGAAGTTGGTTGATGTGGATTAGACTCGATCTCAGGGTCGGAGACGAGTTTGGTATCAGTGGGCTCAACACTTGGGGTCATTAAGGGTTTTGTAGGTTCGGGTACTTCATCGAACACTACATTAATAGTCTCTTCGACTTTAAGGGTATCGTGGTTATATACCCTATAGGCCCTACTCGTGGTTGAGTATCCTAAGAAGATTCCGGTGGAGGTTTTGGATTTGAATTTCCCAAGGTGGTTCTTAGTGTTTAAGATATGTACCTTACATCCAAATACCCTAAAGTACTTGATGTTGGGCACTTTATTGTGATAAATCTCGTAGGAGGTCTTAAGGTGCCTCTTTACCATAAGGATCATATTCTGGACATAGCAAGCCGTGCTAACGGCTTCTGTCCAAAACCTATCGGGTAGGTCGTATTCGTTCAACATGGTCCTAGCGACTTCTTGTAGAGTTCGGTTTTTCCGCTCCACTAGGCCATTTTGTTGAGGGGTCCTAGGGCAAAAGAATTAATGGTGGTATGCGTTTAGGTTACATAAGTCGGTGAACCTTTGATTTTCGAATTCACCACCATGATCGCTTCTAAGTCTTTTAACCTTAAGGTTTTTTTGATTCTCGATTAATTTGAATAGATTGATTAATTGATCTAGGGTATCATTTTTATGTTTGATGAACCTAACCCAGGTAAACCTAGAGTAGTCGTCAATTATGACTAAGCAATATTGACCTCTATTGAGTGACTTGGCTCCATGTGAATCGAATAGATCCATATACAGGAGCTCAAGTATACTTGAGGTTCGTTCTTGGTTAGTTAATTTGTGTTGTGTCCTAGGTTGTTTTCCTTGTTGACAAGCATTACAGATTTTATTAACCAAATTGTTGAGGTTGGGTAAGCCTCTGACTAAGCCACTCTGTCTCATCTTGTGGACGAGTCTTGGGTGCGAGTGACCAAGTCATCGGTGCCACAACCATGATTCCTCTTCCTGTGTCATAAGACATTTGGCTGAGGATTTGATTAAGTTAATTGTATAAATGTTATTTGTCCTAGTTCCTTTGAGTATTGTTTTAGTTGTTTTATTTGTTTTAATTACACATTCATTATCTAAAAATACGACCTTATAGTTATTGTCACATAATTGGCTTACGCTAAGCTGGTTATATTCAAAATTTCCTACAAGTAATACATTTTTAATAACAAAATTCGAGTTAAGCTCGATATCACCTGATCCGATGATTTTGAGCTTGTCGTTATTCCCAAAGGCTACCGATCCTTGTCGTTTGAATCGAAGCTTCGTGAATTTGAGTTGATCCCCGGTCATGTGTCGGGAGCAACCGCTGTCCAACATCCATTGATCCTACACACAAGGTGGTTGGATTGGATGTTATATTTTTTATATTATTTTTTTTAAAAAAAATTGGTTGTAAGTTTTTAAACCTAGGTCATCTCACCTGTGTTTATATGATCAAGCATGTTATAATTATGTGTTTTTTGTGAGATGACTTCCAATTAAGTTGATTAAGTGCATTTAGGTTCAAGTAATTTTATGTTAGATTTGGATTTGACCCTAGGCTTGTCAAGTTTACCTTTTCAAGATCATGGCTTCCAGGTCGTGGCGAGGCACAGGGGCCTTCTTTTATCGGATAATCGACCACTTCCTTAGACAAAGCCATTTTCAAGAAAATGATGACTTGACTCACCTAAGACTATTTCCTGGTCTAACTGGTTATTTTTTAAAAGAGGCTTCCCGAGGCTCAATCTTTTCGAAGGATTTTAGTTGGTTATGTATGTGTTCTAAGTGAGTTCACAAGTTAAAAAAAACAAAAAAAAATTTCTAAGCATGCAATTTCTAAGTTAAAGCACAAACATGTTTTGTCCTGGCTCCCCCTAGACCGTTGAATCGGTTCGGTCTATCCACATAGTAGATTTGGTCCTTGGGAACCCAGTACGGGTTGGATCCTAGAGTTGAAATCAAAAAGTTCTTAGGGACCCATGCTTGGACATGTTTCCTATGTCGACATACAATCGACATATACGACCTATTAGTCATGTTTGAGTTAAACCCTAGTCCAGCCTTGTTGTACACGACCCTTTGAGATCCAAGTAGGAGGTCAAGTCCTTTGGATCCCGAAGTGAACCTTTCCAACGTGTTCCTAAGATCTTCAACTTGACTTTTCAAGAGAGAGTTCTCAACTTCGAGCTTTTCAACTCGAGTTGATTCCTTCTCTTGAACTCGACTAGTCGAAGAGGTTAGGGAGACCTCGTGTTTGAGGAGTTTAACCTCCTCAACAAGGGTCTCGACCTTGGACTCGGACTTAGCTAATTTCCTAGACAAAAACCTAACCGTATTATGTAAAGTATTAAATAAAGTTCGACTCACTTTAAGGGTATCTTTTGAACCGGATGCGTATCCGTGGCTTGACTTGAAGGTAGCTTCATAGTCCGAGTCATCCTCAGGTTCTGACTCAAGTTCAGGTTCGGTCTCTGTGTCTAACTCAATTGATTTCACCATGAAGACGTGGTCTTCGTCTTCTTCGGATGACGCTTCTTCCCATGTCGCGTTGAGGGCCTTCTTGTGCTTAGGTGCTTGGTGGTTGAGCTTGGGGCACTCGGACTTGATATGTCCAAACCTATTATACTCATAACACCTAATATTAGAACTTTTAGGCTTACCTTGGTTGGGTCGAGTCGTGGTTCGCTTTCGTCCATTGGCTATCCTTCGAGCTAGGTTCATTAGTTCGGCAGTCAACTCCGGGTCAACTTCTTCTTCGGACTCGTCTTCCTCCTCGGTTGGTGGTGGCTTGCTTGCGATTTTCTTCTTCTTTGAACCTGCAAAAAAGGATATACCCCTCTCGGGTTCCGAGTTGGACTGCTCATGTAATTCGAAATCTGAGAATAATTTGTCTATTCTAACTTTAGAAAGGTCCTTGGAGACCTTGTAGGCGTCGACCATGGATGCCCACAAGGTAGTCCTCGGAAAAGAGTTTAGAACATACCTTATAAGGTCGCGGTTTTCGACCTTTTGCCCGATTGCGTGTAGGTTGTTGACGATGTCTTAGACGTGGGCGTGCAATTGTGTTTCCATCTTGTGTTCCTGCATTTTTAGTGTGTACAATTTATTGAACAACAAATCACGTTTGCAAACCTTAGCTTGATCCGATCCTGAGCCTCATCTGTCCAGAGATCTCTTGCGCTGATGAAGGGTCCGACTCGATTCAGCTCCTCCTTGGATAGCCCGCACTGCAGGATTTGAGTCGCCTTTGCATCTGCCTCGACTTGTCGTTTAGTGGCAATGGACCACTGATTGTAATCCAAGGATTCACCTTCTTCATTAGTAGGAAGGGTTAACCCGGTTTGGATCACAATCCACATCTCTATTTAGGTTTTTAGGAAGCACTTCATCCGACCTTTCCAGTAACGAAAATTGTCACCGTTGTAAAACGGTGGTCGGACGGTGCTAAAACCCTCGAGATGGGCCATTAACACCAAAGACACAAAGAGACGAAGACGAAGAAACTAGCAACGACAAAAACACAAAAACAAGTACCAAGACACGCGTCTTGGATTAGTAGTGCAGGAGAAAAACCTAACAAAGCGAAATAAATAATAATAATAAAAAAAAGAATTAAAAGAGAAATAAATCTGTAAAAATGGCTAGATTGGTGGTTTCACCAAATCTTAGCAACCCCCGGCTCTGATACCAATTGTTGGATCGATGCGGTTCGCTAGAGGGGGGGGTGAATAGCGAAAAAAAAAATTTTCTTTCGAATTCGTTTCAAGACAAATATACACAGCAAAAATGTAAATAAAAACTAAAAGAGACAAATAGTTTTTTACTTGGTTCGTAGCCTTCGGCTACTACTCCAAGGCCCTAACGGTCCTAGACCGTGTACGGAGGGCAATTCACTAAAATACTCCTCCTTGTTGGAGGTAGGAGTTTACGATTACAAAAAAAAAACTTTCGAAGCACAAGATAGAGAGACACACCCTCTCTTCTATTAAAATGAAAATGCAACGAAAGAAAGCCTCAATTAACAAACTAATTGCAAGATTAAAAGAAATGACAAGACAAGATTATACCAACAACTCGAAGATAGGACTTAAACTAGGGTTGTTGGCAGCACTTCGTTGTCGTAGAGTTGTCGGAGAGTTGCAGCGTTGCGGAGGCTTTTGAGAACTTAGAATTGATGATGAAACCCTAGGTTTGGCCCTCCTTTTATAGCCTTTGAGCCCCTTTTAGAGAGGAACCCTAGCCAATCACAATTGAGCACCACTCCCCTTGAAATTTGGTGATAATGATGGCCATCATCGATCGTGATGGTAGCATCGATCGGTGATGACCTCCGGCGATCATGGCGCAATGAGTCCTCAAGCCGGCAATGATCGGCGATGCTTGCTGCAAGTCAAAGTTAGCTCAACAAAAACATAATTTCGACGGTCGTCAACCGTTCGATCTCGACCTAGACCATCTATAGGATGTATTTGATCGGATCTACGCTTAAGATCATCCCCGTAACGAGGATACGACCTCACTTACGCTCGCACACACGAGCTTACCTCGATACTTACATGTTGCTTTTGCTTCCAGCCTTCCACTCGCTTCCTTCGGCTCCCTCCGAAGTTACTCGAGTGTCGCCCGACCACCGCGGCTTCCTCCGGGTGTCGCTAGCCTTCAGCTCCAGCTATAGCAATTTACTGCACACTCGATTCAGCTCGTGAGATAACGACATGAACTTAACTTTGTATCGTTTGCTATAATCAAAACTCAAGTTCGACTTAGGTGCCTACTGCACCAATAGGATATGCTTTGGGAAGCATTATAAATGGTGAAAATCTATTGGATATGGATTAGGAGAGTTGTTTAGGGTTTGTATCAAATTTAAGGTGTGGAGAGTTCATGTTTGAACTTTGAACCTTATTTTTTATGATTTAGAGTTCCTATTGGCTTAGGGACTTCCCAAGGACATTGTTGGTGCAATGGTCAAGGGGGAGCAAGCCTTTAGGGGCGGGTATCCATCATGGGATGATGGATGGTATTTTTCCTCATGAGGGGGAAAATGGGATTTTGAGATACCAAATTTGGAAATTGGGAGAGTGTATAGGATTGCCTCTCTTGAGTGATATGGGACATATCACTAGGAAGATGGTAGGCATCCTAGGTATTTTTGGACCAAGGAGGAGATTATAAGATCTCATTGGGACATGAGACATTGACTTCCTTGGAGAGAACCTTTTTGTTGTTAGTCAAAAATGGGGAGAACTTATTGGGACAATGCCATCAATTGGAAAAATTGATGGGGATGATTGGTTTTTGTCAAACATCAAAAAGGGGGGAGATTGTTGGTGCAATCGACCCAGGTCACGATTGACCAAGAATCGAGCTTGACTCGAGAGATGTTTTCATATTCGACAAAAACATATGACAAAGTGATTGTCATGGGAAAGTCCAAGTCTTGGGTAATTGACATGGAAAGTCCAAGTGGGACACTTGGCATCTGGGAAAGTCCAAGCATGGGTCTTGGCAATGGAAAGTCCAACATGGGTTGGCAAGGAAAAGTCCAAGCATGGGTCTTTGCATGGAAAGTCCAACATGGGTTGGCAAGGGAAAGTCCAACATGGGTTGGCAAGGGAAAGTCCAAGCTTGAGTCTTGGCATTTGGAAAGTCCAAGGGGTTTGATATTGGCGGCGTAAATTCCAAGCGATAGTCTTGGCAGCATAAGTCCAATGGTTGGCGGCGTAAAGTCCAAGCGGAGTCTTGGCAGCGTAAGTCCAATGTGTCTTGGCGGTGTATACACCATTAGCATGACATAGCCGATGGAAGCACCTGAAGGCTAGCGCAATGGATGAACAAGTCATGGATGACTTGGAGGGATCCGAGAGGCGTGAGGTTGATGGAGGTGGCTAGAAGGCTTAGGTCTAGACTACGGGTGATCTAGCAAGTATGGAGGAACCATACTTGGGTTAAAGCTCATGTTTGAGGTTAAAACCTCATGTTTGAGGTGTGTCAGTTGACTGGTGTCATATGGCAATCGACTGGTATGAGTCAACTAGGGTTTGACTACGGGAAGTGTCCCAGCAGTCGACTGCCAGAGGTGGGCAGTCGACTGCTGGATCGAGCAGTCGACTAATGTTGTGATGTGTCGACTGGTGCTCGATATTTCGAGCTCAAAATGCAGTTTCACTCGACTGCTCGGGCTAACAGTCGAGTGAAGGCTCGATCAGTCGACTGATGGACATGATCAGTGGATTGATGTCCTATCCGTTAGATTTTTTCAGCGTGGATTACACCGTTATCTCACAGCAACAGTGTCATCAATCGATTGATGGTCCCGAGCAGTCGACTGACTGGCGATTTCCAGCCCAGGCATAAGCTTTAAATGGAGCTCATGGAGGAGATTTCGACCACCGTTCTTTGAGGTGTTTTGGGGCGAGTTGCTGATGCAATTCAGGGTCTCCAAGTGCTACTCGATCATCCTAGCAAGCAAGCATTCAAAAGAGTTTTGTGTAAATTTTTCTTTGCATCTCTTGTTGTATTTCATATTGTATTTGCTTGTTGTATTTAGTTTATTATTGTAAACTATTGTAAGAGGTTTCTCTGCCTCCAACTTATGTTGAGAAGGAGTTATTGCATAGTGGTGTGTGATTGGCATTGCTAGAGCTCTTTAGAGCTCAATCCGTGGAGTAGGAACCGTTCAGTTCCGAACCATGTTAAATAGTTATGTTTGCGTGTTTGTCTATTTCGTTATTGCTTTATTTCTATTTCCGTTGCGCGCTAACGAAATTTGTAGAGATGAACGCAATGAATTCCATCAAGTACTAGCACGACGCTATTCACCCCCTCTAGCGATCAACATTTCCTCTACAAGTAGATGCAGATCCCGAGATAAAAAGGACTATTCTAGCAAAACAAAGATTTCATAAGTGACTCAAGGAAGCACAATCTTATACGATGGCAGGACATGTTGAGAACAAACTTCTAAGAAAATATGTTGCACCAAAAATAAAGGGATTAAGATTGAGTATTCGATGACCCCCTATCGAGGCAAACAACTTTGAATTAAAACCTGCCCCTACTATGTATGATTCAATAAAACCAGTTTGGGGCAACATCTACAGAAGGCCCCAATCTACATCTTGAGTTAGTTTAGAATTCTATGAAACTTTAAAATTTAATGGAGCTTTTGCAGACGCTATTAGGTTAAGGCAATTCTCATTCTCCCTTTGGGATAAACTCAGGACATGGTTGTATTCACTCCCACAAGACTTTATCACCACATGGGATCAACTTGAGAAAAATTTTATAAAAAAATATTTTCCTCCTAGCAAAATCGCAAACCTTTGCTATCAAATCACAAACTTCACACAAAGAGATGGATAATCATTATTCGAAGCTTGGGATAGATTTTTGTTGGTGCAATCGGCCCAGGTCATGATTGACCGGACTCGAATTTGACTCGAGTGATGTTTTGATGTTCGACAAAAACATATGACAATGTGATTGTCATGGTAAAGTCCAAGTCATGGGTACTTGACATGGAAAGTCCAAGTGGGACACTTGGCATTGGGAATGTCCAAGTCTTGAGTACTTGGCATGTAAAGTCCAAGCATGGGTCTTGGCAAGGAAAAGTTCAACATGGGTTGGCAAGGAAAGTCCAAGCATGAGTCTTGGCAAGGAAAAGTCCAAGCATGGGTCTTGGCATGGAAAGCCCAACATGGGTTGGCAAGGAAAGTCCAAGCATGAGTCTTGGCATTTGGAAAGTCCAAGGGGAATATTGGTAGATTAAAGTCGAAGGGTGAAGTCTTGGCAGTATATGTCCAATGGATGGAGGCGTAAAGTCCTAGGGTGAAGTCTTGACAACATAAGTCCAATGGTTGGCGGCATAAAGTCCAAGCGGAGTCTTGGCAGCGTAAGCCCAATGTGCCTTAGCGGTGTAGACACTATTAGTATGACAATAGCCGATGGAAGCACTTGAAGGCTAGCGTATGGATGAACAAGTTATGGATGACTTGGAGGGATCCGATAGGTGCGAGCCTGACGGAGGTGGCTAGAAGGCTTAGGTCTAGGCTACGAGTGGTCTAGCAAGTATGGGGGCACCATACTTGGGTTTAAACCTCATGTTTGAGGTGTATCAGTCGACTGGGACCATGGGTCCGTCGACTGGTGTGAGTCAACTAGGGTTTTATCAGGAAGTGCCCGGCATCGATTGAGGGAGGAGGGCGATCGCTAGATCGAGCAATCGATCGATCCGTGAGCAGCTTGATCGATGTGATCTCGGGATCTCGGGCACAGAAGGTTCTCCAGTCGAGTGATCGGCCCGAACACTCGACTGATTGAGCCATCAGTCGACTGAGGGGTATGATCAGTCGATTGATGGTGTATCCGTTGGACTTATCCGACGTGGTTCATGCCGTTGTGAGACAACAGATACAGGGGCAATCGACTAATAGTCCCAATCAGTCGACTGCTAGGCAAAATCCAACCCAAGGAGTAGCTTTAAATTGAGCTCGTGGAAGAGGGATTTGACAGTGATTTCTTGGATGTTTTTTAGGCGATTTGCTGGTGCAAATCAGGATCTTCAATCACGATTCAAGCGATCAACAACCAAGTATTCCAAAACAATAGTTGTAAAGTTTTATTTACATTGTTTTGTATATTCATCTTGTATTTTCTTGTTTACTTGTTGTATTACTTAGTGTAATCATTTGTACGAGGTTTCTCCACCTCTTACTTGTGTCGAGAATGAGTTATTGTTATAGTGGTGTATGATTTTCATCTCTAGGGCTCTTACGAGCCCAACCCGTGGAGTAGGAACCATTCGGTTCCGAACCATGTTACATCTTGTGTTTTGATGGTGTTTGCATTGTATTGTTTCTATTTCTGCTGCATACTAATATATTTGTAGCAAGCACGATCGAATTTTCCATCCAACAACGAATCGGTATTCACCCCCCCCCCTAGCAGTCATCGAACAACCCTACAATTGGAATCAGAGCCTGGGGCTCTTCTACAGACTAACCGCCGGGAGCAAAAGACGCTAGATGGTGAAGAGGAAGAAGATGGAATTTGAAGAATAATTGGGTTGGGATATCAACACCCCAATTCCATACACCTTCTATGGACTGGAAGGGTTTAAGCAATGGAGGGCACAAATCGAAAAATTTATTATGATGAAGGGCTTCGAAGATTGGTCCGCCTTGATGGATGGGTTTGATTTTCCAAGAGGGCCGAAAAGAGGATTCCTAAAGATGAAGAAATGGATCGAGGAACAACTCCAAGATTTCAAGAGAAATCAAAAGGTAATAAAATTTTTGGTTGAATTAATACCTAACAATGTTGTGTCCAAGTTAGGTGAATACAAGGATGCAAAGGAATTTTGGAGTGAATTGGCCAAGTTCCATGAAGAACCATCCATGGATCAAGTCGAGAGAGAGCTCGAAGAAGAAGAAAGTTCTTCCTCACAAGAAAGTGAGGAGTCGGAATTTGAAGAGGAGTCAACTTCAGGATCGGTGGAAGAGGAGGTGGAAGAAGTAAAAGAAGCCTCCACCTCTAGGATTGAGGGGGAGGAGAGAATTTGCACTCCGGAGCATGATCAAGAGGAAGCATCCACTGTTGGCATCGTGCTATTCCTCGAAATGCTCATCGGCTCCCATGTCCCCGGATTAAAATTTTCACTAAGTGAAAACTAATCCGGATGGGATGAGTTTCCTAAGCACAACCAATTCGTCGTCGTGCTAACGACTTGAGCGATCGCTTGAACAAACTAGTTGTTCAAGCAACACAACTCTTCTAGTCGGTTAGCCGCGGAAGAGACGACGGAAGGATCGCCGGTTTTTGTGTTTATCTTCGGGGTCCATGATTATACAAATACATACAAATTCAAACTAGTATAATCAACACATACATAAAGTAAGCATCCACACAAAACATGCATATAATTGTAAAGCAATTATAAACATAATACAAAAGAACATTAACCAAATTAACAAGATTATACCTCTTGTTATACCTCTTGATCTTCTATTGTATGTCCTCCCTCCTTTTGGACATCGTGTGGGCGACGATCTACCAAAAGTTGAAGCCTCCTAGATCACCAATCTTCCTTTCCTTGTTCACTAGGAACAAAGGAAGATCCTAAAACAAAACTCATCTTCCTTTCTAGAACCGGCCACCAAGTCAATAAACTCGATGTTGCCGCTGGCCAAGGAAGATATAATGGAGTATGGAAACCAACCAAAAGAGAAACACCAAGGGTATGGGCACCGGCCAACACTTGGAGAAAGGAAAGGAAAACAATCCTCCTCCTTGTTGCCGCCCAAACCCTAGACAAAGCTCTCCTAATTTCCGGCCAAGGATGAAGGGAAGGAGAATAGGTTGAGCTCCGGCCAAGGTAGAGGGAACAAGGATAGTGGTCGGCCAACACTTAGAAGGAAGAAGAAAAGGATCTTCATCTTCTTGTTGCCGCCCACCCTAATCCCAAAACCCTAACCCTAGCCGCCCAACCCCAATCCTATCCCAACTAGGACTTGATTGTCGCTCAAGGGAAGGTATCCTAATTCCATCCAACCTAAGCCATAGAAGGAAGGGAGAAGCTTGGGCGCCGGCCAAACCAAGGAGGAAAGAGGAGAAAAGCGTTGTCGGCCATCATTAGGAAGAAGAAGAAGAAACTTGTTCTTCTTGTTGCCGCCCAACACAATGAACCAAACCCTAACCCTAACCTCCTCCTATTTCTTGCCGCCCAAGCCACCTTGTCTCAATTAGGTTTTCCCATTGTCTTTGCCGCCCAAGCCTAAGCCCATATATATAGAGTTAGGTTTAGGCCTTGGTTTAATCTCCTCCATTGGTTCTAGAGATTTAATCTCAACCGTCGAATCTAGAGATTTAATCTCAACCGTAGGATCTAGAGATTTAATCTCAACCGTCGGTTCTAGGGTTTTAATCCCAACCATCGAATCTAGAGATTTAATCTCCACCGTCGGTTCTAGGGTTTTAATCCCAACCGTCGGATCTAGAGATTTAATCTCCACCGTCGGTTCTAGGGATTTAATCCCAACCGTTGAATCTAGAGATTTGTTTTCCATCATTTGATCTAGACTTCATGAGGTGTAAATAGGCTACAATAGGGACCATGAGGAGGAGTTGGATCTTGGCCACCCGATGGATCGGAACCACACAAACTTGATCCATCAATGATGTTCCATTCCACTAGAGGATCATCATTGAACTACCTCACCAACCCCCATAAATTAATATGGGCTCCATATATTATTTGTACATCCATCTCCCCGTGTTTAAGATATCGAATGTCCGTCAATTGATTGATTTACTGACCATCAATCAATTAACATCTAACTCCTCGAGTAGTATCACTCAACCTTATCATCATGTTGACTAAGTCAACCTGCAGGGTTTACATGATGAACCTTATGAGCTTCTCAAGGGGACATCATCAACCTAATATATAGGACACAGTTTCCTCCTATAATCAACGGCACACCATGTAAATAATATCATTTCCCAACTTACCGGGCATATTGATTTAATACATGTAAATCTCACCCTTTGGTAAATCAAAGAAATAAATACTAAGTACATGTGCCCGTTATTATATCGGGATTAAGAGCATGTATAACATAATATCCGAGGTCTGATTCAATTATATAGTCAGCAATAAATTGAATCACCTCTATGTCGGTCTTGCTCAATACACCTAAGTGTACTAGTGTAACTCTATGTTCAAGACAAAACAATACCAAGCTACACTACAACCATGCCAATGGTTTGTCCAAAACCATCTTGGTTGTGAGCCTCTACTTATACTCTACAAGGGACTGATAACATGATCTTCTATGCCACACCCAAGCACCATGTTATCTACAATGTAATGTATTAGACAATATGCACATATATCATAAATATAAAGTGAAAACAATGTGTTGGATTGATGCGGTTCGCTAGAGGGGGGGGTGAATAGCGATAAAAACTTTTTCTCGTTTCTTTCGTTAAAACTCGAGAGAAGATTAATTGCAGCGGAAATGTAAAGTAAATAGAGACAAATAGGTTTTACTTGGTTCGTAGCCTTTGGCTACTACTCCAAGGCCCTAATGGTCCTTGACCACGCACGGAGGGCAAATACTAAACGAACTCCTTCTCGATGGAGATAGGAGTTAAACGAATACAAAAACTCAAGAAAGACTCAAGGTAGAGGGACACTCCCCCTCTCCTTGATATGATTTAAAGCTCGAAATAAAAACAACTTATACAAATTTAAAGATTATACCGACGACTTCAAAGATTGGAGGTTGAAGCTCTAGTCGTCGTCTTGGCAGCGCTTCGTCGTAGGGATGTAGGAGAGTCGGAGTGTATCGGAAGCAATTGGAAGCTTTTGAATTAATGAAAAACCCTAGGTTTGGCCCTCCTTTTATAGCCTTTAAGCCCCTCATCGAATGGGTCTTTATCCAATCACAAATGGGCACAAACCCTCAAAATGGTGATCTCGACCTTCCTGATCATGATCACGATCGAGTCCTCATTGACGGATCGTGATGATCATGCTAGCTGCAAGGCAAGGTTAGCTCAACAAAAACATAATTTCGATGGTCGTCGACCATTCGATCTCGACCTAGACCATCTATAAGAAGTCTTTGGTCAGATCTACGCTTAAGATCATCCCCGTAAAGAGGATACGACCTTACTTACGCTCGCACACATGAGCTTACCTCAGTACTTACGTGTTGCTTTTGCTTCCGGCCTTCCACTCAATTCCTTCGGCTCCCTCCGAAGTCTCTTGAGTGTCGCCCGACCACCGCGGCTTCCTCCGGGTGTCGCTAGCCTTCAGCTCCAGCGTTGAGACTTTTCTACACACTTGATTTAGCTCATGAGATAACAATATATGCTTAACTTTGTATCGTTTGCTATAATCAACACTTAGGTTCGACTTAGGTGCCTACTGCACCAACAATCTCCCCCTTTTTGATTTATGGCAAACCTGTTAGTGCTTATAAGCTCCACATATCTCCACAATGGTATGATATTGTCCACTTTGGGTCTAAGCCCTCATGGTTTTATTTTTGGGCTTTACCCAAAAGGCCTCATACCAATGGAGATATCTTTTTTCTTATAAGCACATGATCTTTTTCCATGTCTTACCAATGTGGGACTTTGATTGTATTCCTCATACTCCCAACAATCCCCCCCTCAAACGAAGGACCACATTGGGCCCCCCCTCAAGCCTATCCCTCCTCGAAGGATTTTCTCTGCTTGATGTCCGATCTTCAACCCACCAGGACTTCCTGCCAGTTGTTCGGTCCCCCCGACCCAACTAGACTTCCTTCATAATGTCTGGTTCTCTTGATCCGGATGTGGGAGCTCAACTTCCTTCGTTCGAGGTTCATGGCTTGACATGGACCATGGCTCTGATACCAATTGTTAGTGCTTATAAGCTCCACATATCTCCACAATGGTATGATATTGTCCACTTTGGGTCTAAGCCCTCATGGTTTTATTTTTGGGCTTTACCCAAAAGGCCTCATACCAATGGAGATATCTTTTTTCTTATAAGCACATGATCTTTTTCCATGTCTTACCAATGTGGGACTTTGATTGTATTCCTCATACTCCCAACAAAACCCACATACAAAGTTAAGTAAATAGCAAGCATGAAGAGTAATAATGTGCATGAGAAAAAAAAATATGAAGATTAAGTTGGAGTAGTAAGGATTTTCTTCAAGTATTCCCCTTGAGGAAACCTCCCCCTTGACCGAGGGTGAGTCTTGAAGAAAGACCTTAATCCTCCCCCTTGAGGGTTGCTTTAAGTAATTAACATTACTTAAAGGTTGCCTTAGTAAAACGTTTTAGTTAAGCCCTTTCTCCCCCTTAAGTAAAACATTAACGACATAAAGTTTTAAAAAAAAAAGTTTAAGTAAAACGTAGATGGCACAAATAAGTTTAAGAATTCTTTGGCCTTTTGGTAAAAGTTAACTAAGTTTTAACTTTTGGTTTAAATATGAAGTAAGAGTTAAGTTATCAAAAAATTTTGACCCCTTAACTTTGGCCTTTTTCTCCCCCTTTTGCCGTATATCGAAAAGAGTAAGGGGTGTGTGGAAAACAAAATAAGTGTTAAATTTAAAGTCCAAGCATGTTCCCCATTTTTTATAAAAAAAATAATATACTGAAAATAAGCTCATCTATAAAATGTTCAACTCATATTTGGCTTGATTGATATGTAAGATCAACCAGTCCTGGTCAGAGTTGGTTAGTATGTATGATTATACTCCGTGGTTCATAGCGATGCACTAGCTCTACATCTGGAACCAGGAGTAAGGTCCTAACATCTCACGCCCATCTACGTGGCTAAGTACACAGAAACATTAGTCCTATGTGTTGTGAGATGTACTGGTTCCTTAAATCTATAGGTGCATGATATCTAAGGTATGTCCTATGCTAGTTCCATAAAAATGAAATTAAAGAAATAGTAGTAAGAATATATAATTTGCATGTACCTATTCTATTACGCATATGCCCAATTTTCGTCTTAATAGACTAAATTCGGCTTCGGGTAGGAGTTTAGTAAATAGGTCTAATAAGTTAGACTTCGATTCGACGTATTCGAGTTGTATTGCTCCGTTGGCCACATGTTCTCGAATGAAATGGTGTTTGACCTCTATATGTTTGGTCCTAGAGTGACATATCGGATTCTTTGTAAGATTAATTGAACTAATATTATCTACATGAAGTTTAGTATTCGTAAAGTCTAACTTAAAGTCACGGAGGGTGTGCTTCATCCAAAGAAGCTGCGTGACACACTCACCCATCGCGATGTATTCGGCTTCGGTGGTAGATAAAGCAACACAGTGTTGCTTCCTACTGCACCAACTCACTAGACTCGAGTCGAGAAGTTGATAATAACCACTCGTGCTCTTTCTATCGAGCTTACTACCGGCATAATCCGAATCAGAGTAGCTGATTAGTTTGAACTCCGTAGATCTAGGGTACCAAATACCAACGTTAAGTGTACCCTTAAGATATCTAAGGATATGCTTAACTAGGGTTAGGTGGGACTCCTTAGCACAGGTTTGAAACCTGGCGCACATACTTACTGCGAATAGGATGTCGGGTCGACTCGCAGTTAAGTATAGGAGACTCCCTATTACGCTCCTATAGTATTTTAAGTCAATGGACTTACTTTCTAGGTCTTCTCCTATGTTAACATTTATCGCCATTGGGGTGTTTATTACCTTAGCGTCTTGCATTCCAAATCTTTTAATTAACTCCTTAGTGTATTTTTGTTGATATAGGTATATACCATCCTTAGTTTGTTTAATTTGTAGACCTAAAAAGAAACTTAACTCGCCTACCAAGTTCATTTCGAACTCACTTTCCATGAGTGAAACGAACTCGTTTAGTAAGGCTGAGTTAGAGGTTCCAAAAATTATATCGTCTACGTAAATTTGAGCTATGAATATTTCTTTACCTAAGGTTTTTACGAAGAGAGTTGGGTCAACTAAGCCTTGGTTAAACCCTTTTGACTTAAGATGGATTGAAAGTCTCTCGTACCAAGCTCGAGGAGCTTGTTTAAGTCCATAGAGAGCCTTCTTAAGTTTTAGAACATGGTCGGGTTTATCTAGATTTTCGAATCCGGGGGGTTGGCTAACATAAACTTCTTCTTTAATGTATCCATTTAGGAATGCCGACTTAACATCCATTTGAAACAGCTTAAATCCTCGATGTGCGGCATAACCTAGCAACATTCGAATGGATTCGAGTCTAGCTACTAGGGCATAGGTTTCATCGTAATCTAAGCCTTCGACTTGACTAAACCCTTTGGAGACTAACCTAGCCTTGTTTCTAACTACTTCACCTTTATCATCAAGCTTATTTCAAAACACCCACCTTGTTCCAATTATCGTTTTGTATTTAGGTGGTGGTACTAGTTCCCACACTTCATTCCTAGTGAATTGAGCTAGCTCTTCTTGCATTGCAATAATCCAATCGGGATCAAGAAGAGCTTGTTCAATTGATTTGGGTTCTATCTTTGAAATTAAGGAAATTTGACTAAGGTTCCTATAGGATGCTCTAGTTCGAACTCCTAGATTAGGATCTCCTATCACTTGATCGATAGGGTGGTTAGTCTGAATCCTAGATTGGGTTGGGTTTGAGTCTACAACTTGATCCATAGGATGACTCGTTTGAGTTCTAATTTGGTTGGAGTCATCTATCACTTGATCAATAGAGTGATTTGGTTGAACACTAGTTTGACTCGGATCACTTGTAACTTGGTCAACAAGAGAAGTTGGTTGATGTGGATTAGACTCGATCTCAGGGTCGGAGACGAGTTTGGTATCAGTGGGCTCAACACTTGGGGTCATTAAGGGTTTTGTAGGTTCGGGCACTTCATCGAACACTACATTAATAGTCTCTTCGACTCTAAGGGTGTCGTGGTTATATACTCTATAAGCTCGACTTGTAGTCGAGTATCCTAGAAAGATTCCGATTGTGGTTTTGGATGTAAATTTCCCTAGGTAATCCTTAGTGTTTAGGATATGTACCTTACACCCAAATACCCTAAAGTACTTGATGTTAGGTATTTTACCGTGATAAATCTCGTACGAGGTATTAAGGTGCCTTTTTACCATAAGGATCCTATTTTGGACATAGCATGTCGTACTTACGGCTTCTGCACAAAACCTATCGGGTAGGTCGTATTCGTTCAACATGGTCCTAGCGGCTTCTTGTAGAGTTCGGTTTTTCCACTCCACTAGGCCATTTTATTGAGGGGTCCTAGGGCAAGAGAATTCATGGTGGTATCCATTTAGGTTACAGAAGTCGATGAACCTTTGATTTTCGAATTCACCACCATGATCGCTTCTAAGTCTTTTAACCTTAAGGTCTTTTTGATTCTCGATTAATTTGAATAGATTGATTAATTGATCTAGGGTATCATTTTTATGTTTGATGAACCTAACCCAGGTAAACCTGGAGTAGTCATCAATTATGACTAAGCAATATTGACTTTTATTGAGTGACTTGGCTCCATGTGAATCGAATAGATCCATATGTAGGAGCTCAAGTACACTTGAGGTTCGTTCTTGGTTAGTTAACTTGTGTTGTGTCCTAGGTTGTTTTCCTTGTTGACAAGCATTACAGATTTTATTAATCAAGTTGTTGAGGTTGGGTAAGTCTCTGACTAAGCCACTCTGACTCATCTTGTGGACGAGTCTTGGGTGCGAGTGACTGAGTCGTCGGTGCCACAACCATGATTCCTCTTCCTGTGTCATAAGACATTTGGCTGAGGATTTGATTAAGTTAATTGTATCAATGTTATTTGTCCTAGTTCCTTTGAGTATTGTTTTAGCTGTTTTATTTGTTTTAATTACACATTCATTTTCTAAAAATACGACCTTATAGTTATTGTCACATAATTGGCTTACGCTAAGCAGGTTATATTCAAAATTCTCTACAAGTAATACATTTTTAATAACAAAATTCGAGTTAAGCTCGATATCACCTGATCCGATGATTTTGAGCTTGCCGTTATTCCCAAAGGCTACCGATCCTTGTCGTTTGAATCGAAGCTTTGTGAATTTGAGTCGATCCCCGGTCATGTGTCGGGAGCAACCGCTGTCCAACATCCATTGATCCTACACACAAGGTGGTTGGATTGGATGTTAGATTTTTTTAAAAAAAAAATTGGTTGTAAGTTGTTAAACCTAGGTCATCTCACCTGTGTCTATATGATCAAGCATGTTATACTTATGTATTTTTTGTGAGATGACATCCAATTAAGTTGATTAAGTGTATTTAGGTTCAAGTAATTTTATGTTAGATTTGGATTTGACCCTAGGCTTGTCAAGTTTACCTTTTCAAGATCATGGCTTCCAGGTCGTGGCGAGGCACAGGGGCCTTCTTTTATCGGATCATCGACCACTTCCTTAGACAAAGCCATGTTCAAGAAAATGATGACTTGACTCACCTAAGATTATTTCCTTGTCTAACTGGTTATTTTTGAAAAGAGGCTCCCCAAGGCTCAATCTTTTCGAAGAATTTTAGTTGGTTATGTTTTTGAAAAGAGGCTCCCCGAGGCTCAATCTTTTCGAAGAATTTTAGTTGGTTATGTTTTTGAAAAGAGGCTCCCCGAGGCTCAATCTTTTCGAAGAATTTTAGTTCATGTTCTAAGTGAGTTCACAAGTTTTAAAGTACAAACTTTCTAAGTTAAATCATGCAATTTCTAAGTTAAAGCACAAACATTCTAAGTTAAAACATGCAATTTCTAAGTTAAAGCACAAACATGTTTTGTACTGGCTCCCCCTAGACCGTTGAATCGGTTCGGTCTATCCACATAGTGGATTTGGTCCTTGGGAATCCAGGACGGGTTGGATCCTAGAGTTGAAATCAAAAGGTTCTTAGGGACCCATGCTTGGACATGTTTCCTATGTCGACTTACAATCGACATATACGACCTATTAGTCGTGTTTGAGTTAAATCCTAGTCCAGCCTTGTTGTACACGGCCCTTTGAGATCCAAGTAGGAGGTCAAGTCCTTTGGATCCCGAAGTGAACCTTTCCAACATGTTCCTAAGATCTTCGACTTGACTTTTCAAGAGAGAGTTCTCAACTTCGAGCTTTTCAACTCGAGTTGAGTCCTTCTCTTGAACTCGACTAGTCGAAGAGGTTAGGGAGACCTCGTGTTTGAGGAGTTTAACCTCCTCAACAAGGGTCTCGACCTTGGACTCGGACTTAGCTAACTTCCTAGACAAAAACCTAACCGTATTATGTAAAGTATTAAATAAAGTTCGACTTACTTTAAGGGTATCTTTTGAACCGGATGTGTATCCGTGGCTTGACTTGAAGGTAGCTTCATAGTCCGAATCATCCTCAGGTTCCGACTCAAGTTCAGGTTCGGTCTCCGTGTCCGACTCAATTGATTTCGCCATGAAGACGTGGTCTTTGTCTTCTTCGGATGACGCTTCTTCCCATGTCGCGTTGAGGGCCTTCTTGTGCTTAGGTGCTTGGTGGTTGAGCTTGGGGCACTCGGACTTGATATGTCCAAACCTGTTGCACTCATAACACCTAATATTGGAACTTTTAGTCTTACCTTGGTTGGGTCGAGTCATGGTTCGCTTTCGTCCCTTGGCTATCCTTCGAGCTAGGTTCATTAGTTCGGCAGTCAACTCCGAGTCAACTTCTTCTTCGGACTCGTCTTCCTCCTCGGTTGGTGGTGGCTTGCTTGCGATTTTCTTCTTCTTTGATCCTGCAAACAAGGCTATACCCCTCTCGGGCTCCGAGTTAGACTGCTCATGAAGTTCAAAATCCGAAAAGAGTTCATCTAACCTAATTTTAGAAAGGTCCTTGGAGACCTTATAGGCATCGACCATGGATGCCCATAAGGTAGTCCTCGGAAAAGAGTTTAGGACATACCTTATAAGGTCGCGGTTTTCGACCTTTTGCCCGATTGCGTGTAGGTTGTTGACGATGTCCTGGACTCGGGCGTGAAGTTGTGTCGCAGACTCGTGTTCCTGCATTTTTAGGTTATATAGTTTATTGAAAAGAAGATCACGCTTACATACCTTGGCTTCGTCGGTCCCTTCGTGTAGCTCCACTAGTTTTGTCCAAAGATCTTTTGTGCTTATGAAGGGGCCGACGCGATTTAGCTCCTCCTTGGATAGGCCGCATTGAAGGATTTACGTTGCCTTAGCGTCGGCTTCGACTTGTTTTTTTGTTGCAATGGTCCATTGGTCATAATCCAAGGAGTCACCCACTTCATTAGTCGGAAGTGTGAAACCCGTTTGGATTATGATCCACATCTCGATTTGGGTTTTAAGAAAGCATTCCATCCGACCCTTCCAATAACGGAAGTCATCTCCGTTGTAAAACGGAGGTCGGACGGTGCTAAACCCTTCGAGATGGGCCATTAGAACAAAGAACACAAGGAGATGAAGGAAAAAAAACTAGCAATGACAAAAACACACAAAAAAGTACCAAGACTCGCGTCTTGGATTAGTAGTGCGGGAGTAAATTTAACAAAGCGAAATAAATCTAAAATAAATAGAAATAAAAGAATAATAAATCTGTGAAAAATGGCTAGACTGGTGGTTTCACCAAATCTTAGCAACCCCCGGCTCTGATACCAATTGTTGGATCGATACGGTTCGCTAGAGGGGGGGTGAATAGCGATAAAAACTTTTTCTCGTTTCTTTTGTTAAAACTCGAGAGAAGATAAATTGCAGTGGAAATGTAAAGTAAATAGAGACAAATAGGTTTTACTTGGTTCGTAGCCTTCGGCTACTACTCCAAGGCCCTAATGGTCCTTGACCACGCATGGAGGGCAAATACTAAACGAACTCCTTCTCGATGGAGATAGGAGTTAAACGAATACAAAAACTCAAGAAAGACTCAAGGTAGAGGGACACTCCCCCTCTCCTTGATATGATTTAAAGCTCGAAATAAAAACAACTTATACAAATTTAAAGATCATACCAACGACTTCAAAGATTGGAGGTTGAAGCTCTAGTCGTCGTCTCGGCAGCGCTTCGTCGTAGGGATGTAGGAGAGTCGGAGCGTATCGGAAGCACTTGGAAGCTTTTGAATTAATGAAAAACCCTAGGTTTGGCCCTCCTTTTATAGCCTTTAAGCCCCTCATCGAATGGGTCTTTAGACAATCACAAATGGGCACAAAACCCCTTGAAAAATGGTGATAACTCTTGACTACTCGAGGCTGATCCTTTGACTAGCAGTCGACTGATGGCCATCACCCGATCATTCTTGTGAGATCGATCGATTCGACCTTCAATGATCATTTGTTTGGCGCGATCGAGTCCTCCAAATGGCGATCGGTGATGCTAGCTGCAAGGCAAGGTTAGCTCAACAAAAACATAATTTCGATGGTCGTCGACCATCCGATCTCGACCTAGACCATCTATAAGAAGTCTTTGGTCGGATCTACGCTTAAGATCATCCCCGTAAAGAGGATACGACCTTACTTATGCTCGTACACACGAGCTTACCTCAGTACTTACGTGTTGCTTTTGCTTCCGGCCTTCCACTCAATTCCTTCGGCTCCCTCCGAAGTCTCTTGAGTGTCGCCCGACCACCGTGGCTTCCTATGGGTGTCGCTAGCCTTCAACTCCAGCGTTGAGACTTTTCTGCACACTTGATTTAGCTCATGAGATAACAATATATGCTTAACTTTGTATCATTTTCTATAATCAAAACTTAGGTTCGACTTAGGTGCCTACTGCACCAACACAATGATCATGTGATTCTTATTTCAAAATAAAGATGTTCATACAAAAGAGCTAGACTTTCAGTATACATCCCAACAATCTCCCACTTATACTAAAAGACTATGCTGTCCTCATACTGCCATACATCTGATTCCCCTTCCCTCCACATGCCTATCAAAGCTCTTGCCAGAAGGGCCTTAGTGAAAGGGTCTACCAGGTCATCCTCTGATGCAATCTAGGCGACAACAACATCTACCTCCTTTGCGATTTCTCGTATCAGGTGGTACTTGCGCTCCATGTGTTTACTAGCCTTATGGGCTCGTGGTTCCTTCGAGTTTGCAACTGCACCATTATCACAATAAATTGTGATAGTTCTGGGCAAACCATGAATCACATCCAAGTCCATCAGGAAGTTCCTGAGCCATACAACTTCCTTGGCTGCCTCAGACGCTGCCACATACTCAGCTTCAATGGTAGAGTCCCCCACGCATTTCTGCTTGACACTCATCACTACTATGGCTCCACCTCCAAAAGTAAACACAAACCCCGAGGTGGACTTACTCTTGTCCCTATTTGATTGGAAATCCGAATCCGTGTAACCCACAGGGAATAATTGGTCTGCCCGGTAAACTAGCATATAATCCCTAGTCCTTCTCAGGCACTACAATATATGTTTTACCGCAGTCCAATGTCCCTGTCATGGATTACTCTGATATCTGCTGACCATGCCTACGGCAAAGTAGATATCTGGTCTCGTACATAGCATAGCATACATTAGGCTTCCTACCGCTGAAGCATAAGGAACTGCCTATATCTCCTCTATCTTTTCAGATGTTTTAGGACACATCTCCTTAGATAAAGTAACTCCATGCCTGAAAGGTAGAAAACCCTTCTTGGAGTTCTGCATCCTAAAACGATCCAAAATCATGTCTATGTATGAAGCTTGGGATAAGTACAACATCCTTTTCCTGCGATCCTTATAACCTTGATCTCAAGGATGTGTCATGCTTCTCCCAAGTCCTTCATATCTAACTGTTTGGACAACCATACCCTTGTGGGGATCGATTGGCCGGCTAGAGAGGGGTGAATAGCCCTCTTATGATGGATGTCGGGATTCTCTCGTCTACAAAGCGTTAGCGCAAGCAGAATATACAAATACAAATAAAGACAACACAAAAGATAGACAAGCAATACAAACACGAGATGTAACGTGGTTCACGGCTACGCCGCTAATCCATGGTCCGATTCGTCCAAGGTGAATCACTCCTCCAAATCTATCCACTAGATCTCTCCTTTGCACAAAGCTAGATGGAGGTAACCTCTTTACACAAAAACACTCCTCTTACAAATATAATGGAAATAAGCTTGAGTAAGAGGATGGAAAGCTTTAGGGAACTTTGGGAGAGTATTAGAGCATAAGTATTAGCCTCCCAAAGCCCTACCCCCTTCCTTTTTATAGAGGAAGAGGGTTTCTTCTCGATGCCCTCGATCACCGACCGTCCAAGAGTCGCTGCCCAATAATCTGCCGCTTTCCACGCTTGGACTTCATCCATCCATCGACATCACCGATCGATCCGACCGTCGATCGATGCTCGATCGATTGAGTGATCAATCGAGTCGACCCATTCTCGCGGCCCATGCACAATGCCATCACCGATCGACATTCCTTGCGACATCGCCGATCGCACCCGATCTGGCGATCGCCAAGCACTAAATCGGTATTATACCACCGATCGAACTATCGATCGACTCAGAGAAGTCGATCGCCATTCCCGGCAAGCGTGTCGGGAAAACCCATCCGACACTTGGCCAAATGGCCAAGTTTCACCTAAGAGCTACCCCTTCCCGGGTTACAATCGCTCACTCTCATCTCTCGGAGTCCCTCGCCTTCGAAGTTCTCTTCGTTCGCGGCCACGTCCCTCGGCAGCATCAGGCGCATGGCTCTGCAATGCTCCTTCGCGTCTCTAGCCTCGAAGTCTACTTCCTCCGGCTTCACTCCAAGCTTCTCGTCCGGCGGTCCCTCGGATGCTCCAAGCGCACGACTTCCGCAAAGCAATCCTTCACCGACTCAAGGTCCGAGTGATGAGATGTGAAACTCGTCACGACTCCATGTGCGAATTACTAAGTCCTTCATGACTTCAACGCACATATCAAATCAACATAACACCCTAACTTAAACCCTTTGTCACACACATCAAAACCTTATCATGGCAAGAGATTGCCCTAACAATCTCCCCCTTTTTGATGTGTGGCAATCCGTTTAAGTTAGGTAAAAACATTTGATAAAAATTTCTAAGGTAAGAAAGCATGTAAACATAAAACATGATATAGCAACATGCAACTCTCCCTTAATCCATGAAACTCCTCATACAATTTAAATTTCTCCCCCTATCACTTTTTAACAATTTCTCCCTCCCCCTATCACAATTTACTTAAACATAATTATCTCTCCCCCTTTGACACCATCGAAAAGATTAACACTAAGTTAAAAACTCATGGCATCAAGTATAATAGAAGGAAAAATACCAAAAATTGCTCTAAAACCTGAATTCGGCCTCAACTAGTCTGATTTACAGGCCATCAGTCGACTGACATGATTTTCAGGATTTCTTGATTTTCGGACCGAATTTCAGAAATGCGTTAAAAATTCCAAAAAATTCGAAAAATCATGAAATTTGGGGAACACATTTCTTTTAAGTATATCTATCAGTGAAAAATAGGTTTTCATGAAAAATCATTATATTTCCACGTATTTGTGAAAAATCCAAAAGCTTTAAAAACTACTAGGTTTTTTATCATAAGAGTATCCATTTTAACACCTAGTCTTGCTTTGAATTGTTTCAAAACATGAATACATAGATTTTAGATTAAGAAATTGTTTTGAAAACATATGGAATATCCAACCATGATCTTTGGGCAATATGTCTATGAATTAAACATAAGCCTTCCCCATGATTGGTCTATTATTGCTATTTTGATACTTTAAATGACCATCTAAATGTCATAGGCATTAGTGGACATTTGTATCATCCTAACATCTCACTCATGCTAAGTTTTCAATCAAGGTAGCCTATGGTTAGTGTGAGATGCATCCTAGGGGGTATTTGTATATACTTAACCAATATATTCATGCAATTCTATCAAGGTTAAGTATCACCCTAACAATCTACATGATCATAGAGACATATATGATTTAATTTCACATTATGATCATGAACTACATGTTTTCATCAAATTATAATCATGCATTAGGTATTATATCATGATAATAAGTAAAGTATCACCTAAAGCATGATTTAAACCTATTTCTTATGATAATGTGCCAAATTTCAAAATCATAAATCATGATTGCAACCATACATAGGAATTACATTAATCATCATGATTTAAGCATTATTATCTATTTATGGGCACGTTATCATCACCCAACACTATTATAAAAATGTTGTCCCGTTATCCTAAGTCAATCAAAATATGATATAGGTCAATTGCATATGGTTGACTACCCTAGGGGTTTTCTAACCCTTAAGGATGGATTTTGGAACCCAAAATAAGTTCTTTCCTATTGGGTTCACAAGATACTCCTTGGGGATCCATCTTCTATCAATTACTTTCTTTTTATCTTGTCCCCTAGCTATTAGGCATTTATAGGCCTTTTCAATTTTCTTTTCTTTGTATCCTAGGCCCTTTTTGTTGAAGCTAGCTCTTTGGCTCCCAATAATCATATTTAATGTGTTGGAGGCAATTGTGAATTTTTCTAGGGCTTTGGTTAAATAGTCTACCTTTTCCCTTAGGGCCCTATTTTCTTCTATGCATGCATCACTAACATCTAATGGTACATAAAGATCATGTGAGCATACTTCATCATGGCAAGAAGAAATATTTTCATTTTCATTTAAGCATGCTTTTTCTAATTTTTGTTCTAATTCCTTAATTTGTTCAAGCATGCATTTGTTTTTCTTCTTTGCTCTAAATAAATCCTTAGTTAAACTAGAAATCATAGAAACTATTTTATTAGGTGAGAGGTTGGTTACCATAGTTTCCATGTCCTCTTCTTCTTCGGATGATGAGGATGTAGAAGCTCCCCCTTCATTTGAGCTCTCCCCACTTGAGCTTGATTCTTCATTTTTGGTGGAGGAGGAGGAGCAATCCGAGTCATGAAGAGCCATTAGTGCTAGGTTGGAGTAGACATGCTCTTCTTTATCGGATGAGGAAGAAGAAGAAGGATCATCCCATGTCTTGGCCTTGAATGCTTTGGCCTTCCCCTTTTCTTTTGCCTTCTTCTCCTCTTTCTTTTCTTCTTTCTTTTTCTTCTTCTTTTCTTCTTTCTTTTTCTTCTCTTCCTTGCTCTTGTTTAGGAGAGGACAATTGTCCCTTATGTGCCCCTCTCCTTGGCAATTGTAGCATATGACCTTCCCCCTTGGTCTTCTATTCCTATCATTAGATTTATTAAAATGAAAACCCTTTAAAGCACGTCTTACCCTCCTTACCATATATGCTTCTTCGGTGCTATCCATGGAGGAGGATGAGGATGCTTCATCATCGGAGGAGGAGGGGATTTCCATCTTCTTCTTTCCCTTGTTCGCTATCAAAGCTACTCCTCTTGAAGGTTGGATTTTTGGCTCTTCTTGTATTCCTTCAAGCCTCGTTTTGTGGAGCTCCATTGTTGAGAAAAACTTCTCCAAGGTACTTACTTCCAAGTTCTTGGAGATGTAAAATGAATCCACCATGGAGCTCCATCTTGAGGACCGGGGAAAGGCATCTATGGCCTTCATTACCATATCCCGGTTGGAGAGCTTTTCTCCTACACTTGTTAGCCCAATTAATATTTCTTTAAATCTAGAATGTAGGGAAGTTACCTTTTCTCCCTTTTCAAGCTTAATATTTGATAGTTGGGAGCGGAGGAGATCTCTTCTTGCTAGCTTGGCTTCCGAAGTGCCTTCATGAAGTTCAACTAGCTTCTCCCACATCTCCTTAGCACTAGAACATTCCCCTATCCTATTGACTTCTTGTTGGGGGAGTACATTATAGAGATGGTGCTTGGCCTTTGAATTTGCCAAATACTCCTCTCTTTGTCTTTTGCTCCATCTCGATTTCTCCAATGGCTCCCCATCTTCGTTCCTAGGCAACTCGAAACCGTTTTCCATAATTAACAATATTTCAAAGTTGGTTTCGAAGAATACCTCCATTCTCTTTTTCCACCAAGAGAATTTGCCGTCGAACATCGGTGGGTGGATGTTTGAGCCGGCCATTTTTGATGTAGAGCTTGTTGCGGCAGTTAGTCCGGTGACAAGCAACCTTGCTCTGATACCACTTGTGGGGATCGATTGGCCGGCTAGAGGGGGGTGAATAGCCCTCTTACGATGGATGTCAGGATTCTCTCATCTACAAAGCGTTAGCGCAAGCGAAATATACAAATACAAATAAAGACAGCACAAAAGATAAACAAGCAATACAAACACGAGATGTAACGTGGTTCATGGCTACGCCGCTAATCCATGGTCCGATTCGTCCAAGGTGAATCACTCCTCCAAATCTATCCACTAGATCTCTCCTTTGCACAAAGCTAGGTGGAGGTAACCTCTTTACACAAAAACACTCCTCTTACAAATATAATGGAAATAAGCTTGAGTAAGAGGATGGAAATCTTTAGGGAACTTTGGAAGAGTATTAGAGCATAAGCATTAGCCTCCCAAAGCCCTACCCCCTTCCTTTTTATAGAGGAAGAGGGTTTCTTCCCGTTGACAAAGCGATCGATGCCCTCGATCGGTCCAGTCTGTGCTGCCCAATAACGATCGCTTTCCACGTTGGACTTCATCCAATGATGACATCACCGACATCGGTCGATCGACCATCGATCGGTGATGCTTCGATCGAGTGATCAACCGAGTCGACTCCATTCTCGTGCCCATGCATTGCCATCGATCGTGACATTCTCGGTAGTCGACTCACGCCGACATCAATAATGCGATCTGGCGAATGATCGCCAACACTAAGCGGTATTATACGGTCGATCGAACTATCGACTGAGCGATCATTGCCATTCCTGGCGGTCCGGTGTCGGGAAAACCCATCCGACACTTGGCCAAATGGCCAAGTTTCACCTAAGAGCTACCCCTTCCCGGGTTACAATCGCTCACTCTCATCCCTCGGAGTCTCTCGCCTTTGAAGCTCTCTTCGTTCGTGGCCACGTCCCTCTGCAGCATCAGGCGCACGACTCTGCAATGCTCCTTCGCATCTCTTGCCTCGAAGTCTACTTCCTCCGGCTTCACTCCAAGCTTCTCGTCCGGCGGTCCCTCGGATGCTCCAAGCGCACAGCTTCCGCAAAGCAATCCTTCACCGACTCAAGGCCCGAGTGATGAGATGTGAAACTCGCCACGGCTCCATGTGCGAATTACTAAGTCCTGCATGACTTCAACGCACATGTCAAATCAACATAACACCCTAACTTAAACCCTTTGCCACACACATCAAAACCTTATCATGGCAAGAGATTGCCCTAACAACCCTTACGTCTGATAACACTTCGATGTTGTTGCCAACCACCAAAATGTCATCTACGTATAGTACAAAAATACCACTATGTTTCTGTCACATCTCTTGTATACACAAGACTCATCCGAACTTTGAATAAATCCATAAGACTGATTTACCTCAAAGAGGTTGTTCCAAGACCTCGAAGCTTGCTTCAATCCATAAATGGACCGATTAAGCTTACATACAAGATGCTCTTTGCCCTTAGCAATGAATCCCTCTGGTTGCTTCATGTAGATGTTTTCCTCAAGACTTCCATCAATGGAAAGATGTCTTGACATCCATATGCCACACCTCATAATCCATATGGACTGCTATGCATAAGAGCTCTCAGACCTGATTTGAATCCATAGATTCAATCTCAGTATTCATTGCACTTTGCCAAGATGCTGCATCTATATCTTGGATTGCCTTTGTCGTATTTTCAGAGATCAGGTTCATGTTCGCCAGGGACCAAATCAGAAGATTCTCCCAAGAACATGAATCTATCAAAGCCGCCTCACAACCTCCCACTACGACGCAGTGAGGTATCATCCACAGATCCTCCGTGACACGCGTGCAAATGACATGTGGTATATCCTCTTGTACCGGTGGTACTAAAGAAGTGACTTCCCTTTAACTCCTCCAACAATTTTACCTCGCTTGTGGCTCATCACATAGTCTTCCTCTAGAAATCAAGGCTCGTGTTAACGATCACCCTCTGATCTCTAGGACTATAAAACAATCCACCCTTCGTTCCCCTGGGATAGCCAATGAACATGCGTACTTCTGTACGAGGTTCCAACTTACCAGTATCTGCCTTCAACACATGTGCTAGACTCCCATATCTGAATATGTCTTAGACTAGGCTTTCGTCCAGGTCACAATTCTGTGGGAGTAGAAGGCACTGATTTAGATGGAACCAGGTTCGGAATGTACACTGCCATATCTAGAGCATATCCCCGTAACGAACCGCAAGTCGTAATAACTCATCATCGATCTAACCATCTCCATAAGAGTCCTATTCCTTCGCCTTCCGCTACACCGCTCTACCGGGTATGCCAGTGTGCAAATAATTGGGATTTGAATCCTGCCTCGATAAGTAGTTCCGAAACTCTCCCAAGAGGTACTCACCACCACGATCAGATCGTAGTGTCATCCGTATCTTGACCATCTATGAAAAGATGAAATGTTCAAAACTACCTCTTGTCCGGATAGACATAGGACCATAATAATTAATGAACCAATTCCAACACATCTTTGTATCTATACCCCTTGGCCTTGAGAGGCCTCTTGGTCATCTTACCCTCCAAGCAAGATTCACAGGTTGGGAGATCCTCCACCACTAATGAACCCAAAGGTCCATCAGCTATCAACCTATTGAATTCAGGTTAATGTGACCAAGCCTCAGATGCCACAAGATATGTTTGGTTCATTTTCGAAGGTTCTTTTCTCTTATCGGAATTAGAAGATGAGTTAATAACTTCTATTTGCTTCGTGGGAGCTTGTGGTTCAAGTTATAAATTTCCTATCTATGTACCTGAATAGATAATGTCCCTATTCCTTTTATAACAAATCTGTCATGAAAAGAAATAGATTATCCATCCATAAACAATTTAGAAACCAAAATCAATTCTTTCTAAATAAGGGTACATAAAGGAAATTCTTAAGAACCAAAACCTTTATTTTTCTCAAAAGATAAATAAAACATCTCCCACTGCAATAGCCGCCATCTTTATGGCATTGCCCAAGTAAATGGTAATATCCCCTTTAGCTAGTCGTCAAGTTTCCTGGAACCCCTGCAAAGTGTTGCGGACATGATTAGCAGCTCTCGTATCTACACACCAGGTGCCGGTAGATAACACCGCTACCCATGTTTCAACGACTAGACCAAAGGATATACTTTTGTTCTGCTTTGGATTGGGACAGTCCTCCTTCCAATGTCCATCCTGCTTGTAAGTGAAGTACTTGCCTTTCGACTTATTCACTCCTCCCTGAGATCCTCCCACCACATTTGCTCCACCTTGTTTCTCCTTCTTCTTGCCTTTCGGCTTAGAAGTAGAAACCTTTTTGAGCAACCATGGCTTGAGGATACTCTTCGAAGAGTGCATACATGTACTTCCTAGCAGATAAGATAATATTTGGATTCTTTTCCAATCAATATTATTAGGGTACAGTAAGTTTATTTCCTTTAGTATCACAATAAGTGGACTGAAAGTCATTTTGAAAATCCTAAGAATCACATAGATCATTACTTTAGATTTCAAATATTATTGATTCCTCATAACAATAAAATTATGAAATCAACCAACACCTCAAAACACCGAGAATATCGCATGCCACGCAGTGTGGACGTATACGAATTCTACATTTGTAAGAGGAGGTTTTACCCATTAATTTTATTATCTTGTCAACCTTACTTTTTGACAAATAAAATTAATAGTTGGTTCCTCTTTGGCCCTACAAATAAAAGCAGTGACTCTGATGGGGAGGATACTTTATATTTGCATCTAAGTGTGCACCATTACACGATACTAAGGGAATTATTTCGGATTATGTGCCTTACCGCTATGGAAGTACACACACTCCTAGATAATTTCCTATAACCATTATTTGACCTAGTGATCTGCAAACAAACTCATCCACAGGGAGGAAGGCACTCAGAGCCGACACGTAAGTTTGTTGCATCATACGTCAAATTGTAATGGAGGCCGCGAAAATTAATTAAAATGTCCCTCTCCCACTTTGTAAATTGAAAATGAGGAATTTTCAAGCACACACAACATGCATATAAAACAAATCAGCAATAAATATGGAAAAATCAGAATTTTTCCAACTATTATGGCATTGTTCTCCAATATGTGTCCCGTCGTGTCGCCACCTCGTCCGCTCCTCCTACACCATGTACGAGCCATCCGGAGATCCGAGCTGAGAATAAAACCTATTTCATTTTACATCCATCGATCCTATACTCCACGAGGGAGTGTACATGAAATCTAGATCGAAAGTAAAATAAAATAAAGAGTGGCTAAACAATGTCATATTTAATTACAAAAATTAAATACTAATCTAGCCTCGTCAACCCCGAGGATTCAAATAATATACATACAATCACACACAGACAACCACATACACACATATAGCCATAATAGTCGGATCTTATGCCTGCAACCAAAAAGTTAGCCTACGCACATCCTACTATTATCCGGCATACTCAATATATGATATGTGCATGAAAGTAACCGAATCCTAAACACACAAAACCGGAAACCGTGGCTCTGATACCATTTGTTGCCATCGTGCTATTCCTCGGAATGCTCATCGGCTCCCATGTCCCCGGATTAAAATTTTCACTAAGTGAAAACTAATCCGGATGGGATGAGTTTCCTAAGCACAACCAATTCGTCGTCGTGCTAACGACTTGAGCGATCGCTTGAACAAACTAGTTGTTCAAGCAACACAACTGTTCTAGTCGGTTAGCCGTGGAAGAGACGACGGAAGGATCGCCGGTTTTTGTGTTTATCTTCGGGGTCCATGATTATACAAATACATACAAATGCAAACTAGTATAATCAACACATACATAAAGTAAGCATCGACACAAAACATGCATATAATTGTAAAGCAATTATAAACATAATACAAAAGAACATTAATCAAAATAAACAAGATTATACCTCTTGTTATACCTCTTGATCTTCTATTGTATGTCCTCCCTCCTTTTAGACGTCGTGTGGGGGACGATCTACAAAAAGTTGAAGCCTCCTAGATCACCAATCTTCCTTTCCTTGTTCACTAGGAACAAAGGAAGATCCTAAAACAAAACTCATCTTCCTTTCTAGAACCGGTCACCAAGTCAATAAACTCGATGTTGCCGCCGGCCAAGGAAGATATAATGGAGTATGGAAACCAACCAAAAGAGAAACACCAAGGGTATGGGCGCCGGCCAACACTTGGAGAAAGGAAAGGAAAACAATCCTTCTCCTTGTTGCCGCCCAAACCCTAGACAAAGCTCTCCTAATTTCCGGCCAAGGATGAAGGGAAGGAGAATAGGTTGAGCTCCAGCCAAGGTAGAGAGAACAAGGATAGTGGCCGGCCAACACTTAGAAGGAAGAAGAAAAGGATCTTCATCTTCTTGTTGCCACCCACCCTAATCCAAAAACCCTAACCCTAGCCGCCCAACCCCAATCCTATCCCAACTAGGACTTGATTGCCGCCCAAGGGAAGCTATCCTAATGCCATCCAACCTAAGCCATAGAAGGAAGGGAGAAGCTTGGGCGCCGGCCAAACCAAGGAGGAAAGAGGAGAAAAGGGTTGTCGGCCATCATTGGGGAGAATAAGAAGAAACTTGTTCTTCTTGTTGCCGCCCAACACAATGAACCAAACCCTAACCATAACCTCCTCCTATTTCTTGCTGCCCAAGCCACCTTGTCTCAATTAGGTTTTTCCATTGTCTTTGCCGCCCAAGCCTAAGCCCATATATATAGAGTTAGGTTTAGGCCTTGGTTTAATCTTCTCCATTGGTTCTAGAGATTTAATCTCAACCGTCGGATCTAGAGATTTAATCTCAACCGTCGGATCTAGAGATTTAATCTCAATCGTTGATTCTAGGGTTTTAATCCCAACCATCGGATCTAGAGATTTAATCTCCACCGTCGGTTCTAGGGTTTTAATCCCAACCGTCAGATCTAGAGATTTAATCTCCACTGTCGGTTCTAGGGATTTAATCCCAACCGTCAGATCTAGAGATTTGTTTTCCATCATTTGATCTAGACTTCATGAGGTGTAAATAGGCTACAATAGGGACCATGAGGAGGAGTTGGATCTTGGCCACCCGATGGATCGGAACCACACAAACTTGATCCATCAATGATGTTCCATTCCACTAGAGGATCATCATTGAACTACCTCACCAACCCCCATAAATTAATATGGGCTCCATATATTATTTGTACATCCATCTCCCCGTGTTTAAGATATCGAATGTCCGTCAATTGATTGATTTACTGACCATCAATCAATTAACATCTAACTCCTCGAGTAGTACCACTCAACCTTATCATCATGTTGACTAAGTCAACCTACAGGGTTTACATGATGAACCTTATGAGCTCCTCAAGGGGACATCATCAACCTAATATATAGGACACAGTTTTCTCCTATAATCAACGGCACACAATGTAAATAATATCATTTCCCAACTTAATGGGCATATTGATTTAATCCATCTAAATCTCACCCTTTGGTAAATCAAAGAAATAAATACTAAGTACATGTGCCCGTTATTATATCGGGATTAAGAGCATGTACAACATAATATCCGAGGTCCGATTCAATTATGTAGTCAGCAATAAATTGAATCACCTCTATGTCGGTCCTGCTCAATACACCTAAGTGTACTAGTGTAACTCTATGTTCAAGACAAAACAATACCAAGCTACACTACAACCATGCCAATGGTTTGTCCAAAACCATCTTTGTTGTGAGCCTCTACTTATACTCTACAAGGAACTGATAACATGATCTTCTGTGCCACACCCAAGCACCATGTTATCTACAATGTAAAGTATTAGACAATATGCACATATATCATAAATATAAAGTGCAAACAATGATCATGTGATTCTTATTTCAAAATAAAGATGTTCATACAAAAGAGCTAGACTTTCAGTATACATCCTAACATCCACTTCCAGTTGAGAAGATGAACAAGCTCAAGAGGCTTCCACCATGGACCTAGGTAAATCGAGCATGTCAATTAAAAGTAAAATCCATATAATATGCTTTGAGTGTAGGGAATCCGGGCACTACAAGAGTAAGTGCCCAAAAAGAGTAAAGAAAGCTCCTACGGCACCAAGAGTCAACGAAAAAGTCAAGGATGCCAGTGTCCTCACCAAGAAGAGCAAGGAGCACGTGGTGTGCTTCAAATGCTGACAACCGGAACACTATAGGAGTCAATGTCGTAGGAGAAAGGAAGGATCATCACATGTAGGGGGAGCCTCTAAGGCAAACCCTAATGTACATTTTAGTAATGCACCTTCTAGTTTAAATGTCAAAAAGCATGCTAGGAATTTTAATTCACTTGCTATTACTCATGAAAAGCATGTTAGTAAAAATAGATTTTATTGCCTAGGAGCTAAGAATGTTAACTTTGTAACTAAGGAGAAATTTGAGACTAATGTCCCTAGAAAAAACTTACCTAGGGCAAGCATTAAGAAAATTGAGGACCATCTAGGTTTTAACCCTAAATGGACTAGGCATATGCCTAGGAAAAACAATGTCCAAAGAATAGATGAAAAATAAAAAATTTAACAATTAGAGCTAGAAAACCAAGCCTTGAGGTCAAGGCTTGAGAAATTGGAGAGGACCCTTGCAAAGATGGAAAATTCAATTATCGGGTCAATTGATCAAAAATCTAGGTCTAAGAGTCAAGGTTTAGGTCTTAGAAAGCAAGGTCCCACCAAGGGCAAGAAAGGTTTGGGTAACAAACCTAAGCCCAAGGAAGACTATCATAGTGTTCCATTTGATTATCGAACACAACCTAGGTCTTGGAAGACCAAAGTTACTAGGGAATGTTAGTAATATATGAGAGATGTCCTAAGGCAATCGCCTTATGTATGAACCATTTATATGATAAATGAAGATTCACTATTTGAGTATACATATTTTATGTATTTGATTGGATCTTAAACTCATTTACTGAAGGTCCACGATACGATTCATAGCATGAGAGAATTTGTGATTGGATCACAACTAGTGAGTATCTCTATATGTGTAATTGTGATGTATCGGAATTATCCCTAGTCAATGAATTGATGGATTTGGACACCATCAATTCTGTCGAGACTAGCACGAGATATACTCCTTGGTGTATCCAAGCAGCTGATTCTCACTGGCTGGAGACATAGTGATGTCCGGAGTTAATCGTGGATGCTAGTTATGGTAACTAGTTCATTGGAGTGACCAACCGTAAGACTTCATATGGTTTTCTGCATATATAGATATGTCAATGAAGTTCTTACTGTGGCTTAAGTGCGATGTTCCTTTGACTTGCGGTATTCAAGTCATCTTGATCATAGAGACTTATGCTTTGACATCTTAAGCAAACATCTCTAAGGAGATGTGGACCCGGGATGATTGGGTATAAGTCGAAGTGATCGAAGGTGTTTGAATAGCCTATAAAGGATTCACCACTCCTTGCGAGGAGATGTATACCTATGGCCTCTCGTCGGATTGTTACTAAAGTCTTTGGCCAAAGCATTACATGTTTAGAGTAAGGTACTCTTCGATACATGTGGAGTAACTAGAATCCGTAGGACGAGGAAATGATACTTGGGCTAGGTGTGACGTAGTCAGCCTAGTGGGGACTGACACAATAGACCATGTCCTGAACCAAGTGGGTATAAGATGAGTGAAGGGAATGGGGCACGATTCATTCAAGCTACTGAAGGGTTTCAGAAATAGTTCTGGATCAACCGTTGATCTTTTCGGTTAATTGGGGATCATGATGTACTACTAGGTGCCACTCATGATCGTTCTATAATTAATGGTTAATTATAGACGGCCAACATAAACCGAGAACCTATTTGGTCACACGACAACGAGTGTAATCCAAAGGATTTAAAACGAGCTTGAGAATGGGATTCTCAGACCGAGAGAAACTATGTTTGGTTGGACCAAACATAAAGCGAGCATGAAATTGTTTCAGTCGCAATGGAAGCGTGGATGGGCCGTGTCTTATGAAGACATAATGGATGAACCAAAATGGTTTGGTCCTAATCCAATGGATGAGAATAAACCAAAGGGTTTGGTTTATATTAAACGAATGAACCAAAGGTTGGTTCGGTTCGTTTTAACTTAAAATAAACCATCATGGTTTGGTTTATTTTAACTTATCTTAATGGAGCGGGTTAACGGGCTTTATGGATATGATCCATTAACCACTAAGAGAATTAGTTCTCTATAAAATAGGGATTAAACCCTAACCCTAAACCTAATCAAAACTTGGCCGCCCAACCCCTCCCTCTCCTATTCGGCGCCCAACTCCAAGCTGCCGCCGCCCAGCCCAAAGGTCCTCCAACCGGCGTCCAGAAGGTTGCTTCCTTCCTCCTCGCCGGCGTCGAGCTGCTGCCGGAAGAGTTCCGGTCATCCTCCTTAGGTTTGGCATCAAGGTGAGCACTTTGCTTCCTTGGTTTTGGCCGGCGCCTACTCCTCCACCAAGCTGTCCAGTTTTCTGGACAGCTTCTTCTCCTCTCGTCGGAGCGTCGTTTAGACGACGGTTAGGGCTCCGACAGCGGCTAACATACCGGGGATTTGATATCCGGTAATCCTCTGAGGTGGAGGACGAAGGATTCGTCAATCGGTTGACGAATACCTCTCCGGAGAAGCAAGTCTTGAGGACTTGTCTTTAGGTCCGAATTTGGATTCGGACCGTGATCATCTCTCGATCACATCGTCTTCAACACGAGGTTAGTAACCCGTACGAAGACGAAGCTCGTGGCTTGGCGAAGTCATCCCGAGGAGCTCGGCGTGGATACGGATAGAGACGATTCTTACGAGAATCGTTCCGGTTGATGCCGTTCCCGCTACACGTCATACGAAAGGTATAACGTAGTTTAATTTCCTTTTATTGCAATTTTAATTTACGGTTATGTCTACACTTGTTGTAATAGCATGCGTGTGTTGTGTGTGTTGTAATAAATAGGAGTATTTATTATTTTTGTTGCTTCCGCTGTGCACATGTTTACGAAACATGATCGAACACACACACGCCGCGGTGCCGGAAACCCAACAGGGAAGTCATCCCTAAGGAAAACCAAGGTGTGTGCCTAGTGGCTAGGGTTTCAAGAAAATCTAGGGAGGCCACTAAGAAGGTTACAAGGGGAGTTACCCCTAGAGTTAACCTAGGCAAGACCCAAATGACCAAGGTTACCAAGCCTAGGAGGGTATTGTTAGTAATATATGAGAGATGTCCTAAGGCAATCGCCTTATGTTAGAACCATTTATATGATAAATGAAGATTCACTATTTGAGTATATATGTTCTCATGTATTTGAGTTGATCTTAAACTTATTTACTGAATGTCCACGATACGATTCACAGCATGAGAGAATTTATAATTGGATCACAACTAGTGAGTATCTCTACATGTGTAATTGTGATGTATCGAAATTATCCCTAGTCGATGAATTGATGGATTCGGACACCATCAAATCTGTCGAGACTAGCACGAGGTATACACTTTGGTGTATCCAAGCAGCTGATTCTCATTAGCTGGAGACATTGTGATGTCCAGAGTTAATTGTGGATGCTAGTTATGGTAACTAGTTCATTAGAGTGACCAGCCGTAAGACTTCATATGGTTCTCTGCATATATAGATATGTCAATGAAGTTCTTACTGCAATTTAAGTGCGATGTTCCTTTGACTTGCGTTATTCAAGTCATCTTGATCATGAAGACTTATTCTTCGACATCTTAAGCAAGCATCTCTGAGGAGATGTGGACCCGGGATGATTGGGCATAAGTCGAAGTGATCGAAGGTCTTTAAATAGCCTATAAAGGATTCACCACTCCTTGCAAGGAGATGTATACTCATGGCCTCTCGTCGGATTGTTACTAAAGTCTTTGGCCAAAGCATTAGATGTTTAGAGTAAGGTACTCTTAGATACATGTGCAGTAACTAGAATCCATAGGACAAGGAAATGATACTTGGGCTAGGTGTGACGTAGTCAACCTAGTGGGGACTGACGCTATAGGCCATGTCCTGAACCAAGTGGGTATAAGATGAGTGAAGGGAATGGGGCACAATTCATTATAGCTACTGAAGGGTTTCAGAAATAGTTCTAGATCAACCGTTGATCTTTTCGGTTAATTGGGAATAATGATATACTACTAGGTGTCACTCATGATCGTTCTATAATTAATGGTTAATTATAGACGACCAACATAAATCGAGAACCTTTTTGGTCACATGCACAACGAGTGTAATCCGAAGGATTTAAAACGAGCTTGAGAATGAGAATCTCAGACTGAGAGAAACTAGGTTTGGTTGGACCAAACAAGGAGCAAGCATGAAATCATTTTAGTCGAAATGGAAGTGTGGATGGGCCATGTCTTATGAAGACATGATGGATGAACCAAATTGGTTTGGTTCTAATCCAATGGTGGAGAATAAACCAAAGGGGTTTGGTTTATTTTAAACGAATGAACCAAAGTTGGTTCGGTTCGTTTTAACTTAAAATAGACCAAATCGGTTTGGTTTATTTTAACTTAAATTAATGGAGCGGGTTAACGAGTTTTGGTTATGAACCAATAACCATTAGGATAATTTGTTCTCTATAAAATAGGGCTTAAGGTTTTTGTGAAAGCCCTAATCTAATCTTGCCGCCCCCTCCCTTTTCTCCTCTTGTGGTCGGCGCCCATACCCTAGCCACCGCCCACCCCTTGTGCCGCCGTCCAAGTTGTTGCCGGTGTCCAAGCTTCAGCCAGCGACCCTCCGGTGATCCTCCTTGGCTCCGGTGACCAAGGACTTGCTGGCCCTCTTCCCTTTGGCCGGCGCTAATTCCTCCACCAAGCTGTCCAGTTTTCTGGACAGTTTGTTTTCTTCGTGTCGGAGCGTCGTTTGGATGATGTTTGGAGCTCCGACAGTGGATACTTTGCCGGGGATTCGATCTCCGATAATCCTCAGAGGTGGAGGACGAAGGATTCATCAAACGGTTGGCGAATACCTCTCCGGAGAAGCGAGTTTTTGAGGACTCGTTTTGAATCCGAATTTTGATTCGGATTGTGATCTTCTCTCGATCACATCATCTTCGACAAGAGGCTAGTGACTCGTACGAAGACGAGGCTCGTGACTTTGTGAAGTCATCCCGAAGATACTCAGCATGGATACGGATAGAAGCGATTCTAGCGAGGATCGCTCCGGTTGATGTCTTTCCCGCTACACGTGATACGTTAGGTATACGTAGAATAAATTTCCTTTTATTGCAAAATTTGAAACTACGGTTATGTCTATACATGTTGTACTATGCATGCGTATCATGTGTGTGTTGTAATAAATTATATTTATTATTTTTATTTCTTCCACTGTGCACATGTTTACGAAACATGTTCGAACACACACTTGCCGCGGTGCCGGAAACCCAACAGTGGTATCAGAGCCAAGGTTGTGTTTTGACATAATCGTAAAATTATTTTCCGATAGTCATAATGGTATTTATGGAAATTTTCTACTTTTGGAAAGTTAGAAGTATTTATGGAAATTTTTAATTTTGGAAAGTCTAGAAGTATTTATGGAAATCTTCTACTTTTCGAAAGTTGGAAGTATTTATGGAAATTGATATTTTCCATAAATAAAATATTTGATTAGATTTGGAAATTTGTTTCCAAATTTAATAATAATTTGATTTGGGAAATCAAATATTAAAAATATTTTATTTTCATAAGTAGTTTTGATGATTTAGGAAATTTGTTTCCTAAATTGACTTTCCTTAATCAACACTTTCCACAAATAAAATATGTGATTATATTTGAAAATTTATTTCCTAATTTAATCATGATTTGATTTGGAGAATCATATCTCAAACATATTTTATTTCCATAAATAGTTATGACATATAAGGAAATTTTGTACATGTAATAATTTTATGCCATGTAATTGCATTAGATGCATATCATTATGCCATGCATTTCGTGACATGTAGATATATGTCATGTATGTCATGTCATGTAGATAATAGTTATTTGCATGCAAAGAGGATGAGACATAAAAACCCTTACTCAAGATTAAAGCCTACACCTTCCATTAATATGGTTAGAACTAGAGTTCCGTTTCTTGTTTGGGTTGTTGGACTCTCTCCAAGCCCGGTGTGAACTCGAACATGTTCAAACCATGGAATAGTTTAATACTAATATGGTAAGAGTCAGAGGTCAATCGTTAGCTTTGGTTGTTGGACTCTCTCCAAGCCGAGCTAATTGGTTGAATGCTCTCTAACCATATTAAAACTATTTCTCGATTAATGGGTTGGCTTTAACCTGGAGCATCGACATGTTGGACTCTCTCCAAGGTCGATGTGAAGGGAGATGAAGTTGGGTGTTATGCATATGATGCATACTTGTTAATGTGTTAACAACCCGATGTATGTGTGAACATTCAATAAGTTGATAGCACATTGTGATAGTTGCATATATGTTATACGCAATCGGTATATTTGATACCTACCATCATAGTTATGAATGACTTGTTGGACTCTCTCAAAGATTGTTCATATCTATGTTGGATATCAGCCCATTCGGAGATGGACCTACGATCTCCTGAAGTAATTTTGGGGTTTTTGAAATTCGAAAAATGAATGGGATTTATAAATGTATATTGATGCATTTTAAATCATCTTTCTCATATATGCTCGAGTTGTATTTCTAGGATAATTGATTGATCATGATGTCTTTGAATTTGCACTCTATCTTGGATTCAAATAAATTGACTGTGCCGAACTTCTTATACTGACTTAGAAACTTGAGAATTGTTCTCCAGGTGAAAAGCTTGCGTATTTCCTCGAAGCGCCTCTTCCCGCCTATCCTAGTGACGATGCAACTCTAGACCAATTGTTGGTCTATCAGAAACATGTGACTGATTCTGAACTGGCAAGTTTAATCGTGCTAGCCGCGATGGTACCTGAGCTGCAGAAGAAGCATGAGCATATGGATGCTCATACCATAGTCTTTCATCTTTATGAGTTGTTTGATGAGCAAGTGTGATTCGAAAGGTTCAAAGTCTCCAAGCTCCTCTTCACCTCTGAGATGCAAGAAGGTTCATCTGTGGTACTGCTCAACATGTTGAAGACTGTGGAGCCTTCTGAGAAGCATGAGCGGGGGACGGTGTTGTGAGTTGATTCCTCGAAGAAAGGTTGTAAGAGGAAGTCAAAGGAATAACAAAAGGGGAAGAAAAGGGCTAAAAAGGTAGAACCAACTCAAAAGGACACTTGCCATCATTATGGAAAGGAGGGCCATTGGCGAAGCAATTGTATGATTTATCTTGAGTTCATGAAGAAGAATAAGACATCGGATGCCCCATCTTCTTCAGATATCTTCGTTATTCATTGTCATTTTATTTCCTCAAACACTTGGGTATTGGATACTGGGTGTGACTCACATATATGTAATGACATACATGGGCTAAGGAATAGAAGAAGACTAGTCAAGGGAGAGTCAAATTTACGTGTTGGGAATGGAGCAAAGGTTGTTGCACTCGCCATCGGAACGTATTTGTTAAAACTCCCTACAGGACTTGTCTTAGAACTGGACAATTGCTTTTATGTTCCTTCGTTGATAAAGAACATCATTTCTATTTCTTGTTTAAATAGAAATGGTTACCATTTGACGTTTAGTAACAATTGTTGTTATATAACTTTGAATGGCATACTTTATGGAACTGGAACTTTGAGCAATGGTATTTATACGTTGGACGTATCCAGTGACATTTTCAATATCGAAGCGAGCAACAAGCATGCTCGAAAGGATAATCAATTAGACTCCTATATGTCGCATTGTCGTCTTGGCCATGCAAGAAAGAAATGCATGTCCGAATTACACCGATGTAGAATTCTGGAATCGTTTGAATTGGATTCATATGATACATGTGAATCATGCTTAAAAGGCAAGATGACTAAGTTACCTTTTACAGGAAAAGGTGAATGAGTGGGAGAGTTGCTAGGTCTAATACATACTGATGTATGTGGACCTATGTCAACTCAAGCTTTAGGAGGCTATAGCTACTTCATTACCTTCACCGATGATCACTCACGGTTTAGGTATGTGTTCTTAATGAAACACAAGTCTGAAACCTTTGAAAGGTTCAAAGAATTAAGAAATGAAGTAGAGAAACAACATGACAAGAGTATTAAAATATTTCGATCGGATCGAGGTAGTGAATACTTAAGTCAAGAGTTTCTAGATTATCTAAGAGACAATGGTATATTGTCTCAATGGACTCTGCCATATACACCACAACATAATGGTGTATCTGAGTGGCGTAACCGGACCTTGTTGGACATGTTCAGGTCAATGATGAATCATGTGAATCTTCCCAAGTCCTTTTGGGGCTATGCGCTTCAAACAGTTGTTTACTTGTTAAATAGAATGTCAACCATGGTAGTCTCCACTACTCTATATGAGATATGGAATAGTAAGAAACCTCATGTATCTTACTTGAAGATATGGGGTTGTCTTGCTTATGTGAAGCGGATTGTATCAGACAAATTGGATGTTAAGTCTGATAAATGTCTATTTATTGGATACCCTAAGGAAACAAGGGGTTACCGATTCTATCATCCTGTGGAACAAAAGGTGTTTGTTTCAAGGCATGCTGTGTTTCTAGAGAAAGAGTTTCTCTTGCAAGAAAACAGTGGGAGTGTCATCGAGCTTGAGGAGGCTCGAGAGACTCAAATAGACATTGATGAGATACATGGTGAAGCACAATAGTCGATAACTCATAGTGATGAGCAATCGACTGGACCTATTGAAACACCACATCTTCGTAGATCTGGTAGAACACGCAATATTCCTGAGAGATATGGATTTCTCATAAGTGAATTGAACGACGAGTTACTCATTGATGATGAGGAGCCTACAAATTATGAAGAAGTTCTGACAAGTTCATAAAGGGATAACTGGCTTGAAGCCATGAAGTCGGAAATGGATTCCATGTATGAAAACCAAGTTTGGAACTTGGTTGACCCACCTGAAGGCATAAAGCCTATAGGGTGCAAGTGGGTTTTTCAAGAAGAAAATCGACATGGATGGTAATGTTATTACCTATAAGGCTAGATTGGTGGCGAAAGGATATCATCAAAAACAAGGTGTTGATTATAACGAAACATATTCGCCTATTGCTATGCTTAAATCCATTCGGATGCTCCTGGCCATCTGCTCGAGGACGTGTATATGATACAACCTGAGGGTTTCACATCGATTGATAAAACCAAGGTATGCAAATTGCGATGGTCCATATATGGATTGAAGCAAGCATCCAGGAGCTGGAATATCCATTTTGATGAGACAATCAAAAAGTTTAATTTCTCACAAAATCCAGACGAACCTTGTGTGTACAAGAAGGTTAGTGGGAGTGCAGTCGTGTTCCTAGTATTGTATGTCGATGACATATCACTCATAGGAAATGATGTTTCAGTCTTATAGCCAGTTAAGATTTGGTTGTCCAAGACATTCTTCATGAAAGACCTGGGAGAAGCAACCTACATCCTCGGGATTAAGATCTATAGAGATAGATCAAAACGATTGCTTGGTCTTTCGCAAACTACATATATAGACCGAGTGCTAAAAAGATTTAGCGTGTCGGAATCCAAGAAAGGTTTCCTACCCATCAGACATGGGATACACCTTTCGAAGTCTATGTGTCCGCACACAGAAGACGAGAGGATTTGCATCAGTAAGATTCCCTATGCATCCGCAATATGATATATCATGTATGTTATATTATGTACGAGACCCGATGTATCGTATGCTCTGAGTGTCACGAGTAGATACCAATCTGATCCAGGAATGGATCATTGGGTGACTGTTAAGATGATCCTTAAGTACTTAAGAAGAACTAAGGATGCGTTCCTAATATATGGAGAAGGGTACATGGTGGTACATGGGTATACGGATGCCAGCTTCTAGATAGACAAGGATGATTTCATGTCTCAGTCTGAGTATGTATTCACCTAGAATGAAGGCATAATAAGTTGGAAAGGTTCCAAGCTTGACACTATTGCGGATTCTGCCCCAAAGGCAGAATACATTGCAGCTTTGGAAGCAGCAAAGGAAGCGGTTTGGATCAAGAAGTTCATTTTTGAACTTGATGTGGTCTCATCAATGATCCAAACATGTGCTTCACCGCTATCATCTGATCAGAGAGATCATTAGTAGGAAGGAATTACAAATCGAGAAAATCTCCACTGAATGAAACTTAGCGGATCCTTTGACTAAGGCATTACCTCAAAGTATGTTTGAGGCTCATGTTAGAGCCTATGGTATTGGATACCATAGTGATTGGCATTAGGCCAAGTGAGAGTTTGTTAGTAATATATGAGAGATGTCCTAAGACAATCGCCTTATGTTAGAACCATTTGTATGATAAATGAAGATTCACAATTTGAGTATACATGTTCTCATGTTTTTGATTAGATCTTAAACTCATTTACTGAATGTCCACGATATGATTCACATCATGAGAGAATTTGTGATTGGATCACAACTAGTGAGTATCTCTACATGTGTAATTGTGATGTATCGAAATTATCCCTAGTCGATGAATTGATGGATTCGGACACAATCAAATCTGTCGAGACTTGCACGAGGTATACTCCTTGGTGTATCCAAGCAGCTGATTCTCACTAGCTGGAGACATTGTGATGTCCGGAGTTAATTATGGATGCTAGTTATGGTAACTAGTTCATTGGAGTGACCAGCCGTAAGACTTCATATGGTTCTCTGCATATATAGATATGTCAATGAAGTTCTTACTGCAGTTTAAGTGTGATGTTCCTTTGACTTGCGGTATTCAAGTCATCTTCATCATGAAGACTTATGCTTTGACATCTTAAGCAAGCATCTCTGAGGAGATGTGGACCCGGGATGATTGGGCATAAGTCGAAGTGATTGAAGGTTTTTGAATAGCCTATAAAGGATTCACCACTCCTTGCGAGGAGATGTATACCCATGGCCTCTCGTCGGATTGTTACTAAAGTCTTTGGCCAAAGTATTACATGTTTATAGTAAGGTACTCTTAGATACATGTGCAGTAACTAGAATCTGTAGGACGAGGAAATGATACTTGGCTAGGTGTGACGTAGTCAACCTAGTGGGGACTCACGCTATAGACCATGTCCTGAACCAAGTGGGTATAAGATGAGTGAAGGGAATGGGGCACAATTCATTGTAGCTACTGAAGGGTTTCAGAAATAGTTCTGGATCAACCATTGTTCTTTTCGGTTAATTGGGGATCATGATGTGCTACTAGATGCCACTCATGATCCTTTTATAATTAATGGTTAATTATAGATGGCCAACATAAATCGAGAACCTATTTGGTCACACGCACAACGAGCGTAATCCGAAGGATTTAAAACGAGCTTGAGAATGAGATTCTCAGACCGAGAGAAACAAGATTTGGTTGGACCAAACAAGGAGCGAGCATGAAATCATTTCAGTCACAATGGAAGCGTAGATGGGTCGTGTCTTATGAAGACATGATGGATGAACCAAATTGGTTTGGTTCTAATCCAATGGTGGAGAATAAACCAAAGGGATTTGGTTTGTTTTAAACAAATGAACCAAAGTTTGTTCGTTTCGTTTTAAGTTAAAATAGACCAAATCGGTTTGTTTATTTTAACTTAAATTAATGGAGCGGGTTAACAGGTTTTGGTTATGAACCAATAACCATTAGGAGAATTTGTTCTCTATAAAATAGGGCTTAAGGGTTTTGTGAAAGCCCTAATTGTTGGATCGAAAGTGTCGCTAGAGGGGGGGGTGAATAGCGATACGATGTCGTTAAAAAACTTTTGCAATAAGTAAAAAGCAAGTAGAGAGTGCACAGCGGAAATATAAAGTAGACAAGATATTTTTACGTGGTTCACAATCTTTCGATTGCTAATCCACGGCCCTAGTGATCCTTGATCACGTACGGAGGGCAATTCACTAAAACCACTCCTCCTCGTTGGAGGTAGGAGCAACGATTACAAAAAGAAATCAAGGCAAAGGGACACTCCCCCTTTCCTTGTTACGATTAAAGCACAAAGACAATTCAAAGAAGTAGAACTTAAATAAATATACCGACAACTCTTATAAGTAGAAGATGTAGCTTTCGTTGTCGGCGGCACTTCGTCGTAGCAAATGTGAGTAGTAGTAGCGGCGTTACGACGGCGTGTTGAGAGCTCTTGAATTCTTGTCATTTGCTTGGCTTGAACATGTCTATTTATGGATATTGATCTATGAATTTAGACATAGGTAGTGTCCAAGGTGAGGTTCTTATCCCAACTCAAGGATGAGGTGTTTCATCCAACCACCTTGTGCCACCTCAAGGAAGCCTTCACGCCAAGAAGAAGAAGCCATCCAACTTGTGCCACATCATGGGAGCCAACCATCTTGTGCCACCTCAAGGAGGCCTTCACGCCAAGAAGAAGAAGCCATCCAACTTGTGCCACATCAAGGGAGCCAACCATCTTGTGCCACCTCAAGGAGGCCTTCACGCCAAGAAGAAGAAGCCATCCAACTTGTGCCACATCATGGGAGCCAACCATCTTGTGCCACCTCAAGGAGGCCTTCACGCCAACTCAAGGATGAGGTCCAAGCTTGGTGATGGTTTGGATGTCCACCTTGATGCCACATCACCCTTTGTACCAAAACACGAGTCAAGTCCAAATTCACCCCCTGTCCAGCGATTCTCGAGGCTGGAACTAGACTAGCAGTTGACTGTAGTAGACGACTGGTCAAAGGGTTTTGGACTGCAGTACAAGTTAGCTTAAAATATAAAGTACGATGGTTCTAACCATCTGATCTCGACCTAGACCTTCCATTGGAGGTATTGGGTCGGATCTACGCTTAACGACCTTGCTTCGCTTTCACACGAGCTTACCTTGTAGCCTCGCTGGTCTTCACCCGAGTACCTCGGCTTCCTCCAAGTCCTCTCGGCGTTGCCCGACCACCTGCCCCCACCGGGTGTCGCAGACCTTCCGCTCAACTTTAGCATTTACGCACTTAATTGAGCTCGTAAGATAACAAATATACCCTTAACTATTGAGCCTTTTGCCATAATCAAAATACCGGTTCGACTTTGGTGCCCACTGCACCAACAATCTCCCCCTTTTTGATTCATGGCAAACCGACACAAAAGTTAAGGAAAAATTAAGCATAATAGTAAGCTAGCATAATGATTAAGCATGAATGAGCTAGCATAAAGATTAAATATGAATGAGCTAGCATAATGATTAAGCATGAATGAGCTAGCATAAAGATTAAATATGAATGAGCTAGCATAAAGATTAAATATGAATGAGCTAGCATAATGATTAAGCATGAATGAGCTAGCATAAAGATTAAATATGAATGAGCTAGCATAAAGATTAAATATGAATGAGCTAGCATAATGATTAAATATGAATGAGCTAGCATAATGATTAAGCATGAGTGAGCTAGCATAAAGATTAAGCATGAGTGAGAAATATTATTGTTTCAAGTTCTCCCCTTTGAGGTAACCTCCCCCTTGACCGAAGGTGAGTTCTTGAAAAATAATTTTTACTCCCCCTTAATAGTTGCTTAAGTAAACGGAATTACTTAATATAAAAGGTAATAATTTTGTTTACTTTCTTCCCTTTAATTTTGGTTAATTTTGGTTACTTTTGTGACTTTCTCCCCCTTTTGCCTTAACTCAAAAAGTTTGTAAATATATTTTAGGGTTTGTAAGTCCAAGCAAGTTCCCAATATGATTTCTAAGGTAAGACTTAGGCTAATTTCATAAAAAGAAGCAAAAATAGAGTACATATATAGAAAAATTTAAATCCTACTCTATTACGCACATACCTAACTTTTAATGTTGTTAAAGATTAAGCTAAAGTCTTGGAGAGTGTGCTTCATCCACAGGAGCTGAGAGACACACTCACCCATCGCAACGTATTCGGCTTCGGTGGTAGATAAGGCAACGCAATGCTGCTTCCTACTGCACCAACTCACTAGACTCGAGCCGAGGATTTGACAACAACCACTGCCTTTTCTATCGAGTTTACTAGCATAGTCGAGTCGAGTAGCCGATTAGATTAAACTCGGTAGATCTAGGGTACCAAATACCTACGTTTAGCGTGCCCTTTAGATATCTAAGGATACGCTGACTAGGGTTAGGTGAGACTCGGTTTGTAACCTTGCGCATACTTACCGCGAATAAAATGTCTCTCGCGGTTAAGTATAGGAGACTTCCTATTGCGCTCCTATAGTATTTTAGGTCAACGGGTTTTCCTTCTACATCTTCGTTTATATTAACATTAGTTGCTATAGGTGCATTAATTATTTTAGCATCTTGCATTCCAAATCGATTTATTAAGAAATACCCACCTTGTTCCAATAATTGATTTCTTTAGGTGGTGGTACTAATTCCCAGACTTCATTTCTAGTGAATTGAGCTAGCTCTTCTTGCATAGCAATAATCCAGTCGGGATCAAGAAGTGCTTGTTCAATAGTTTTGGGTTCGATTTTGGAAATTAACGAGATTTGATTAAGGTTTCGGTATGAAGCTCTAGTTCGAACCCCTAAATTTGGATCACCTATAACTTGATTGATAGGATGATTTGTTTGAGTCTTAGTGTGACTCGGGTTAGGGTGATCTATCACTTGGTCGATAGGATGACTTGGGTGAAGACGAGATTCAAGTTCAAGATCAGAGTCGGGTTCGCTATAAGTTGATTTGCTAGTTGGTTTTGTTAAGGATTGAACGGGTTCGTGTCCTTCGTCGAAAACTATATTAATGGTTTCTTCGACTCTTATGTGTAGGATCAATGGAATTACTAAAGGGTTGTTTGTAAGTTTTTAAACCTAAATCATCTCACCAATATCTACATGATCAAAACATGTTATTCCTATGTGTTACTGTGAGATGACTTTCAATTTTACTTGATTAATTTTAATGAATTTAAATTAACCAACATTAGGTTAGATTCGGATTTAGTCTAAGCTCATCAAGTAATCTTTTCAAGAGATTAGCTTCCAGGTCGTGGCGAGGCACAGAGGCCTTCTTTGATCGGAACAACGACCACTTCCTTAGACAAAGCTAATTTCAAGAAATTGATAACTCGACTTACTTGAGACTACGTCTTGGTCTAACTAGTTATTTTTGAAAAGAGGCTCCCCGAGGCTCAATCTTTTCGTAGGATTTTAGTTGGTTTATTTTTGAAAAGAGGCTCCCCGAGGCTCAATCTTTTCGCAGGATTTTAGTTGGTTATGAGTCCTATCTAACCATTCTAAAAATAAAGGAAAAACTAAGCATGCAATTTCTAAGACTTAACAAAATACATTTTGTATTGGCTCCCCTGGACCATTGAATCGAGTGGGTCTATTCACATAGTGAATTTGGTCCTGGGAACCCAATACATGTTAGATCCTAAAGTTGAAATCAAAGTGGTCTTAGGGACCCATGCTTGGACATTTTTCTTATGTTGGTTTACTATAGACATATATGACTTATTGGTTGTATTTGAGTTAAACCCGAGTCCGGCCTTGTTGTACACGGCCCTTTGTGATCCAAGTAAGAGGTCAAGTCCCTTGGATCCCAAAGTGAACCTTTCCAACGTGTTCCTAAGGTCTTCGACTTGTGTTTTCAAAGCGAGTTCTCAACTTCAAGCTTTTCAACTTGAGTTGAGTCCTCCTCTTGAATACGAGTAGTCGAAGAGGTTAGGAGACCTCATGTTTGAGAAGGTTAACCTCCTCAATTAGGTCTCGACCTTGGACTCGGACTTAGCTAGTTTCTTATTTAAAAATTTAATTGCACCATACAAAGTATTAAGTAACGACCGACTTACCCTTAATGATTCTTTTGAACCGGATACGGATCCGTGGCTTGTCTTGAATGGAAGCTCATCATCGGATTCGACTCGGACCCTTCTTCGGTTTCGAGTCGTGCTCATCGGCTTGGCCATTAGAGCTTGGATATCGCCTTCTTCCTCCGAGGGTGGCTTGCTTGGGGCTTCTTCTTCTTGGAACTCGCAACTAACGCAATACTCTTCTCGGCACCGACCACGTTAGTTTGCTCATGTAATTCATGTTCAAAACAATTCGCCTAACCTAATTTTAGAAAGGTCCTTGAGACCTTGTAGGCATCGACCATGGATGCCCACAAGGTGGTCCTAGGAAACGAGTTAAGAGAATACGATAAGGTCGCGATTCTCGACCTTTGTCCGATGGCATGGAGTTGGTTGACGATGTCTTGGATACTGAGCATGTAGTTGAGTTGCGTCTCGCTTTCCTGCATTTTCAAGTTATACAATTTATTTAAAAGTAAATCTCTTTACATACCTTCGCGGTCGCTTGCCTTTTCGTGTAGTTCCACTAGCTTGGTCCATAAGTCCTTTGCACTAATGAAGGGCCGACGCAGCTGAGCTCTTCCTTGGACAACCCACATTGCAAGATTTGAGTTGCCTTGGCATCGGCTTCTACTTGTTTTTCATGGAATTTGACCATTGATCGTAACTCCAAAGATTCACTATCTTCATTAATAGGAAGTGTGAAACCGGTTTGATTACGATCCACATCTCGATTTGGGTTTTAAGAAAGCATTCCATCCACCCTTCCAATAACGAAAGTCATTACCGCTGTAAACGGGGCTCAAGATGCTAAACCCTTCGAGATGGGCCATTTAAAAACAAGAAGAAGAACGCAAAAGAATCTTGCAAAACACACACGAAGAATATTCCAAGACTTTCGCCTTGGATTAGTAGTGAAGTAAAAAGATATATAAAATGTAACTTGCAAAAAGAAATAAACAATCAAATGCGAATGTCGCTTGAAGTTCCGAGGACAACCTTACTCGGATCTAACCCAAGGACAACCTTATCCGATCCTAAAGCCTCTAATGCAATTCTATATGTAGGAGAAGATAAGCAAGTGAAATAATTATACGAAAACAGAAATAAATAAATAAAAATCTGTAAAAAGAAAACAAAGCTAGATTGGTGGTTTCACGAATCTTAGCGCCGACTCGATACCAATTGTTGGATCGAAAGTGTCGCTAGAGGGGGTGAATAGCGATACGATGTCGTTAAAAACTTTTGCAATAAGTAAAAGCAAGTAGAGAGTGCATGAAATATAAAGTAGACAAGATATTTTACGTGGTTCACAATCTTCGATTGCTAATCCACGGCCCTAGTGATCCTTGATCACGACGGAGGGCAATTCACTAAAACCACTCCTCCTCGTTGGAGGTAGGAGCAACGACAAAAAGAAATCAAGGCAAAGGGACACTCCCCCTTTCCTTGTTACGATTAAAGCACAAAGACAATTCAAAGAAGTAGAACTTAAATAAATATACCGACAACTCTTATAAGTAGAAGATGTAGCTTTCGTTGTCGGCGGCACTTCGTCGTAGCAAATGTGAGTAGTAGTAGCGGCGTTACGACGGCGTGTTGAGAGCTCTTGAATTCTTGTCATTTGCTTGGCTTGAACATGTCTATTTATGGATATTGATCTATGAATTTAGACATAGGTAGTGTCCAAGGTGAGGTTCTTATCCCAACTCAAGGATGAGGTGTTTCATCCAACCACCTTGTGCCACCTCAAGGAAGCCTTCACGCCAAGAAGAAGAAGCCATCCAACTTGTGCCACATCATGGGAGCCAACCATCTTGTGCCACCTCAAGGAGGCCTTCACGCCAAGAAGAAGAAGCCATCCAACTTGTGCCACATCATGGGAGCCAACCATCTTGTGCCACCTCAAGGAGGCCTTCACGCCAAGAAGAAGAAGCCATCCAACTTGTGCCACATCATGGGAGCCAACCATCTTGTGCCACCTCAAGGAGGCCTTCACGCCAACTCAAGGATGAGGTCCAAGCTTGGTGATGGTTTGGATGTCCACCTTGATGCCACATCACCCTTTGTACCAAAACACGAGTCAAGTCCAAATTCACCCCCTGTCCAGCGATTCTCGAGGCTGGAACTAGACTAGCAGTTGACTGTAGTAGACGACTGGTCAAAGGGTTTTGGACTGCAGTACAAGTTAGCTTAAAATATAAAGTACGATGGTTCTAACCATCTGATCTCGACCTAGACCTTCCATTGGAGGTATTGGGTCGGATCTACGCTTAACGACCTTGCTTCGCTTTCACACGAGCTTACCTTGTAGCCTCGCTTCCGGTCTTCACCCGAGTACCTCGGCTTCCTCCGAAGTCCCTCTGGCGTTGCCCGACCACCTCGGTTCCCACCGGGTGTCGCAGACCTTCCGCTCAACTTTAGCATTTCTGCACACTTAATTGAGCTCGTAAGATAACAAATATACCCTTAACTATTGAGCCTTTTGCCATAATCAAAATACCGGTTCGACTTTGGTGCCCACTGCACCAACACTAATCTAATCTTGCCGCCCCTCCCTTTTCTCCTCTTGTGGTCGGCGCCCATACCCTAGCTGCCGCCCACCCCTTGTGCCACCGTCCAAGTTGTTGCCGGTGTCCAAGCATCAGTTGGAAATCCTCCGGCGACCCTCCGGTGATCCTCCTTGGCTCCGGTGACCAAAGAACATGGAGACCCTCTTCCCTTTTGCCGGCGCTAATTCCTCCACCAAGCTGTCCAGTTTTCTGGATAGCTTGTTTTCTTCGTGTCAGAGCATCCTTTAAATGACGTTTGGAGCTCCAACAGTGGCTACTTTGTCGGGGATTCAATCTCCGGTAATCCTTAGAGGTTGAGGATGAAGGATTCGACAAACGGTTGGCGAATACCTCTCCGGAGAAGCGAGTTTTTGAGGACTCATTTTGAATCCAAATTTTGATTCGGATTGTGATCTTCTCTCGACCACATCGTCTTTGACACAAGGCTAGTGACTCGTACGAAGATGAGGCTCATGACTTTGTGAAGTCATCCCGAAGTTACTTGGCGTGGATACGGATAGAGGCGATTCTAGCAAGGATCGCTCCGGTTGATGTCTTTCCCGCTACACGTGATACGTCAGGTATACGTAGAATAAATTTTCTTTTATTGCAAAATTTGAAACTACGGTTATGTCTACACATGTTGTACTATGCATGTGTGTGGTGTATATATTGTAATAAATTAGATTTATTATTTTTATTTCTTTCACTGTGCACATGTTTACGAAACATGTTCGAACACAAACTCGCCGCGGTGCCGGAAATCCAACAGGTATCTAGAGAGGTTATCCCTAAGTAATACCTAGTAAACCCAAGGAGCTCAAATACGTTTCGGGTTCCTAAGAGCGTGATCGATTCACGCTAAATGGGTTTAGGTGTGCAAACCTTGAATGGATAAGTAGTTAACCTAACCATGGTGAAGGTGGAATTTTAGGTTATTTTCAAGGTTATGGATACCTTGGAAATATGTTTAAATTATAATCCTAAAAGATTTTAGGATGTGCCAATATACTTTGAATATTATGAAAAATCAATCAAATTGGCACAATTTAGACTAAGATGTATTGGTGTGCCATTTGGGTGTTTAGCACACTTCGGGGCTTAGTAGTAATATGGAAAAATGGATTTAATAATAATAAATGGCAACAAACATTAAAATTTAGGTATTATATACCTTTATATTTTATTTGTCATGCTTTGTTTGTCATATAACATGTCATGACATCATATTTATCTTTATCATATAAAATGTCATGAGTATGTTTAGGGTTAGTTTTTAATGTCATATATATTTAGATTATATCATATGTCATGACATCATGATCATTGACCATGCTTAATTATGTTATCATTTATGCTATGATCATTCTGTTGGGTTTCCGGCACCGCGGCGAGTGTGTGTTCGAACATGTTTCGTAAACATGTGCACAGCGGAAAAAATAAAAATAGTAAATCTACATTTATTACAACACACACATCACACGCATGCATAGTACAACATGTGTAGACATAATCGTAAATTTAAATTTTTGCAATAAAAGGAAATTTACCTACGTATACCTTACGTATCACGTGTAACGGGAACGGCATCAACCGGAACGATCCTTGCTAGAATCGTCTCTATCCGTGTCCACGCCGAGTATCTTCGGAATGACTTCACTAAGTCACGAGCCTCGTCTTCGTACGGGTTACTAGCCTCGTGTTGAAGACGATGTGATCGAGAGAAGATCACGATCCGAATCCAAATTCGGATCCAAAGACGAGTCCTCAAAACTCGCTTCTCCGGAGAGGTATTCGTCAACCGTTTGACGAATCCTTCGTCCTCCACCTATGAGGATTACCGGAGATCGAATCCCCGGTAAGTAAGGCACTGTCGGAGCTCCAAACGATGTCCAAACGACGCTCCGACGAGAAGGAAACAAGCTATCCAGAAAACTAGACAGATTTGGTGGAGGAGTAGGGGCCGGCCAAAAAGGAAAGGTGGAAGCTCACCTTATTACCGAACCCAAGGGAGATCACCGGAGCTCCTCCGGCAGCAACTCGACGCCGGCAAGTGGAGAAGACGGCAGCAGCTGGTCGCCGGTTGGAGGAGGTGGGCGGTGGCCTAGGGTTGGCGCCGACTTCTACAAGGAGAGGAGGTGGGCGGCAACTTAAGGCTAGGGTTTTTGGATTAGGGCTTAACAAACCCTTAAGCCCTCTTTTATAGAGAACTAATTCTCTTAATGGTTATTGGATCATAACCATAAGGCCCGTTAACCCGCTCCATTAATATAAGTTAAAATAAACCAAACCATGATGGTTTATTTTAAGTTAAAACGAACTGAACCAACTTTGGTTCATTCGTTTAAAATAAACCAAACCCTTTGGTTTATTCTCCTCCATTGGATTAGAACCAAACCATTTTGGTTCATCCATTATGTCTTCATAAGACACGGCCCATCCTTGCTTCCATTGCGACTGAAACAATTTCATGCTCGCTTCTTGTTTGGTCCAACCAAACCTAGTTTCTCTCGGTCTGAGAATCTCATTCTCAAGCTCGTTTTAAATCATTCGGATTACGCTCGTTATGCGTGTGACTAAATAGGTTCTCGGTTTATGTTGGCCGTCTATAATTAACCATTAATTATAGAACGATCATGAGTGGCACCTAGTAGTACATCATGATCCCCAATTAACCGAAAAGATCAACGGTTGATCCAGAACTATTTCTGAAACCCTTCAACAGCTCGAATGAATCGTGCCCCATTCCCTTCACTCATCTTATACCCACTTGGTTAAGGACATGGTCTATAGTGTCAGTCCCCACTAGGCTGACTACGTCACACCTAGCCCAAGTATCATTTCCTCGTCCTACGGATTCTAGTTACTCCACATGTATCGAAGAGTACCTTACTCTAAACATGTAATGCTTTGGCCAAAGACTTTAGTAACAATCCGACGAGAGACCATGGGTATATATCTCCTCGCAAGGAGTGGTGAATCCTTTATAGGCTATTCAAACACCTTCGATCACTTCGACTTATACCCAATCATCCCGGGTCCACATCTCCACACAGATGCTTGCTTAAGATGTCAAAGCATAAGTCTTTATGATCAAGATGACTTGAATACCGTAAGTCAAAGGAACATCGCACTTAAGCTACAGTAAGAACTTCATTGACATATCTATATATGCAGAGAACCATATGAAGTCTTATGTCTTATCACTCCAATGAACTAGTTACCATAACTAGCATCCACGATTAACTCTGGACATCACAATGTCTTCAGCCAGTGAGAATCAGCTGCTTGGATACACCAAGGAGTATACCTCGTGATAGTCTCGACAGAATTGATGGTGTCCAAATCCATCAATTCATCGACTAGGGATAATTCCGATACATCACAATTACACATGTAGAGATACTCACTAGTTGTGATCCAATCATAAATTCTCTCATGTTGTGAGTTGTATCGCGGACATTCAGTAAATGATCTTAAGATCCAATCAAATACATGAAACCATGTATACTCAAATAGTGAATCTTCATTTATCATATAAATGGTTCATACATAAGGCGATTGCCTTAGGACATCTCTCAAATATTACTAACAGACTCCCACTTCGCCTAATGCCAATCGCTACGGTATCCAATACCTAAGCTATAATATCACCCTCAAACTTACTTTGAGGTAATGTCTTAGTCAAAGGATCCGCTAAGTTCCTTTCAGTGGGGATTTTCTCGATTTGTATTTCTTTCCTACTGATGATCTCTCTGATAAGATGATAGCGGCGAAGCACATGTTTGGATCGTTAATGAGACCTTGGCTCTTTCACCTGTGCAATTGCTCCATTGTTGTCGCAGTACATCGGTATTGCTTCAACAATGGTTGGAATCACACCAAGTTCATAAATGAACTTCTTGATCCAAACCGCTTCCTTTGCTGCTTCCGAAGCTGCAATGTATTCTGCCTCAGTGGTAGAATCCGCTACAGTGTCTTGTTTGGAACTTTTTCCAACTCATTGCGCCCCCATTAAAGGTGAACACGTATCCAGACTGAGACCAGGAATCATCCTTGTCTGTCTGGAAGCTGGCATCTGTATACCCGCATATCACCATGTCCCCTTCTCCATATATTAGGAACACATCCTTAGTTCTTCTTAAGTACTTAAGGATCATCTAAATAGCCACCCAATGATCCATTCCTGGATCAGACTGGTATCTTCTCGTGACACTCAGAGCATACGATACATCGGGCCTCGTACATAACATAGCATACATGATAGATCCTATTGCGGATGCATAGGGAATCTTACTCATGCAAATCCTCTCTTCTTCTGTGCGCGGACACATAGACTTCGAAAGGTGTACCCCATGCCTGATGGGTAGGAAACCTTTCTTGGATTCCGACATGCTAAACCTCTTTAGCACTCGGTCTATATATATAGACTGCGAAAGACCAAGCAACCGTTTCGATCTATCTCTATAAATCTTAATCCCGAGGAAGTAGGTTGCTTCTCCCAGGTCTTTCATGGAGAATGTCTTGGATAACCAAACCTTAACTGACTGTAAGATTGAAACATTGTTTCCTATAAGTAATATGTCATCGACATACAATACTAGGAACACGACTGCACTCCCACTAACCTTCTTGTACACACAAGGTTTGTCTGGATTTTGTGAGAAATCAAACTTTTTGATCGTCTCATCAAAAAGGATATTCCAGCTCCTGGATGCTTGCTTCAATCCATATATAGACCGTCGCAATTTGCATACCTTGGTTTTATCAACCGATGTGAAACCCTCAGGTTGTATCATATACACGTCCTCGAGCAGATTTCCATTAAGGAAAGCTATTTTCACATCCATCTGTCATATCTCATAATCATAATGAGCTGCTATGGCCAGGAGCATCCGAATAGATTTAAGCATAGCTACAGGCAAATAGGTTTCATCATAATCAACACCTTGTTTTTGATGATATCCTTTCGCCAATAATCTAGCTTTATAGGTAATCACATTACCATCCATGTCGGTTTTATTCTTGAAAACCCACTTGCACCCTATAGGCTTGATGCCTTCAGGTGGGTCAACCAAGTTCCAAACTTGGTTTTCATACATGGAATCCATTTCCGACTTCATGGCTTCAAGTCACTTATCCCTTTCTGAACTTGTCAGCACTTCTTCATAACTGGTAGGCTCCTCATCATCAATGAGTAACACGTCGTTCGATTCACTTACGAGAAATCCATATCTCTCAGGAATGTTGCGTGTTCTACCAGATCTACGAAGATGTGGTGTTACAGTAGGTCCAGCCGATTGCTCATCACTATGAGTTATCGGTTGTTGTTCTTCACCAGGTATATCATCAATATCTATTTGAGTCTCTCGAGCCTCCTCAAGCTCGACTACACTCCCACTTTTTTCTTGCAAGAGAAACTCTTTCTCTAAAAACACAGCATGCCTTGAAACAAACACCTTTTGTTCCATAGGATGATAGAATTGGTAACCCCTTGTTTCCTTAGAGTATCTAATAGACATTTATCAGACTTAGCATCCAATTTGTCTGATACAGTCCGCTTCACATAAGCTGGTCAACCCCATATCTTCAAGTAAGATACATGAGGTTTCTTACCATTCCATATCTCATATGGAGTAGTAGAGACTATCTTGGTTGGCATTCTGTTTAACAAGTAAACAGCTGTCTGAAGTGCATAGCCCTAAAAGGACTTGGAAAGATTCGCATGATTCATCATTGACCTGACCATGTCCAACAAGGTCCGGTTATGCCTCTCAGATACACCATTATGCTGTGATGTATATGGCGGAGTCCATTGAGACAATATGTCATGGTCTCTTAGATAATCAAGAAACTCTTGACTTAAGTATTCACCACCTCGATCCGATCGAAGTATTTTAATACTCTTGTCATGTTGTTTCTCTACTTCATTTCTGAATTTTTTGAACCTTTCAAAGGCTTCAGACTTGTGTTTCATCAAGAACACATACCCAAACCGTGAGTGATCATCGGTGAAGGTAATGAAGTAGCTATAGCCTTTTAAAGCTTGAGTTGACATAGGTCCACATACATCAGTATGTATTAGACCTAGTAACTCTCCCACTCGTTCACCTTTTCCAGTAAAAGGTAACTTAGTCATCTTGTCTTTTAAGCATGATTCGCATGTATCGTATGAATCCAATTCAAACGATTCCAGAATTCCACATCGGTGTAATTCGGACATGCGTTTCTTGCTTACATGGCCAAGACGACAATGCCACATGTAGTAGTCTAATTGATCATCCTTTCGAGCACGCTTGTTGCTCGCTTCGATATTGAAAATGCCACTGGATACGTCCAATGTATAAATGCCATTGCTCGAAGTTCCAGTTCCATAAAGTATGCCATTCAAAGTTATATAACAACAATTGTTACTAAACGTCAAATGGAAACCATTTCTATTTAAGCAGGAAATAGAAACAATGTTCTTTATTAGAGAAGGAACACAATAACAATTGTCCAGTTCCAAGACTAGTCCACTAGGGAGCTTCAACAAATAAGTTCCAATGGCGACCGCAGCAACCTTTGCTCCATTACCAACTCACAAATTTGACTCCCCTCTGATGAGTCTTCTTCTATTCCTTAGCCCCTGTATGTCATTACATATATGTTAGCCACATCTAGTATCCAATACCCAAGTGTCTAAGAAAATAGAATGACAATCAATAACGAAGATACCTGAAGAGGATGGGGCATCGGATGCCTTCTTCTTCTTCATGGACTCAAGATAAATGTTGCAGTTTCTTCGCCAGTGGCCTTCCTTGCCACAGTGATGGCAAGTGCTCTTTTGTGCTGGTTCTGCCTTCTTTGCCTTCTTATTCTTCCCTTTCTTCTATTCTTTTGCCTTCCTCTTAGAACCTTTTTTTGAGGAATCAACTAACAGAACCGCCTTCTCCTCATGCTTAACAGAAGGCTCCACAGTCTTCAGCATATTGAGGAGCTCAGGAATAGTGGATTCTAATTTGTTCATCCGATAGTTCATCACAAATTGTGAGAAACTCTTGGGCAAACAATGCAGAATTAAGTCAATACTTAATTCATGATCAATCACAAACCCGAGGGTGGCTAGCCGCTTGATGTACCCATTCATCTTTAGGACAAACTGCACTACAGATGAACCTTCTTGCATCTTCGTTGTGAAGAGGAGCCTGGAGACTTCGAACCTTTCGGATCTCGCTTGCTCATCAAATAACTCATGAAGATGGAAGACCATGGTATTAGCATTCATATGCTCATGCTGCTTTTGCAGCTCAGGTACCATCGCCACTAGCATGATGCAACTCGCCAGCTCAGAATCTGCCACATGCTTCTGATAGACCAACATTTGGTCTGGAGTTGCATCGTCCTTAGGACGGTTGGGAAGAGGCTCTTCAAGGACATATGCTAGCTTTTCTGCCTTGAGAACAATTCTCAGGTTTCTAAGCCAGTCCAGGAAGTTAGGCCCAGTCAATTTGTTTGAATCCAAAATAGTGCACAAATTCAAAGACGTCATGATCAATCGATTGACCTAGAAATACAAAACGAGCATATATGAGAAAATGATTTTAAAATGCATCAATATACATTTATAAATCTCATTCATTTTCCGAATTTCAAAAACCCCAAAATCACTTCAGGAGATCGTAGGTTCATCTCCGAATGAGCTGATATCCATCATAGATATGAACAACCTTGGAGAGAGTCCAACAAGTCATTCATAACTACGATGGTAGGTATCAACTATACCGATTGCATATCACGTATATGCAACTATCACAATGTGCTATCAACTAATTGAATATTCACACATACATCGGGTTGTTAACACATTAACAAGTATGCATCATATGCATAGCACCCGACTTCACCTCCCTTTACATCGACCTTGGAGAGAGTCCAACAAGCCGATGCTCCAGGTTAAAGCCGACCCATTAATCAAGAAATAGTTTTAATATGGTTAGAGCGCATTCAACCAATTATCCCGGCTTGGAGAGAGTCCAACAACCAAAGCTAACGATAGACCTCTGACTCTTACCATATTAGTATTAAACTATTCCATGGTTTGAACATGTTCGGGTTCGAGCCGGGCTTGGAGAGAGTCCAACAACTCGAACAAGAAACGGAACTCTGGTTCTAACCATATTAATGGAAGGTGTAGGCTTTAATATTGAGTTAGGATTTTTATGTCTCATCCTCTTTGCATGCAAATAACTATTTTCTACATGGTATGACATGCATGACATACATCTACATGTCACGACACGCATGGCATAATGATATGCATCTAATGCAATTACATCACATACAATTATGTCATGTACAATATTTCCTTATATGTCATAACTATTTATGGAAATAAAATATGTTTAAGATTTGATTCTCCAAATCAAATCATGATTAAATTACGAAACAAATTTCCAAATCTAATCACATATTTTATTTGTAGAAATAGTTGATTAAGGAAAGTCAATTTAGGAAACCAATTTCCTAAATCATCAAAACTACTTATGGAAATAAAATATTTTAAGTTCCCAAATCAAATCATGATTAAATTAGGAAACAAATTTCCAAATATAATCAAATATTTTATTTATGGAAAATATCAATTTTCATAAATACTTCCACCTTTCCAAAAGTGGAAGATTTCCATAAATACTTCTAGACTTTCCAAAATTGAAAAATTTCCATAAATACTTCTAACTTTACAAAAGTAGAAAATTTCCAGAAATATCATTATGACTATCACAAAATAATTTTATGATTATGTCGAAACACAACCTGGGCTCTGATACCACTGTTGGGTTTCCGGCACTACGGCGAGTGTGTGTTCAAACATGTTTCGTAAACATGTGCACAGCGGAAGAAACAAAAATAATAAATCTACATTTATTACAACACACACATCACACGCATGCATAGTACAACATGTGTAGACATAACCGTAAATTTAAATTTTTGCAATAAAAGGAAATTTAACTACGTATACCTTACGTATCACGTGTAACGGGAACGGCATCAACCGGAATGATCCTCGCTAGAATCGTCTCTATCCGTGTCCACGCCGAGTATCTTCGGGATGACTTCACTAAGTCACGATCCTCGTCTTCGTATGGGTTACTAGCCTCGTGTTGAAGACGATGTGATCGAGAGAAGATCACGATCCGAATCCAAATTCGAATCCAAAGACGAGTCCTCAAAACTCGCTTCTCCGGAGAGGTATTCGTCAACCGTTTGACGAATCCTTCGTCCTCCACCTATGAGGATTACCGGAGATCGAATCCCCGGTAAGTAAGGCACTGTCGGAGCTCCAAACGTCATCCAAATGATGCTCCGACAAGAAGGAAACAAGCTGTCTAGAAAACTGGACAACTTTGGTGGAGGAGTAGGGGCCGGCCAAAAAGGAAAGGTGGAAGCTCACCTTATTACCGAACCCAAGGGAGATCACCGGAGCTCCTCCGGCAGCAGCTCGATGCCGGCAAGTGGAGAAGACGGCAACAGCTGGTCGCCGGTTGGAGGAGGTGGGCGGCGGCCTAGGGTTGGTGCCGACTTCTACAAGGAGAGGAGGTGGGCGGCAACTTAAGGCTAGGGTTTTTGGATTAGGGCTTAACAAACCCTTAAGCCCTCTTTTATAGAGAACTAATTCTCTTAATGGTTATTGGATCATAACTATAAGGCCCGTTAACCCGTTCCATTAATATAAGTTAAAATAAACTAAACCATGATGGTTTATTTTAAGTTAAAACGAAACGAACCAACTTTGGTTCATTCGTTTAAAATAAACCAAACCCTTTGGTTTATTCTCCTCCATTGGATTAGAACCAAACCATTTTGGTTCATCCATTATGTCTTCATAAGACACGGCCCATCCTCGCTTCCATTGCGACTGAAACAATTTCATGCTCGCTTCTTGTTTGGTCCAACCAAACCTAGTTTCTCTCGGTCTGAGAATCTCATTCTCAAGCTCGTTTTAAATCCTTCGGATTACGCTCATTGTGCGTGTGACCAAATAGGTTCTCGGTTTATGTTGGCCGTCTATAATTAACCATTAATTATAGAACGATCATGAGTGGCACCTAGTAGTACATCATGATCCCCAATTAACCGAAAAGATCAACGGTTGATCGAACTATTTACGAAACCCTTGTGGCTCGAATGAATCGTGCCCCATTCCCTTCACTCATCTTATACCCACTTGGTTGAGGACATGGTCTATAGTGTCGGTCCCCACTAAGTGACTCGTCACACCTAGCCCAAGTATCATTTCCTCGTCCTCACAGTTCTAGTTCTCACATGTATCGAAGAGTACCTTACTCTAAACATGTAATGCTTTGGCAAGACTTTAGTAACAATCCGGCGAGAGGCCATGGGTATACATCTCCTCGCAGGAGTGGTGAATCCTTTATAGGCTATTGAACACCTTGATCGCCGACTTATACCCAATCATCCCGGGTCCACATCTCCACAGAGATGCTTGCTTAAGATGTCAAAGCATAAGTCTTTATGATCAAGATGACTTGAATACCGCAAGTCAAAGAAACATCACACTTAAGCTACAGTAAGAACTTCATTGACATATCTATATATGCAGAGAACCATATGAAGTCTTACGGCTGGTCACTCCAATGAACTAGTTACCATAACTAGCATCCACGATTAACTCAGGACATCACAATGTCTCCAGCCAGTGAGAATCAGCTGCTTGGATACACCAAGGAGTATACCTCGTGCTAGTCTTGACAGAATTGATGGTGTCCAAATCCATCAATTCATTGACTAGGGATAATTCCGATACATCACAATTACACATGTAGAGATACTCACTAGTTGTGATCCAATCACAAATTCTCTCATGCTGTGAGTCGTATCGCGGACATTCAGTAAATGAGTTTAAGATCCAATCAAATACATGAAACCATCTATACTCAAATAGTGAATCTTCATTTATCATATAAATGGTTCATATATAAGGCGATTGCCTTAGGACATCTCTCATATATTACTAACACATTCATGCATTTAATTTGATTAAAATTGATTTAAGGACTATGACATGTCTTGAAATCCCATGTATAAGGGAATCAAGTAGGGTTACCTTAGAAAAATTCATGAAACCCTAGATTATGATGAACAAAACCCACATCTCACATGACATTGATATGTATGCGTATTTATACACCCTAGATACATGTGAGATGCTAGGATATGAATTAAGTTCAAGATGCATAGTTTTTGCATCTATATGAACCTAAACTCATCTTATATTATTTGTGGATTATTGAGAAAGCTTTTGTTCAAGTCATGCACATTAAGCCCAAAGAATATGATCCACAATAAGATTTTGAAAATATTTTAAAATCATTTTAGAAAATCTTGGTGAAGTCTATCTTTTGATAGCAATCACCATTGATGAAGTTGATACAAAGTGAGCTAAAATATTGAAGTTTTTCTTCACTTTTGAACTTTGTGTCAATTTCAAACATTTTTCACCCATTGTATTGGTCATAATTATTATACATATGAAGTTTCAGAATTTTTCAAATTATGTATAATTATTTATGAATTTCCAAAATTCGATTCTAATAATTGAAATTCGAAAATTTCAGTTATCAGTTGACTGACCTTGTTGGCGATCGGTGATGAGCTAATACGATCGTATTGCACGATAAAGTCATTGTCACGATTTCGGTAAACAAGATATGTTTAGCCCATTTTCAGTTATGGTAAGATTCCCTAATCACTCCTAACCCTAGGATATGCTTTGAGAAGCATTGGAAAGGGTGAAAATCCATTGGATATGGATTAGGAGAGTTGTTAGGGTGATGTATCAAATTTAAGGTGTGGGAAAGTTCAATGTTGAATTTTTAACCTTATTTTTGATGGTTTAGGGTCCCTATTGGATTAGGGACTTCCCAAGGACATTGTTGGTGCAATGGTTAAGGGGGAGCAAGCCTTTAGAGGGAGGTATCCATCATGGGATGATGGATGTTATTTTTCCTTATGAGGGGGAGAAATGGGATTTTGAGATGCCCAATTTGGAAATTGAGAGAGTTTATAGGAGTGCCTTTCTTGAGTGATATGAGACTTATCACTAGGAAGATTGTAGGCCTCCTAGAGGTTTTTGGACCAACGAGGAGATTGTAAGATCTCATTGAGATATAAGACATTGACCCTCCTTAGGGAGAACCTTTTTGATGTATGTCAAAAAGGGAGAGAATATTAAAGTTACCAATTTGGGATAATTGGTAAGGGAATATTAGTTAGGGGTCTAACTCAAGGGTATTTTTGTCAAACATCAAAAAGGGAGAGATTGTTGGTACAATCAGACCAGGTCACGATTGACCAGACTCGAGTTTTACTCGAGCGATATTTTGATGTTCGAAAAAAATATATGACAATGTGATTGTCATGGTAAAGTCTGTAGAGGAAATGTTGACCGCTAGAAGGGGGGGTGAATAGTTCAATTCGTCGCGTGATGGAATTCAATTACGTTCGTCTACAAATCTCATAAGCGCAGTGGAAATAAAACAAATAGCAATAACGAAATACGACAAACACAATTCACAACACAAGCATATAACGTGGTTCGGAACCAAACGGTTCCTACTCTACGGATCGAGCTCTAAAGAGCTCTAGCGATGTCAATCACACACCACTAATAAACACTCTTTCTCGACACAAGTTAGAGGCGGAGAAACCTCGTACAAGTGATCTTACAATAGTAAGAAATAAATACAAGCAATATACAAATGAAATATACAACAAGTAAAGAAAACAACACTTTACAATTGCCTTTAGATTGTTTGCTTTTGGTTGCTTGAAGAATATCCTTGGAGACCCTGATTTACAACAACAAATCGCCCTAAAGTAGCTCAAGAACCGAATGTTGATTTCCTTCTCGATAAGCTCCATTTAAAGCTTCACTGGCCGAAATCACGATCGATCATTGCTTGGGATGATCAATGATCGATGAAATCTGCGTGAGATAACAGTGTAATCCACGTTGGAAAAATCCAACGGATACGACATTAGTCGACTGATCATGTCCATCAGTCGACTGATCGAGCCTTCGACTACTAACCCTAGCAGTCGAGTCTCGACTCGATTCTGTGCCCGAGATTCCGAGCACCGATGGGCGATCTCAAGATCGGGCCGATCGCTAATAATCAATCGATTTGCCTACCTCAATGATCGCTGGGCACTCCCCGTAGTCAAACCCTAGTTGACTCACACCAGTCGACTGCCACATGGTCCCAATCGACTGATACAACTCAAACATGAGGTTTTAACCTCAACCACGAGGTTTAACCCAAGTATGGTGCCCCCATACTTGCTAGACCACACGTAGCCTAGACCTAAGCCTTTTAGCCACCTCCGTTAGCCTCGCGCATATTGGATCCCTCCAAGTCATCCATGACTTGTTCATCCATACGCTAGCCTTCAGGTGCTTCCATCGGCTATGTCATGCTAACGGTGTCAACACCGCCAAGGCACATTGGACTTACGCCGCCTAGACTCCGCTTGGACTTTACGCTGCCAACCATTGGACTTATGGTACCAAGACTCCCGCTTGGACTTTACGCCGCCAATATCAAACCCCTTGGACTTTCACAAATGCCAAGACTCAAGCTTGGACTTTCCCTTGCCAACCCATGTTGGACTTTCCCTACCAAGACCCATGCTTGGACTTTTCCTTGCCAAGACCCATGCTTGGACTTTACATGCCAAGTACTCAAGACTTGGACTTTCCATGACATGGTCAACTCCAGTCAACCATCAAAATCCCCCTCGAGTCAAACTCGAGTCCGGTCAATCATGACCCGGGTCGATTGTACCAATAATCTCTCCAAAATATTATCAGACATCAATGTCAAACATCAATGTCAAACCTTCATGTCAAACATCAAAACATTGCACGAGTAAAACTCGAGTCCGGTCAATCATGACTTGGACCGATTGCACAAACAATCTCCCCCTTTTTGACGTTTGACAAAAACACATACCTTTGAGTTAGAATACTAACTCAAATCTTTTTACCAATTATCCCAAATTGGTAATCCCAAACATTCTCCCTAATTCTCCGAATTGACAATTGATAACACTCTCCATACCATTTCCCCCCAAAACATTTTCCCCCTTTTTGACTAATATCAAAAAAGTTTTCTCTCCAAGGAGGTCAATGTCTCATGTCCCAATGAGATCTTACAATCTCCCCCTTGGTCCAAAAATACCTAGGATGCCTATCATCTTCCTAGTGACAAGTACCATATCACTCAAGAGAGACAATCCTATACACTCACCCAATTTCCAAATTGGGTATCTCAAAATTCCATTTTCCCCCTTATGAGGAAAAATACCATCCGTCATCCCTTGATGGATACCTCCCCCTAAAGGCTTGCTCCCCCTTGACCATTTCACCAACAATGTCCTTGGGAAGTTCCTAAGCCAATAGGAACTCTAAACCATCAAAAATAAGGTTCAAAGTTTAAATATGAACTCTCCACACCTTAAATTTGATACATCATCCTAACACCTCTCCTAATCCATATCCAATAGATTTTCACCCTTTATAATGGTTCCCAAAGCATATCCTAGGGTTAGGGGTGGTTAGGGAACTTTACCGTAGCTTAAAATGGGCTAAACAACCTTGTTTTTTTCCTGAAATTAGTCCGGTAGTCGAGTCCTTCAAAAATTAGTTGACTGCCACCAAGGGCAGTCGACTGATAATTGAAATTTCTGAATTTCAATTATTAGAAATGGATTTTGAAAATTCATAAATAATTATATGTATATCGAAAAATCATGAAAATTCATACGTATAATACTTATGAGCAATACAATGGGTAAAAAATGATAGAAAAATATTTTACCCATAAAATATCGAAATTGACACAAAGTTCAAAACCATTGAAATTTTTAATGTTTTGGCCCTACTTTGTATCAACTTCATCAATGGTGATTGCTATCAAAAGATAAACTTCACCAAGGTTTTCTAAAAGGTTTTAAAATGTTTTTAAAACCTTATTTTGGATCATATTCCTTGGGCACAATGTACATGACTTGTACACAAGCTTTCCCAATGATCCACAAATGATTTTAGATGAGTTTGAGTTCATCTAGATGCAAAAACTATGCACCTTTAACTTAACTCATATTCTATCATCTCACATATATCTAGGGTGTATAAATACACATACATGTCAATGTGATGTGAGATGTGGGTTTTGTTCTCCTAAACTAGGATTTCATGTATTTTTCTAAGGCAACCCTACTTGATTCCCTTATAAATAGGACTTCCAGTCATGCCATTGTCCTTAAATAAAATTTAAACAAATTAAATGCATGAATGATCATGACATAAATGATAGCAATAATTAAGCATGACCAATGATCATGATGTCATGGCATATGATATAATCTATAAACACATGTCATTAAACCTTAATCCTAAACATGATCATGACATATTAAATGGTAAAAATAAATATGATGTCATGACATGTTATATGGCAAACAAAGCATGACAAATAAAATATATAGGTATAATAATATCTAAATTTTAATATTTGTTGTCATTTGATATAATTAAGTATATTTTGCCATATTACCCAAAATTTTCCAAATGTGCCAAAAATCCAAAATGACACACTAAGACCTCAAAACCTAAATTGTGTCAATTTGATTGATTTTTCATAATTCCAAGAATGTATTGGAACATCCTAAAATATTTTAGGATTTAAGATCAAACTTATTTCCAAGGTATCCATAACCTTGAAAATTATCTAAAATGCCACCTCTACCATGGTTAGGTTAACTACCCTTCCATTTAAAGTTGACACACCCTAAACCCATCTAACGTGAATCAATCACGCTCTTAGAAACCAAAAACCTATTTGAGCTCCTAGGGTTTACTAGGTATTCCTTAGGGATAACCTCCGTAAATACCTTCCTAATGACCCTTCTAGGCTTGTTAGCCTTGGTCATTTGGGTCTTGCCTGTTAGTAATATATGAGAGATGTCCTAAGGCAATCGCCTTATGTATGAACCATTTATATGATAAATGAAGATTCACTATTTGAGTATACATGTTTCATGTATTTGATTGGATCTTAAACTCATTTACTGAATGTCCACGATGTGATTCACAGCATGAGAGAATTTGTGATTGGATCACAACTAGTGAGTATCTCTACATGTGTAATTGTGATGTATCGGAATTATCCCTAGTCGATGAATTGATGGATTTGGACACCATCAATTCTGTCGAGACTAGCACGAGGTATACTCCTTGGTGTATCCAAGCAGCTGATTCTCACTGGCTGGAGACATAGTGATGTCCGGAGTTAATCGTGGATGCTAGTTATGGTAACTAGTTCATTGGAGTGACCAGCCGTAAGACTTCATATGGTTCTCTGCATATATAGATATGTCAATGAAGTTCTTACTGTGGCTTAAGTGCGATGTTCCTTTGACTTGCGGTATTCAAGTCATCTTGATCATGGAGACTTATGCTTTGACATCTTAAGCAAACATCTCTAAGGAGATGTGGACCCGGGATGATTGGGTATAAGTCGAAGTGATCGAAGGTGTTTGAATAGCCTATAAAGGATTCACCACTCCTTGCGAGGAGATGTATACCCATGGCCTCGTCGGATTGTTACTAAAGTCTTTGGCCAAAGCATTACATGTTTAGAGTAAGGTACTCTTCGATACATGTGGAGTAACTAGAATCAGTGGGACGAGGAAATGATACTTGGGCTAGGTGTGACGAGTCGACTAGTGGGATCGACACTATAGACCATGTCCTGAACCAAGTGGGTATAAGATGAGTGAAGGGAATGGGGCGATTCATTCGAAGCCATCAAGGGTTTCAGAAATAGTTCTGGATCAACCGTTGATCTTTTCGGTTAATTGGGGATCATGATGTACTACTAGGTGCCACTCATGATCGTTCTATAATTAATGATTAATTATAGATAGCCAACATAAACCGAGAACCTATTTAGTCACACGCACAACGAGTGTAATCCAAAGGATTTAAAACGAGCTTGAGAATGGGATTCTCAGACCGAGAGAAACAATGTTTGGTTGGACCAAACATAAAGCGAGCATGAAATTGTTTCAGTCGCAATGGAAGCGTGGATGGGCCATGTCTTATGAAGACATAATGGATGGACCAAAATGGTTTGGTTCTAATCCAATGGATGAGAATAAACCAAAGGGTTTGGTTTATATTAAACGAATGAACCAAAGGTTGGTTCGGTTCGTTTTAACTTAAAATAAACCATCATGGTTTGGTTTATTTTGACTTATCCTAATGGAGCGGGTTAACGGGCTTTATGGATATGATCCATTAACCGTTAAGAGAATTAGTTCTCTATAAAATAGGGCTTAAACCCTAACCCTAACCCTAATCTATTTTTGGCCGCCCAACCTAGTTGTCGCCCACCCCTTGAAGGAGTATTCGGCGCCAACACCTTCATTGCCGCCGCCCAACTTTTGTGCCGCCGTCCAAGTCCTTGCCGGTGACCAAGCTACAGCCGGTGAACCCTCCGGCGATCCTCCGGTGATCCCCTATAGGTTTGGCATCAAGGTGAGGCTTTTCTTTCCTTGGTTGGCCGGCGCCTATATCCTCCACCAAGCTGTCCAGTTTTCTGGACAGCTTCTCCTCCTCTCGTCGGAGCATCGTTTGGACGACGGTTAGTGCTCCGACAGCGGCTAACTTACCGGGGATTTGATCTCCGGTAATCCTCTGAGGTGGAGGACGAAGGATTCGTCAAACGGTTGACAAATACCTCTCCGGAGAAGCGAGTTTTGAGAACTCGTTTTAGGATCCGAATTTGGATTCGGATCGTGATCACCTCTCGATCACGTCGTCTTCAACACGAGGCTAGTAACCCGTACGAAGACGAAGCTCGTGACTTAGCGAAGTCATCCCGAGGAGCTCGGCGTGGATACGGATAGAGACGATTCTTACGAGGATCGCTCGCTGATGTCGTTCCCGCTACACGTCATACGAAAGGTATAACGTAGATAATTTCTTTTATTGCAAATTTTAATTTACGGTTATGTCTACACTTGTTGTAATAGCATGCGTGTGTTGTGTGTGTTGTAATAAATATAGATTTATTAATTTTAATTGCTTCCGCTGTGCTCATGTTTACGAAACATGATCGAACACACACACGCCGCGGTGCCGGAAACCCAACAGTGGTATCAGAGCCCAGGTTGTGTTTCGACATAATCGTAAAATGGTTTTGCGATAGTCATAATGTATTTCTGGAAATTTTCTAAATTTTGGAAATTTAGAAGAATTTATGGAAATTTTTCAATTTTGGAAAGTCTAGAAGTATTTATGGAAATCTTCCACTTTTGGAAAGTTGGAAGTATTTATGGAAATTGATATTTTCCATAAATAAAATATTTGATTAGATTCTGGAAATTTATTTCCTAATTTAATCATGATTTGATTTGGGAAATCAAATCTTAAAATATTTTATTTCCATAAGTAGTTTTAATGATTTAGGAAATTGGTTTCCTAAATAGATTTTCCTTAATCAAATAATTCCATGAATAAAATATGTGATTAGATTTGGAAATTTGTTTCCTAATTTAATTATGATTTGATTTGGAGAATCAAATCTTAAACATATTTTATTTCCATAAATAGTTATGACATATAAGGAAATTATATACATGACATAATTGTATGTCATGTAATTGCATTAGATGCATAACATTATGCCATGCGTGTCGTGACATGTAGATGTATGCCATGTATGCCATGCCATGTAGATAATAGTTATTTGCATGCAATGAGGATGAGACATAAAACCCTTAATCAATATTAAAGCCTACACCTTCCATTAATATGGTTAGAACCAGAGTTCGCTTCTTGTTTGGGTTGTTGGACTCTCTCCAAGCCCGAACTGAATATGTTCAAACCATGGAATAGTTTAATACTAATATGGTAAGAGTCAGAGGTCAATCGTTAGCTTTGGTTGTTGGACTCTCTCCAAGCTGGGCTAATTGGTTGAATGCGCTCTAACCATATTAAAACTATGTCCCGATTAATGGGTTGGCTTTAACCCGAGCATCGGCTTGTTGGACTCTCTCCAAGGTCGATGTAAAGGGAGGTGAAGTTGGGTGCTATGCATATGATGCATACTTGTTAATGTGTTAACAACCCGATGTATGTGTGAACATTCAATTAGTTGATAGCACATTGTGATAGTTGCATATACGGGATATGCAATCGGTATAGATGATACCTACCGTCGTAGTTATGAATGGCTTGTTAGACTCTCTCCAAGGTTGTTCATAACTATGATGGATATCATCCCATTCGGAGATGGACCTACAATCTCCCGAAGTGATTTTGGGGTTTTTGAAATTCGAAAAATGAATGGGATTTATAATTGTATATTGATGTATTTTTAAAAATCATTTTCTCATATATGCTCGTTTTGTATTTCTAAGATTGATCCTGATGTCTTTGAATTTGCATTCCATTTTGGATTCAAATAAATTGACTGGGCCTAACTTCTTGGACTGGCTTAGAAACTTGAGAATTGTTCTCAAGGTGAAAAGCTTGTGTATGTCCTCGAAGCGCCTCTTCCCGCCCGTCCTAGTGACGATGCAACTTTGGACCAATTGTTAGCCTATCAGAAACATGTGAGTGATTCTGAACAAATGAGTTGCATCATGCTAGCCACGATGGAACCCAAGCTACGAAAGCAGCATGAGCATATGGATGCTCATATCATAGTCCTTCATCTTTGTGAGTTGGTTGATGAGCAAGTGAGATTCGAAAGGTTCGAAGTCTCAAAGCTCCTCTTCACCTCTGAGATGCAAGGAGGTTCATCTGTGGTACTGCTCAATATGCTGAAGACTGTGGAGTCTTCTGAGAAGCATGAGCAGGACGTGTCGTTAGTTGATTCTCAAGAAAGGTTCTAAGAGGAAGTCAAAGGAACAGAAGGGAAAGAAGAGAAGGGCTAAGAAGGTAGAACTAGCACAAAGGAAACTTGCCATCATTATGGCAAGGAGAGCCATTTATGAAGAAAGTGCAAGATTTATCTTGAGTCCGTGAAGAAGGATAAGGCATCGGATGCCCCATCTTCTTCGTAAATCTTCTTTATTGATTGTCATTCTATTTCCTCAGACACTTGGGTATTTGATACTGGGTGTGGCTCACATATATGTAATGACATACATGGGCTAAGGAATAGAAGAAGACTCGTCAAGGGAGAGTCAAATTTACGTGTTGGGAATGGAGAAATGGTGCGCACTCGCCATCGAACGTATTTGTTGGAACTCCTGTAGGACTTGTCTTAGAATCGACAATTGCTTTTATGTTCCTTCGTTGATAAAGAACATCATTTCTATTTCTTGTTTAAATAGAAATGGGTACCATTTGACTTTTAGTAACAATTGTTGTTACATAACTTTGAATGGAGTTCTTTATGGACGGAACTTTAAGCAATGGTGTTTATACGCTGGACGATATCCAAAGGACATCTTCAATATCGGACCAACACGCGTGCTCGAAAGGATAATCATATATAGACTCTATATGTGGCATTGTCGTCTTGGCCATATAAGCAAGAAACGCATGTCCGAATTACACCGATGTGGAATTCGGAATCGCTTGAATTGGATTCATACGATACATGCGTCATGCTTAAAAGGCAAGATGACTAAGTTACCTTTTACCGAAAAGGTGAACGAGTGGGAGAGTTACTAGGTCTAATACATACTGATGTATGTGGACCTATGTCAACTCAAGCATTAGGAGGCTATAGCTACTTCATTACCTTCACCGATAATCACTCACGGTTTGGGTATGTGTTCTTGATGAAACACAAGTCTGAAGCCTTTGAAAGGTTCAAAGAATTCAGAAATGAAGTAGAGAAACAACATGACAAGAGTATTAAAATACTTCGATCAGATCGAGGTGGTGAATACTTAAGTCAAGAGTTTCTTGATTATCTAAGAGACAATGGTATATTGTCTCAATGGATTCTGCCATATACACCACAGCATAATGGTGTATCTGAGAGGCGTAACCGGACCTTGTTGGACATGGTCAGGTCAATGATGAATCATGCGACTCTTCCCAAGTCCTTTTGGGGCTATGCACTTCAGACAGCTGTTTACTTGTTAAACAGAATGCCTACCAAGGTAGTCTCAACTACTCCATATGAGATATGGAATAGTAAGAAACCTCATGTATCTTACTTGAAGATATGGGGTTGTTCTGCTTATGTGAAGCGGTATGTCGGACAAATTGGATGCTAAGTCGATAAATGTCTATTTATTGGATACCCTAAGGAAACAAGGGTTACCAATTCTATCATCTGTGGAACAAAGGTGTTTGTTTCAAGGCATCTTTGTGTTTCTAGAAAGAGTTTCTCTTGCAAGAAAGCGATTAGGGAGTGTCGAGCTTGAGGAGGCTCGAGACTCAAATAGACATTGATGAGATACACGGTGAAGCACCTGTGGCAACTCATAGTGATGAGCAATCAATTTGGACCTATTGTAACACCACATCTTCGTAGATCACGGTAGAACCATAATATTCTGAGAGATATGGATTTTCGTAAGTGAATCGAGCGACGTGTTACTCATTGATGATGAGAGCCTACAGTTATGAAGAAGTCTTGACAAGTTGAGAAAGGGATAAGTGGCTTGGTGCCATGAAGTGAAATGGATTCCATGTATGAAAACCAAGTTTGGAACTTGGTTGACCCACCTGAAGGCATAAAGCCTATAGGGTGCAAGTGGGTTTTCAAGAAGAAAACTGACATGGATGGTAATGTGATTACCTCTAAGGCTAAATTGGTGGCGAAAGGATATCGTCAAAAACAAGGTGTTGATTATGGCGAAACCTATTACTTTGTAGCTATCTTAAATCCATTCGGATGCTGCTGGCCATAGCGGCTCATTATGATTATGAGATATGACAGATGGATGTGAAAACAACTTTCCTTAATGGAAACTTGCTCGAGGACGTGTATATGATACAGCCTGAAGGTTTCACATCGGTTGATAAAACCAAGGTATGCAAATTGCGACGGTCCATTTATGGATTGAAGCAAGCATCCAGGAGCTGGAATATCCGTTTTGATGAGACAATCAAAAAGTTTGATTTCTCACAAAATCCAGATGAACCTTGTGTGTACAAGAAGGTTAGTGGGAGTGCAGTCGTGTTCCTAGTATTGTATGTCGATGACATACTACTTATAGGAAACGATGTTTCAATCTTACAGTCAGTGAAGGTTTGGTTATCCAACACATTCTCCATGAAAGACCTGGGAGAAGCAACCTACATCCTCGGGATTAAGATCTATAGAGATAGATCGAAACGGTTGCTTGGTCTTTCGCAGTCTACATATATAGACCGAGTGCTAAAGAGGTTTAGCATGTCGGAATCTAAGAAATGTTTCTTACCCATCAGGCATGGGGTACACCTTTCGAAGTCTATGTGTCCGCGCACAGAAGACGAGAGGATTTGCATGAGTAAGATTCCCTATGCATCCGCAATAGGATCTATCATGTATGCTATGTTATGTACAAGGCCCGATGTATCGTATGCTCGAGTGTCACGGCATATACGGATCGATCGAGAATGGATCATTGGGTGACTGTTAAGACAATCCTTAAGTACTTAAGAAGAACTAAGGATGCGTTCCTAATATATGGAGAAGGTTACATGGTGATACGTGGGTATACGGATGCCAGCTCCAGACAGACAAGGATGATTCCATGTCTCAGTCTGGGTATGTATTCACCTAAAATGGAGGCGCAATAAGTTGGAAAGGTTCCAAGCTTGACACTATAGCGGATTCTGCCACTAAGGCAGAATACGTTGCAGCTTTGGAAGCAGCAAAGGAAGCGATTTGGATCAATAAGTTCATCTATGAACTTGATGTGGTATCATCAATGATCCAAACATGTGCTTCGCCGCTATCATCTTATCAGAGAGATCATCAGTAGGAACGAAATACAAATCGAGAAAATTCCCACTGAAAGGAACTTGGCGGATCCTTTAACTAAAGCATTACCTCAAAGTAAGTTTGAGGGTCATGTTAGAGCTTATGGTATTGGATACCGTAGCGATTGGCATTAGGCCAAGTGAGAGTCTGTTAGTAATATATGAGAGATGTCCTAAGGCAATCGCCTTATGTATGAACCATTTATATGATAAATGAAGATTCACTATTTGAGTATACATGTTTCATGTATTTGATTGGATCTTAAACTCATTTACTGAATGTCCATGATGTGATTCACAGCATGAGAGAATTTGTGATTGGATCACAACTAGTGAGTATCTCTACATGTGTAATTGTGATGTATCGGAATTATCCCTAGTCGATGAATTGATGGATTTGGACACCATCAATTCTGTCGAGACTAACCGAGGTATACTCCTTGGTGTATCAAGCGGTGATTCTCCTTTGGTGGAGACATAGTGATGTCGGAGTTAATCGTGGATGCTAGTTATGGTAACTAGTTCATTGGAGTGACCGGTAGTAAGACTTCATATGGTTCTCTGCATATATAGATATGTCAATGAAGTTCTTACTGTGGCTTAAGTGCGATGTTCCTTTGACTTGCGGTATTCAAGTCATCTTGATCATGGAGACTTATGCTTTGACATCTTAAGAAAACATCTCTAAGGAGATGTGGACCTGGGATGATTGGGTATAAGTCGAAGTGATCGAAGGTGTTTGAATAGCCTATAAAGGATTCACCACTCCTTGCGAGGAGATGTATACCCATGGCCTCTCGTCGGATTGTTACTAAAGTCTTTGGCCAAAGCATTACATGTTTAGAATAAGGTACTCTTCGATACATGTGGAGTAACTAGAATCCGTAGGACGAGGAAATGATACTTGGGCTAGGTGTGACGTAGTCAGCCTAGTGGGGACTGACACAATAGACCATGTCCTGAACCAAGTGGGTATAAGATGAGTGAAGGGAATGGGGCACGATTCATTCGAGCTACTGAAGGGTTTCAGAAATAGTTCTGGATCAACCGTTGATCTTTTCGGTTAATTGGGGATCATGATGTACTACTAGGTGCCACTCATGATCGTTCTATAATTAATGGTTAATTATAGACGGCCAACATAAATCGAGAACCTATTTGGTCACACGCACAACGAGTGTAATCCAAAGGATTTAAAACGAGCTTGAGAATGGGATTCTCAGACCGAGAGAAACTATGTTTGGTTGGACCAAACATAAAGCGAGCATGAAATTGTTTCAGTCACAATGGAAGCGTGGATGGGCCGTGTCTTATGAAGACATAATGGATGGACCAAAATGGTTTGGTTCTAATCCAATGGATGAGAATAAACCAAAGGGTTTGGTTTATATTAAACGAATGAACCAAAGGTTGGTTCGGTTCGTTTTAACTTAAAATAAACCATCATGGTTTGGTTTATTTTGACTTATCCTAATGGAGCGGGTTAACGGGCTTTATGGATATGATCCATTAACCATTAAGAGAATTAGTTCTCTATAAAATAGGGCTTAATCCCTAACCCTAACCCTAATCTATTTTTGGCCGCCCAACCTAGTTGTCGCCCACCCCTTGAAGGAGTATTCGGCGCCAACACCTTCATTGCCGCCGCCCAGCTTTTGTGCCGCCGTCCAAGTCCTTGCCGGCGACCAAGCTACAGCCGGTGAACCCTCCGGCGATCCTCCGGTGATCCCCTATAGGTTTGGCATCAAGGTGAGGCTTTTCTTTCCTTGGTTGGCCGGCGCCTATATCCTCCACCAAGCTGTCCAGTTTTCTGGACAGCTTCTCCTCCTCTCATCGGAGCGTCGTTTGGACGACGGTTAGTGCTCCGACAGCGGCTAACTTACCGGGGATTTGATCTCCGGTAATCCTCTGAGGTGGAGGACAAAGGATTCGTCAAACGGTTGACGAATACCTCTCCGGAGAAGCGAGTTTTGAGAACTCGTTTTAGGATCCGAATTTGGATTCGGATCGTGATCACCTCTCGATCATGTCGTCTTCAACACGAGGCTAGTAACCCGTACGAAGACGAAGCTTGTGACTTAGCGAAGTCATCCCGAGGAGCTCAGCGTGGATACGGATAGAGACGATTCTTACGAGGATCGTTCCGGTTGATGCCGTTCCCGCTACACGTCATACGAAAGGTATAACGTAGATAATTTCTTTTATTGCAAATTTTAATTTACGGTTATGTCTACACTTGTTGTAATAGCATGCGTGTGTTGTGTGTGTTGTAATAAATATAGATTTATTAATTTTAATTGCTTCCGCTGTGCTCATGTTTACGAAACATGATCGAACACACACACGCCGCAGTGCCGGAAACCCAACATTGCCATGGTTAACTCTAGGGGTGACTCCCCTTGTAACCTTCTTAGTGGCTTCCCTAGGTTTCCTTGAAACCCTAGTCACTAAGCACACACCTTGGTTACCCTTAGGGATGACTTCCCTAGTAACCTTGGTCTTCCTAGACCTAGTTTGTGTTTCATAATCAAATGGAACACTATGATAAGCCACCTTAAGCTTAGGTTTGTGAGCCAAACCTTTCTTGCCCTTGGTTGACTCTTGTCTCTTAGGCCCTTGGTTGACTTTGAGATCTATACCCTTGACCTTAACCATTTGACCCCTTAACTTGATTTTGCATAATCCTAAAGGTCTTTTCAAGTTTTTCAATCCTTGACCTCAAGGCTTGATTTTCAACCTCTAATTGACCAATTTTTGAACTTTGATTTAATCCATGGCCATGGTTCTTCCTTAGCATATGCCTAGTCCATTAGAGATTAAAACCTAGGTGCTCTTGTACATTTCTAATTGTCTCCCTAGGTAGAATTGGTCTAGAATCATTTGACCTAGATTTGTCTTTAGATAAATTTGTTTTAGGGACATTAGTCCCAAATTTCTCCTTATTCCTAAGGTTGACCTTCTTAGCTCCTAAACAATATTCATTGTTCCTAGCATGCTTGTCATGATAAATTGCAAGAGAATTGAAATTCCTAGCATGCTTTTTAACATTTAAATTAGAAGAAGCATTACTAAAATATACCTTAGGATTAGCCTTAGCTCCCCCTACATGTGATGCTCAATTTTGGGTCTTTTTGCTCCCCCTAGGGCATTGACTCCTATAATGCCCCGGTAGTCGGCATTTGAAGCAAATCACTTGCTCCTTTCTCTTTTGCGTTGAGGCACCGGTCTCCTTGACCTTTGGCACGGGAGGAGCCTTCTTGACTATTTTTGGGCACTTACTCTTATAGTACCCGGATTCCCTACACTCAAAGCAAATTATATGATTTTTATTTAAACCTAAATTGCTTGAGTTACCTAAGGTATTTGTGGTGGTGATCGGAGTGGGTTCTTCATCCCTCTCGGAGGTTGAGGCTTCTTCTTGATTTTGCTCCGTCTCTGGTGTGGATGGTCTCTCCTCCCCCTCAATTCTAGAGGTGGAGGCTTCTCCTACTTCTTCTTCCATCGATTCGGAAGTTGACTCCTTCTCAACTTCCGACTCCTCACTTTCTTGTGAGGATGATGATGATTCTTCCTCGGCCTCCTCTTCTTGAGCCGGTGATGGGTCTTCATCTTCTATTTGTGCCAAGTGAGGCTTCTCATGGAACTTGGCTAATTTGTCCCATAGCTCCTTATCATCTTGAAATTCACCTAAACTAGACAAAATATCATTAGGTATCAAATCTTCTAAAATCTTTGTTACCTTGACTTCGGTCTTGAACTTTTGGCGTTGTTCTTGGGTCAACCTTTTTAACTTGAGGACATCTCCCTTCTTGTCCCTAGGAGGTTCAAAGCCTTCCATGATGATGAACCAATTCTCTATGTCCATCATCAAGAAATTTTCCATTCTATCCCTCCACGCCGGAAAATCTTCTTGGTTGTATGGTGACATAGTGTTGATATCCCATCCTAATGCTTCTTAGAATTCCATCTTTCTTTCTAGTGTCTTTGTCTTTGTTCCCAGCGGTTAGTCCGTAGAAGAGCCCCGGGCTCTGATACCAATTGTAGAGGAAATGTTGACCTCTAGAGGGGGGGTGAATAGCTCGATTCGTTGCATGATGGAATTCAATTACGTTCATCTACAAATTTTGTTAGCACAGCGGAAATAAAACAAATAGCAATAATGAAATACGACAAACACAATTCACAACACAAGCATATAACGTGGTTTGGAACCGAATGGTTCCTACTCTACGGATCGAGCTCTAAAGAGCTCTAGCGATGTCAATCACACACCACTAATAAACACTCCTTCTCAACACAAGTCAGAGGCGAAGAAACCTCGTACAAGTGATCTTACAACGGTAAGAAATAAATACAAGCAATATACAAATGAAATACACAACAAGTAAAGAAAACAACACTTTACAATTTCCTTTGGATTGCTTGCTTTTGGTTGCTTGAAGAATAGCCTTGGAGACCCTAATTTGCAGCAACAAATCGCCCCAAAGAAGCTCAAGAACCGGATGTTGATTTCCTTCTCCATGAGCTCCATTTAAAGCTTCTGCCTGGGCTGGAAATCGCCGATCAGTCGATTGCTCGGGACCATCAGTCGACTGATGACACTGTTGCTGTGAGACAAAGGTGTAATCCACGCTGGAAAAATCCAACGGATAGGACATCAGCCGACTGATCATGTCAATCAGTCAATTGATCGAGCCTTCACTTGACTACTAACCTTAGCAGTCGAGTCTCAACTCGATTCTGTGTCTAAGATTCTGAGCACCAGTCGACTGATCATAAGATCAGTCGATTGCTCGGCCAATCAGTCGACTGCCCACCTCTGGCAGTCGACTGCTAGGGCACTCCCCGCAGTCAAACCCTAGTTGACTCACACTAGTCTACAGTCACATGGTCCCAGTCGACTGATACACCTCAAACATGAAGTTTTAATCTCAACCATGAGGTTTAACCCAAGTATGGTGCCCCCATACTTGCTAGACCACCCGTAGCCTAGACCTAAGCCTTCTAGGCACCTCCGTCAGTCTCGTGTCTATCGGATCCCTCCAAGTCATCCATGACTTATTCATCCATACGCTAGCCTTTAGGTGCTTCCATCGACTATATCATGCTAACAGGTATCTACACCACCAAGGCACATTGGACTTACATCACCAACTATTGGACTTATGCTGCCAAGACTCCCACTTGGATTTTATGCCACCAATATCAAACCCCTTGGACTTTCACAAATTCCAAGACTCAAGCTTGGACTTTCCCTTGCTAACCCATGTTGGACTTTCCATGCCAAGACCAATGCTTGGACTTTTCCTTGCCAAGACCCATGTTTGGACTTTACATGCCAAGTACTCAAGACTAAAACTTTCCATCACATGGTCAACTCCAGTAAACCATCAGAATCCCCCTCGAGTCAAACTCGAGTCCGGTCATGTTAGTGAAAGCCCTAGAGCCAATCATGTGATGATTGTTGTATGGACTTTATTGTATCATATTCCTATTTATAAAGGCATGGTTATTATATTTACTTGTATTGGTGCCAAATAACTAAATATAATAATGTCCTTGAGTAGTAGGTTCTTATCTATATCAATCGATTGGTTGAATCGATAATGAGATGATATAGAGAACACTACTCTTAATCATTCCTAGTCGAGTATTAACATTCAGAGACAATGTTAATGCGTAGAGACTAGCATGTAGGTCAACACGATGACTTGATCTCACAAGTCATGGATATGAGATATCAAGTTGACACATGGGTATGCATTGGAGAATATATACTGAATGACCTGCCATGAGAAAGTATCATGGATCGTTATATGAGTGTCATATACTTTCTCATGTGTCTATTAGTATGACTATTAGTCCTTAGACCTGAAGTCACCATGGTTCCCTACATAAGAAGTTTCATACTTTGGCTTCGTCAAACGTCACCCGTAAATTGGTGGACTATAAAGGCGATTACTGGGTATGTAACAAATTATGCGGAGGAATGTGAGTGATGTAGATGGGATCTATCTCTCCTATATGATGGGGGTGACATCGATATTCTTGATAGAGTGAGACCACGAAGTACATGACCATGCCCAAATGAGTAAATATGAGATATTGAGCTCATTTGATTAGAGTGAGTCTACTTGGAGTTCAAGATATAGATTGTACCGAGGATGACACGGTCTATTCCTCAATTGGTCAATCTAGATGTCAAGAATAGAGGGACATTGTCACATATTGTGAGAGTCACGATTAGTAGTCACAAAGGTGATGTTGGAGCTCAACATTCTTGTAACTTGGGTAGCAATGATGTGTTGCTAGATACCTCTCATTGCTTATGTTCCTAAATCGGTTTAGGGACATTGCCAATGTTATAAGAACCTATAGGGTCACACACATAAGGGCAATTAGATGGAGATTAGGTTCATATGATGAACCATGAGGATTAGGTTCATGGGATGAACCAAATTGGATTAAGAGTAATCCTAATTAGACTAATTGAGTTGGACTCAATTTGATTCAAGTGTTGAATGAGTCTAATTTAGATTTGATTCATCAAATCAATTTAAATTAATGAATAGAGATTCATTAAATTAAATTGACTTGAATCAAATGGTTGGATTTGATCAACCATGGGAGATAAGAGGTCAAGTTTGACTTGACTTGAGAGGGAAGATGAAAGGTCAAGTTTGACTTGACTTAGCATGTGGTGCCACCTCATGAGGGAGACCAAGAGCCATTGGGTCTTGGAGGAGTTACATGCATGCATGTAACCCCCCCCCCCTAAGAAAAGTGGCCGACCACTTTACTCCATGTGATGGAATTCATTTTGTGAGTTACACAACTTTATCTTCTTCCTTGGATCACCCTCTCAAGCTCTCCCAACCTCCTTGGACGAAATTCCTAAAGGGTGCTAGCACACTCTAAGGTATTTTTCTCCACCTATTGCTTGTGTGGATACCAATAGAGGAGTGTACACTTGACACTCTCGAGTTCCGGTGAACCTTTTGGACGAGCGGGATTTGTGAAGGGCGTCGCATCGAGGGTAACTTCTTATCTTGTAGATCTAGAGTAGATCTAAAGGTATTAAACACATACATGTTATTTTTATATTTTATACTTCACACGGATCCGTGGCCGGGGCTTCCGAGGTTTCCGCAACACAAAAAACAGTTTTTGCATCTCGGAAAACCCAACAGTGGTATCAGAGCCATGTGCGAAGCATGAATGTGTTTTGTTTTTGTGGTTTTTATATTAGATATAAAAATTACATAATTTTATTTTTCTGTAATTTCCTATTTTTATAGAATTTTTGGGTATTTTTCTCGAAGAGTCGAAGCAACGAGTGTTGGGACACTTGTCGGCTTCAACCACCGAGAAAAACTCTCTGAAACAGCGAGTTCTCGCTTTAGGTTTTTTGGGACACTTGTCGCTGTAAGATCATAGGAGGGACACTCGCAAAGTTTATTTTTCGAGTAGGGGCGCTTCCCCTATCCCCGAAAGGGGCCTTGTCCCGCGATCGCGCCTGGAAACCGCTTAGCGGGACCGTTACAGAGAGGTGACTCATAAAATTGAAAAAAAAATAGGAAAAATTATAGAAATTTTCTGTAAAAATACATAATTTAAAATTATGTATAATTCTGTGATTGTCATGGCCCAATGACCCCAATTTGATTGGATTATGATGTGTTGTAATTCATAATACGGCCTGCGTGCCGTTTTTGTGGTTGCCATGTTGTATAGTGTTCGCAACCTGTGTGTCATACCTCTTCTTTTGAAATTCTAGTTGTAAATAGTTTTAGACTCAAATGTAACTCGAGTTTCATATTTGTAATGTACAAAATGGAGCGGTGGAAAGTCCACTTGTAGACGAAGTTACGAGAAGGGCGCCGACGACACATGGCGGTCAAAGGAAGCGCTTAGAGAAGCCGCTAGCCTTAGGTTGACCGTCTGATCTTCTCATTGGCTTGAGAAGATCGTAGTAGGGTCATGACTACTTCACATTTAATTATATATATATTTGTTGATATATATATATATATATTTAATTTTGCTTGTATGTATGTGATGCATGCTAGTAGAATAATACTTGTATGTATATGATGCATGCTAGGATAATTTTCTTATATGTATATGATGCATGCATGCTAGAATAATGTATGTGATGCATGCTAATATAGGATAATAAAGGCCTTAATGCGTATATGATACACATTACGATTAGATTAGATCTTAATCGAATCAACTCGTAAATGCCTACCAGGTCCTTGATACCCATCACTACCTCGATCATTTGTAGTTGTTGAATCTGCCAAAGAAGAGCAATGCATATTATCTTGGTAGGGTGCGGAGGGACAATCTTGGTCCCGCCTATCACGGCTTGGGTTAGAGTAAGCTCAATTAGATAGAGTAAAACTAGTTAACTCAATTGGATCGAGTAGAACTATAGGCATATTCCAATCGTTGGAAAGATAGGATAAGATCGCATTTACACTAAATCTTGGGCGATTTAGCCAAAGCTAACTCAAGGTCTTTTGTAAATGTGGGTCTTGATCCTATAAACAAGAGTTGCATAGAGATGTAATCTGTAATGTGTTACCCACCGATCGTACTAAGTCTTGGGCGATTTAGCCAAAGCTAACTCAAGGCTTAGTATGATGTGGATCTTGTCCCGCAAGAATTATAGCTAGTTTGTATGAATCTAGTAATGTGGTTTGACCACATCCATAACTCGATTCTACAAAATTCCTATAATTCAGTGGGAGCATCATTTGATTAAAGACCTAATTAAATGATAAAAGGAATATGATATTAATTCTCTGCATTGTATGTTGTAGATTACTATGCCGACAAACACGAACACTCTCTCTCTGCGTTCTGTCCTTGAGAAGGACAAGCTCAATGGAGCAAATTTTCTGGACTGGTACAGGAACCTGAGAATTGTTCTCACCCAAGAAAGGAAGTTGTACGTCCTGGAGCAGCCCATTCCGGAGGCACCTCTTGCCACTGCCTCGCGAGCTGACAAAGATGCTTACAAGAAGCATCAAGATGATACATTAGATATGTCATGTCTAATGCTCGTGACCATGAACTCTGAGCTTCAGAAGCAACACGAGTTCATGAATGCTTATGATATAGTTGGACATCTTCTTCAACTATATCAAGGACAAGCAAGGAATGAGAGATATGAAGTCTCTAAGGCATTATTTGGGTCCAAAATGCAAGATGGGACTCCCGTAGGTCCATATGTACTCAAGATGATTGGGTACGTAGAAAACCTACAAAGGCTGGGATTCCCACTTGGCCAAGAGCTGGCCACTGACCTGATCTTGCAATATTTTCCACAAGCCTACAATCAATTTGTCATTAATTACAACATGAATGAAATTGATAAGCCACTGCCTGAGATGCTCAGCATGTTGAGAGTTGCTGAGCTTAACCTTAAGAAGGGAAAATCTCACACCATTTTGATGGTGCACAAAGAGAAAGGCAAGGGCAAGCCTAAAGGTAAGGGAAAGTCCCAAGCCAAGGGCAAAGGCAAAGAACTTAAACCCAAAGGAGGGGTAGCCAAGGAAGGGGCTTGCTTCCACTGCAAGGAAGCTGGACACTGGAAGCGTAACTGCAAAGCTTATCTGGAAGATCTTAAGAAGAAAAGAAGTGAGACTTCTACTTCAGGTATAAATGTTATAGAAGTCAATCTATCTATTTCTTCATCATGGGTATTAGATACCGGATGTGCATCTCACATTTGTACCAATGTGCAGGCGCTGAGAAATAGCAGGGCATTGACAAAGGACGAGGTGGACCTACGAGTAGGCAATAGAGCAAGGGTTGCTGCATTTGCTGTAGGAACTTATAATCTATCTCTTCCCTCTGGGCTTGTACTAGAATTAGATGAATGTTGTTATGTGTCTGCTTTGACTAAGAACATAATTTCGGTTTCTTGTTTGGACATGAAAGGATTTACATTTATAATAAAGAACAAATGTTGTTCAGTTTATTTAAATGATATGTTCTATTGTAGTGCACCTCTAATGAACGGACTATACTTTCTAGACTTTGAGAGCCCTATCTATAACATAAGTACAAAGAGGTTCAAGTCAAATGAGTTGAACCAAACCTATCTCTGGCATTATCGCTTAGGTCACATAAATGAGAGTCGCTTATCTCAGCTCCATAAGGATGGGCTGCTAGACTCATTTGATTTTGAATCATATGAGACATGCGAGTCTTGCCTTTTAGGCAAGATGACCAAGACTCCCTTTAGTGGACACAGCGAAAGAGCAACAGATTTGTTAGGACTTATACATAGTGATGTATGTGGTCCTTTCAATGTTGCTGCTAGTGGTGGTTACAGGTACTTCATTACATTTACTGATGACTTCAGTAGATATGGTTATGTGTATCTTATGACACATAAATCAGAATCCTTTGAAAAGTTCAAAGAATTCAAGAATGAAGTACAAAACCAGCTTGGTAAGAGTATTAAGATACTTCGATCAGATCGAGGTGGTGAATACCTTAACCATGAGTTTCGTGACTATCTAGCTGAGTGTGGGATTCTATCCCAACTCACTCCTCCTGGAACACCACAGTGGAATGGTGTATCCAAAAGGAGGAATCGTACCCTATTAGATATGGTACGATCTATGATGAGTCACACAGATCTTCCTATATCCTTTTGGGGATATGCTCTAGACACAACAGCCTTTACCCTTAACCATGTACCATCCAAGGCTTTCATAAAGACACCATATACGATATGGACAGGGAGAAATCCCAAGATGTCTTTCATGAGGATTTGGGGTTGTGAGGCTTATGTTCGACGTCAAGTCTCAGACAAACTAGGACCTAAATCCGATAGGTGCTATTTTGTTGGATATCCCAAGGATACAAAGAGATATTACTTCTACATTCCCAGTCAGCACAAAGTGTTTGTGGCAAAGACTGGGGTTTTTCTAGAAAGGGATTTTGCTTCTAGAAAAACTAGTGGGATTACGTTCGATCTTGAAGAAATTCAAGATAAGGACCATAGCACTAAGGCCTTGATGGAGGTTGAATAGGAACCACAAAGTGTTGTGGGTGATGAGATTGTTGCACAAAGAGTTGTGGAATAACCACCTGTTTAGGTAGACCTACCTCTTCGCAGGTCTGATAGGGTACGTCGTCAACCTGAGAGATACTCATTTCTCTTATCTGACCATGATGACGTTATACTCATTAAGAATGAGCCTACCTCTTATCAGGAAGCTGTGATGAGCCCAGATTCTGAGAAATGGCTAGAGGCCATGAGATCCGAGATGGAATCCATGTACACTAACCAACTATGGACTTTGGTTGATCCACCTAAAGGGGTCAAACCCATTGGGTGTAAGTGGGTCTTTAGGAGAAAGACTGACATGGATGTACTTACGCATACCTATAAGGGCCGATTGGTGGCTAAAGGTTTCAAGCAAATTCATGATATTGACTATGATGAAACCTTTTCTCCAGTGGCGATGTTTAAGTCCATTCGGATCTTGCTTGCTATTGCAGCATACCACGATTATGAGATTTGGCAGATGGATGTCAAAACTGCATTTCTGAATGGAAACTTACTCGAGGATGTGTACATGACACAACCTGAGGGTTTTGAAGATCCACAGCATACTGGGAAAGTATGCAAGCTGCAAAGGTCCATTTATGGGCTCAAGCAAGCCTCTCGGAGCTGGAATCTTCAATTCGATGATGCGATCAAATAGTTTGGTTTCATCAAGAATGAAGATGAACCCTGTGTCTACAAAAGGGTTAATGGGAATACAGTTGTCTTCCTTGTATTGTATGTGGATGACATACTGCTCATTGGGAATGACATCTCTTTGCTACAGTCTGTGAAGACTTGGCTGGGGACGTGCTTCTCAGTGAAGGACTTAGGTGAAGCAACCTATATTCTAGGCATCAAGATCTATAGAGATAGATCTAAGAGATTGCTTGGCATAAATCAGAGTACATACATTGATACGGTATTACTACGGTTTACCATGCAGAATTCCAAGAAGGGACTTCTGCCGATGTCACATGGTGTGAGTCTTTCGAATACTCAAAGTCCCTCTTCTAGAGAGGAGAGAGACCGCATGGATAAGATCCCTTACGCATCTGCTATAGGTTCTATCATGTACACCATGCTGTGTACTCATCCTGATGTCTCGTATGCTTTGAGCATGACGAGTAGATACCAGTCAGATCCAGGTGAGCGTCACTGGATAGCAGTCAAAAATATTCTTAAGTACTTCAGAAGGACTAAAGAATATTTCTTGATATTTAGAGGCGATGAGGAGCTAGCTGTAAAGGGTTACAGCGATGCCAGCTTACAAACTGACCAGGATGATTATAGATCACAATCAGGGTTCGTGTTTTGCTTGAATGGTGGCACTGTGAGCTGGAAGAGTTCGAAGCAAGACACAGTTGATGATTCTACAATAGAAGCCGAGTATATCGCTGCATCAGAGGCTGCAAAGCAGGCAGTTTGGATCCGCAAGTTCATTACTGAGCTTGGGGTGGTTCCTAGCATTGCAGATCCTATAGAGCTCTATTGTGACAACAATGGAGCGATTGCACAGGCTAAGGAACCTCGCTCACACCAGCGGACTAAACACATACTACGACGCTTCCATCTCATTCGAGAGATTATCGATAGATAAGATGTGAATGTTAGGACCCTTGGAACGGCTAGAGGGGGGGTGATTAGCGTTTCTTCGATTCTACAAACAAGTTAGCGGAAGCAATACAAATACGAAAATGAATACGAATAAGTAATACGAAACCAATGCTAACACCCGATGTTACGTGGTTCAGAGATGACGCTCCTACTCCACGGCAATCCGTAAGGTGGATTAGTCCTAGCCAAGCTTCACTATCTTCTCCTTTGAATGAGCCAAGGTGGAGAAACCTTTCTTACAATGATCTCCTCTTCTTTACAATGATGGATGATCAAGAACAAGAGAAGAGGAGGTTTTGAATCACTAAAAACACTTAGGAAGCTTGGTGAGCACGAGGATGTAGTTAGGATTTAGAGCACTAGCTTCACCAAGCTCCCCATGGCCCCTTTTTATAGAAGAGGGGCTGTTTTTCCGTTAGCGTCGATCGATCGGGATGCATGCCATCGGTTATTTGCCAGCTCAAACCAACGGCTGCGATCTCGCGAGATTCGTAGCCATAATTTCCAATGGCCAGGTGATCAGTCGACTGATCCCTCCATCAGTCGACTGATTGGTTGATCAATCGAGTGATCAAGGCGGTGATCAGTGAGGCGCGTGCAGTAGCGATATTTCTCTTGATCGGTCGACTAATGTCATTTTGATCGGTGATCGCGGCATCGATCGGCCCGGTTGATCAAGCGATCGGTGATGGCGAGGTTTCACGACTCGGTCGAATGCGACCCGATCGGTGATACATCGTATCAGTCGACTGATACTCATCAAGTATGAGTAATTCATACTTGATTTTATACCCTAGACCTAGACTTAACCTTCTAGCTCCTCAATAAGCCTTGCGCCTTCAGGATCCCTCCGAGTCCGCGACTTGTTCATCCTTTGCGCTTTGCTTCCAAGAGCTTCCTTCGGTTTCTTCATGTCTTGGGTTGCCAAATGCTTGGACTTTACGCCGCCAAGACTACAATCTTGGACTTATGCTGCCAAGACTTTACTTTGGACTTCCTTTGCCAAGGTTCACTTTGGACTTTATGCTGCCAAGACTACAAGCTTGGTCTTATGCCGCCAAGTCCATCCCTTGGACTTCCTTTGCCAAGATCATACTTGGACTTCCTTTTACCAAGTACTTCATCCTTGGATTTCCCTGTCACTTAAACACATTCGTAATTAGATCACAAGATATTGCCTAACTTAGATGATTAGCCAAACATCAAAACATATAAATGCTTGGAGCATTGTTGCACCAACAGTGAAGATTTGCAGAGCACCCACAGAGGCTAACATCGGAGATCCCTTGACTAAGGCTTTGGCACAGAAAAAGCATGATGGTCACACTAGGTCATTGGGTATTAAATACTACGGTGATTGGCACTAGTGCTAGTGAGAGATTGTTAGTGAAAGCCCTAGAGTCAATCATGTGATGATTGTTGTATGGACTTTATTGTATCATATTCCTATTTATAAAGGCATGGTTATTATATTTACTTTTATTGGTGCCAAATAACTAAATATAATAATGTTCTTGAGTAGTAGGTTCTTATCTATATCAATCGATTGGTTGAATCGATAATGAGATGATATAGAGAACACTACTCTTAATCATTCCTAGTCGAGTATTAACATTCAGGGACAATGTTAATGCGTAGAGACTAGCATGTAGGTCAACACGATGACTTGATCTCACAAGTCATGGATATGAGATATCAAGTTGACACATGGGTATGCATTGGAGAATGTATACTGAATGACCCGCCATGAGAAAGTATCATGGATCGTTATATGAGTGTCATATACTTTCTCATGTATCTATTAGTATGACTATTAGTCCTTAGACCTGAAGTCACCATGGTTCCCTACATAAAAAGTTGCATACTTTGGCTTCGTCAAACGTCGCCTGTAAATGGGTGAACTATAAAGGCGATTACTGGGTATGTAACAAATTATGCGGAGGGATGTGAGTGATGTAGATGAGATTTATCCCTCCTATATGATGGGGGTGACATTGATATTCTTGATAGAGTGAGACCACGAAGTGCACGGCCATGCCCAAATGAGTCAATATGAGATATTGAGCTCATTTGATTAGAGTAAGTCTACTTGCAGTTCAAGATATAGATTGTACCGAGGATGACACGGTCTATGCCTCAATTGGTCAATCTAGATGTCAAGGATAGAGGGACATTGTCACATATTGTGAGAGTCACAATTAGTAGTCACAAAGGTGATGTAGAAGCTCAACATTCTTGTAACTTGGGTAGCAATAATGTGTTGCTAGATACCACTCATTGCTTATGTTCCTATATCGGTTTAGGGACATTGCCAACGTTACAAGAACCTATAGAGTCACACACATAAGGGAAATTAGATGGATATTAGGTTCATATGATGAACCATGAGTATTAGGTTCATGGGATGAACCAAATTGGATTAAGAGTAATCCTAATTAGACTAATTGAGTTGGACTCAATTTGATTCAAGTGTTGAATGAGTCTAATTTAGATTTGATTCATCAAATCAATTTAAATTAATGAATAGAGATTCATTAAATTAAATTGACTTGAATCAAATGGTTGGATTTGATCAACCATGGGAGATAAGAGGTCAAGTTTGACTTGACTTGAGAGGGAAGATGAAATGTCAAGTTTGACTTTACCAAATGCCATGTCATGATGATGACTTGGCATGACCTGCCAATGATGATGCTCCACATCATCATTGACTTAGCATGTGGTGCCACCTCATGAGGGAGACCAAGAGCCATTGGGTCTTGGAGGAGTTACATGCATGCATGTAACCCCCCCTAAGAAACGTGGCCAGCCACTTTACTCCATGTGATGGAATTCATTTTGTGAGTTACACAACTTCATCTTCTTCCTTGGATCACCCTCTCAAGCTCTCCCAACCTCCTTGGACGAAATTCCTAAAGGGTTCTAGCACACTCTAAGGTATTTTTCTCCACCTATTGCTTGTGTGGATACCAATAGAGGAGTGTGTACTTAACACTCTCGAGTTCCGGTGAACCTTTTGACCGAGCGGGATTTGCGAAGGGCATCACATTGAGGGTAACTTATTATCTAGTAAATCTAGAGTAGATCTAAAGGTATTAAAAACATATAAGTTAGTTTTATATTTTATACTTCGCACGGATCTGTGGTCGGGGCTTCCGAGGTTTCCACAACGCAAAAAGCGGTTTTTGCGGCTCGGAAAATCCAACAGGTCAATCATGACCCGGGTCGATTGTACCAACAATATCTTCAAAACATTATCACACATCAATGTCAAATCTTCATGTCAAACATCAAAACATTGCTCGAGTCAAACTCGAGTCTGGTCAATCGTGACCTGGGTCGATTGCACCAACAAAGTCCAAGTCATGGGTACTTGGCATGGAAAGTCCAAGTGGGACACTTGACATTGGAAAAGTCCAAGTCTTGAGTACTTGGCATGTAAAGTCCAAGCATGGGTCTTGGCAAGGGAAAGTCCAACATGGGTTGGCAAGGAAAGTCCAAGCATGGGTCTTGCCAAGGAAAGTTCCAAGCATGGGTCTTGGCATGGAAAGTCCAACATCGGTTGACAAGAGAAAGTCCAAGGGGAATATTGGCGACGTAAAGTCTAAGGGTGAAGTCTTGGCAGCATAAGTCCAATGGTTGGTGGCGTAAAGTCCAAGGGTGAAGTCTTGGAAGTATAAGTCCAATGGTTGGTGGCATAAAGTCCAAGCAGAGTCTTAGTAGCGTAAGCCCAATGTGCCTTGGCGGTGTAGACACCGTTAGCATGACAATAGCCGATGGAAGCACTTGAAGGCTAGCGTATGGATGAACATGTCATGGATGACTTGGAAGGATCTGATAGATGCGAGGCTAATAGAGGTGACTAGAAGACTTAGGTCTAGGCTATGGGTGGTCTAGCAAGTATGGGGGCACCATACTTGGATTAAAATCTCATGTTTGAGGTGTATCAGTCAACTGAGACCATGGGTCAGTCGCCTGGTGTGAGTCACCTTGGGTTTGACTGTGGGAAGTGCTCTAGCAGTCAACTGCCAGAGGTGGGCAGTCGACTACTGGACTGAGCAGTCGACTGATCTGGTGATCAGTCGACTGATGCTCGAGATCTCAGGCACAGAAGGTTCTCTAGTTGAGTGATCGACCCGTACACTCGACTGATTGAGCCATTAGTCGACTGATGGTGTATTCGTTGGACTTATCCGATGTGGTTCATGCCATTGTGAGACAACGGATACAGGGGCAGTCGACTGATGGTCCTGATCAGTTGACTGCTAGGCAAAATCCAGTCCAAGGAGCAGCTTTAAATGGAACTCGTGGAGGAGGGATTTGGCAGCGATTTCTTGGAAGTTTTTGAGGTGATTTGCTGGTGCAAATCAGGGTCTTCGACCACGATTTAAGCAATTAACAAGCAAACATTCTAAAGCAATATTTGTAAAGTTTTATTTACATTGTTTTGTATATTCATCTTATATTTGCTTGTTTACTTGTTGTATTACTTAGTGTAATCATTTGTACGAGGTTTCTCTATCTCCGACTTGTGTCGAGAAGGAGTTATTGTTATAGTGGTGTGTGATTTGTATCGCTAGGGCTCTTACGAGCCCAACCCGTGGAGTAGGAACCATTCGGTTCCGAACCACTTTACATCTTGTGTTGTGATTGTGTTTGCATTGTATTATTTCTATTTCCGCTGTGGACTAATATATTTGTAGCAAGCATGATTGAATTCTCCATCCAACGATGAATTCCCTATTCACTCCCCCTCTAGCGGTCATCGAACGACCCTACAATGGTCTATTACCGCAATGTCATCACCATGGATTAGAGAGATGGCTCATGATCCATAAATTTTATAACAGTGTCTCGTACTCAACAAAAACTTCCTTAGATTCTATTGTAGGTGGAGTCCTGATGAATAAGATGTTGGACGAAGCATCTGACATTATCGAAAGCATCACACTTAACAATCATCAATGTGTGACCGAAAGTGGAGTTCCTCCATGTACACTAGGTAAGTATGAGATAAGTACTATATATTTCTTTTCTGCTAAATTAGATGCCCTATCTCAAAAATTTGAACACTGCAATGTAAACACTATCAATCCTATTGATATTACCTATGAGATTTGATGCACACTAGGGCATTCAACCCAAAATGGCTAGATAAGACTCTCAACATCCGTGGAGCATGTGGACGCCATCAACAATTATAACCAACACCTCTATAAACAATCCTTACTCTAACATATACAACCCAGGTTGGAGGAACCACCCGAATCTATCATATTGTAAAAGCCAAAATCAATTCATTCAGAAAAATCCGAAGCAATCATTGGGATATCAACATGGGCATAAATCAAACTTAGATAAAATGATAGAAAATTTCATTCAAGTCCAAACAACCCAGAACAACAAATTCCGCCAACACATGATCGAATCTAATCAAAAGCACAATGAAGCAGCGGAAGCAATCAAAGAATTGGAATGTAAGGTTGATAATTTGACTAACCATACTAAAATACTAGAAACATAGATAGCAATGATTCCAAATTCATCCACACGAGTACTAGGAAGATTCCAAGGAAAACTCGAGACCAATCTCGTGGGGCAATGCAACACTGTGTTCACAACCAAACCTCAAGACATTACGAAACGTAAACCTCTCCCTTGAACTGCTGAAAAGATGTTAAAAGATTGTATAGTTGTCACCTTAATAAGGGAAAAGCAACATGGTACTTCAAAATAAATCCCCGCTTAAACTCGAAGACCCAAGTGACTTTAATCCCATGCATGATTTTTGAAACTAGTTTTGACAAAGCCCTTTGCGACCTTTGGTCTGTCATAAATCTCATATCATCCACATTTTATGAAATAATGAGGCCAAGTAAACTAAGGACAGCTAACACTTCCTTGCGTTTAGCTGATGATACTGCAAGACTACCCTTAGGTATATTAGAAGATATCCCTGTAGTGATTGAGAACTTTGTAATACCTACTGATTTTTTTATCCTATATATGGGGGAAAACCCTTACAGCCCTATTATCATAGGTAGGCCTTTCTTAGCCACTACAGAAGCTATCATCGATGTTCGGAACAAAAGGATATCTCTGGAAGTAGAAAATGAAAGGATTCAATTTGATTTTTTTAATCCTAATTCATCAAATATCATAGACACTACTTGCAAGATAGCTCACGTATTGCTGGAGAAGAAACTCAAGTACTCAGTAAATGAATGCCTGGAAATACGAATTAAAGACGACAAAAAGTGCTTGCTCAACCAACTATGACATATGTACCTCCCTGAGACGAGCAAGGAACATAAACTTCGAGCCGACTAGAACCATACAGAGGTCAATCTTATGACTTAAACTAAGCGCTTCTTGGGATATAACCCAAGCTTTTTTTTCGTACTTTTTATTTCTTTTCCACATTTTCAATTCGTTATGATCACTTCTGTATTTTTTTTTTCAGGAAACATTAAGGATGAAGTTAACAATCAAAATATATGCAAACTGTCTTAACCAACATAGTCGTACCGAATTACATAGAATATGGTATGATCTAGGCGTGCCATTTAAATGGCACACCCATGCTAGACCATGACATGCTCAACATGCTATCGCTGATATAGCCTAACACAGTATGCCCACTACAAGGATAATAATCTATTATGACATTATTTTTACGACAGTTATTTTATAGTGTAATTATGAACACATTATACTGACACTTATTAAAAATGATTATTAATTAAAAAAATTAAACTATATATATATATATTTAACCTAAAGTGTTGACTTCCTTTCCCCTTTCCTTCTCATATTCCTCTATTCCCTAATTTCTGTTCCATAGCATGAGCTCACTCTATCGGTTATCTTCCCCTTCCGGCGCCTTCAATTCAAATTCCCTCATTGCCTCTCTAGTCTCTGTTCTTGATCCAATGTTCTTCCTCTTTTTCTTTCTCCGGGTCCTCTCTCTCCACCTTTCCTTGGAGTGAGCAGTGGAGGCCATCCATGGGCGATCACGGGTCCAAGATAGAGATCTCCTTCGCCAAGAGGTTCACTAGCAGTGCCATCGCTTCCTGCTTCGCCGAGGTAATCTCAAAATGATTGCTTGCTCCTTCTGTTGCCCTTTTATTTTAAACGTCTTCAAACTTGAATACTTTTGTTTTTTCTAACGAGCCCCAAGTCATGTTGGAGTTTCCCCTTTCCTTCTCATATTCCTCTATTCCCTAATTTCCGTTCCACAGCATGAGCTCACTCTATTGGTTATCTTCCCCTTCCGGCGCCTTCAGTTCAAAATCCCTCATTACCTCTCTAGTCTCTGTTCTCGATCCAATGTTCTTCCTCTTTTTCTGTCTCCGGGTCATGTCTCTCCACCTTTCCTTGCGGTGAGCAGTGGAGGCCAACCATGGGCGATCACGGGTCCAAGATGGAGATCTCCTTCGCCAAGAGGTTCACTAGCAGTGCCATCGCTTCCTGCATCGCCGAGGTAACCTCTAAATGATTGCTTGCATGGAGGAAATGAGTTTCTTTGATAACGTATCATGATCCGTTGTCATTTGTCATTGTGTTTGATATATTAACGTTTCCTTTGAAATAGGTAAAGATAAAAGTGCACTTGTCCATAGCAGGGGCGAGAATATTCTACCTAAAGAATATTTTCATGGGGAGGTATCTGTTTACACACACACACAATATTTTGTCTTTTGAAGTAAATAGAAGGTTAGTTTGATAAATTGATTTTGTTGTAATGACGGGTTACTAAAAAGGATTGTTGGAGTTGTTTTTGGACATGTTACAGTGCCTTTTAGAGTTTTATATTTTGAGAATCATATTGTAATTGGTCAATAATTCAATCTAAATATCAGCCTAATGTAAGTATATACCCTATTTAAAACCGCTTTCCCCACCAAATAGATTTTGAAGTACTCCACTAGATTAGATTTATAACCATCATAATTAGTTTACCTTTCTCTATTCTTGTGGCTCTGTGCTTGTAAAGTGTGATCATCAACCATTGTTTGGAAAAAAGACAACCCATGTACTAAGGTGTGACATTGCATATCACAGACATTTGATGTGTGAATCACATGCATATTTTAGGATTTATTTAGCAAGTTTTTCTAGCATTTCATTCCCATAGCATGCATAAAACATAACATTTACTTTCATATTGCATTTTTAGTTCAGATGACTATGATTTCTGTGTTTTTACTCTCAGGAAGGACAAAAGAAAGAATAATAGAGTCATGGAAGGAAGCCGCGACGAAATGGGGAGCAAATGAAGATGCAACGTATATTTTCGAAAGCTTCTAGCAGTCGACACGCCCAGGGCAAGCTAGTGGGCACTGTGCCAAAAACATGCCCAGGTCATGCCAAATGGAACGACCTTGCCAAATTCTACCTCTTTGTTAATGGAATTCACGAATTCTTCTCCAGAAAAAGCTATAAAAAGACCTCAGGACCTAAGAGAAAGGGAGAGTTCATTCCGGTTCATTCAAGGATCCCAGGGATCATCTGGATCACTCCGTTCCTTAAAATTACTTGGAGGAGGATCGAAGTTTAGAAGTCAGGGACAAATGAGCAGAGCATAGGACTCCAGATGAATTCTTTCTTTTCTATCACCTATGTTTTGTAACTCCTCTATGGAGTAGTCTTGCATATTAGAATGAGGGAGTAGCTCTTTGTAAATTTATCTTGGATTGTTTGACTCTTTTATTTATTTCATTGCGAATTTCTTGAATTGGTTTTACGGCGCATATGGTTTGCCTTGCGAGTTTGTTGATCGCTTATTCGCATGCTTTAGGATTTTTATATCCCGAATTTGTATACCCAATCGTGAGAACCTATTGTAATTTAGGGCTTTCATTAACTATAGTTATATGTTTGGGTATGTCATAGGCGCTCTCCATTGTAACAAGTTCATCGACCTATGAATGTTCTAAAAAGCAATTAGACTCTCTTGAGGTTTTCATGATATATTTCTAAGGTTTTAATTAATTGTAGTGATCTGCATGGGTATGTGACAAATGCCAACCATTGTAACAAGTTTATTGACCTTTGGATACTCCAAAAAGATATTTCATAATCTATCTTAGAATCTAAGATATCTCTGGGATCATTCGTTAACTGTCGTGATCTATCTGGGTACGTGACAGGTGTTCGTTGTTGTAACAAGTTCATCGACCTACGAATGATCCAAAAGATATTTTATACATAGATAGGTTTCCTTCAAGAATACATTAACCAAGAGTTGCCAAGTTATCCAACATTGTAGTGAAACTAAAGTTCTAAGATTTTTCCATAAACTAGTTCTCTACTCGTATCTCAAATCGTCTATTTTATCTCTAATACTATTTCTCAACTATTTAATATTCTAGATAATATTTCTTTGTAAAACAATTAGTGTTTGATAAAGTCTTTATGTGATCGATATTTTATTACTTGACAACGACCGTGCATTTACAGAATCAACACATCAACATTATTCCTCTATGTACTCAAATTTCATATGCAACTCAATTACATTGAGTTGTGAATTTTGTGGTACCACTACATCTGTTTGGATGTTCGTTTGATAATGACCATAAATTAGCTGTATTTCAGTGTTTGTATAGATTCAATGGAATTATCACCACTATAAATAGACATCACATACTTTATGGATTTGACTGCATTGTTGAAGAGACATTTCAAGAGGAGAGATCTTGAATATCAATCATGTAGGGAATTTTCTTGTCTTGTTTAAAATTCTTGATTTATCATGGACCAATCTTTAGATCTTGACATTGGATAATCTTAGGCTTGGTGATCCACTATAACATCCCAAATTTTAGTTACTATATTTTTATTTAAAGGAAATATATATTGAGAGAGAGAAATAAGAATAAAAAAAAATGAACAAATAGTTCATAGACGAGGCTTGAACCATGAACCATTGATTTGGGGGAATAGTCTTCCCACCACTAAGTCATAAGATTACCGATGAGTAGGATATAATAGAATATATCTATTGGTAGAAAAAAAAGAAAGAAGTTGATTAATCTAGTTGATCATTTAAACGGATAATTAGGTTAATAAAAATCCTAATTTATATATATATTTCTTTTCTTTCCTCTCTCTAAAACCTCATGCCGACCTCACTCACTCTCTCTCTCTCTCGCTCGTTTTTCCTCCAGCCGCCGAATAGCCTTCTCCCCTCTCCTTCCCTAACCCTTTGACCTTATCTGTGTGGCGCTGTGTCGATTGCGAGAGCAAGAGGTTCCTGCGTGGTGCGCCGGCGAGGACGAGGGAACGAGTCCGATAAAGGGCGGTGACGAAGAGGAGGATTGGAAAGAAGGAAGCCGCCGAAGCAAGGAAGAAGGTTGTCTTCTCTTTAGATAATTCAAGAGGGGATTTTAAAGAGGGACTTGGTAGAGGATCACGCTAAAGCAAGGAAACATGTAGGAGGTCTTCTCTTTGCGAAGTCTAACAGTATAAATTGGTGAAAAAGCGTAGGATGTAAGTATACCCTCACCTGCAGTATAAGTGCTTACGATGTAATGTTGTATGCTTAATTTTGAACGAAAGAATCTAGAACTATGTGTAGAAGGTTCGGCTAATAGGATTAGATAAATTATTCTTGTTGAAATTCTTCCACGTTATGCATGTTAGATGATGATTTCTATTTATGTAAGCTTAATTTTCCTTATGTCACTACCTTATGCCATGTTAAATTTTACTCATACCGATTTATGCTATCCTACATGCTTATGTTTTCACCCATGTTAGGCATGACTCACGTATATGAAATGTCTAAGAAATGTTTCCCTAAGAGTGGGGACAAGAACACTCTTTAGGACAAAGAACATGTATGTTATTTTACTTTATGCATGGCTTGTACCGGACCCTAACAAGGTCCACGGGATGGGCTCCAAGGTTGCCCCTAGGTCGACAGACATATTACGGACCTAGTAACCTAGTAGGTTCGGGATTAGCTACCTCGGATCTATTTAGGATGCGTGCGAATGATGTATGTGGTACAATGTCAGGTCAAATATGTTGAGATTATATTTAAGTATATAAACTATATGTTTTCAAAGAGCATCCTGCATATACCATTTTATGTTCATCGAATTATCATGTTTAGAGACAATGTCTTATTCTTAAAATGCTAAGTTTATGTTCTTTTCCTAAATTGATCATGTCTCTACTTTAAATAAATATTGTGCTCATATGGTGTTTAAACGAACATGTCATTACTTTACATTTAATTAATGATGCATGTTTTTGTGAGTAGGAAAGGACCTTACTAAGCCTATGTGCTTACAATTTACTTTACTTGTACTGAAGAAAAGGGCAAGGAATGGATAAATTAAAGGGAGCAACAGGAGGGGCGAAGATGTGTGTGGCAGTGACATGGTGGACGAGATCATTTTTCATATACGGACTTATGCATGATTTTCAGTTTATGTGTAAACTGTTAGGAGACGTTAATGCTTTCTATGGTTGTTACTCATGTTTATTTTTATGAACCTTGAAATGGTTAATACATGTTTAGTTAAATAAATTGCTAAGGCCTTTTGCCATTATTAAATTGTTAGGTTGATTGGGTTAATGTAACTAGAGTTAAAAGTTGTAAAGTTTTTAAATACTTTCGCTGTTATATGCATGAATGTATGATCGCGTAGCATCGCCGCTTGTCTATAGGATGTGTGTTAGGAGGACGGGAAGGGCGGGTGTTACAGGTGGTATCAGAGCCCAGTTCTTCCTTTCCACTACACACACATCAAGCTTCCATCCTGCCACTCGAAGTAAGACATTCTCTGCCTACTCTATTTATTTCATGTATGATATATATACGCTAAGAAATGTTTTTAGTTGGGTATGCATGAATATAAGTAAGGATGATAAACTTATGTTGGCATTTTTTTTATCATTTATGAAGATAAGCATGGCCATAAGACGCGGTAATGGAGTCAGTGAGACAGAATCTCCACCAGATCTTATGCAGGTGGTTCAACTCGAGTCAAGTCACGAACAACATAAAGTGATAAATGCCTTAATGACTCAGCAGGGAAACCCTAGTGGACCACCAGGGGACCAGCAGGCGCATCCAGATAGGCCTGCAGCTACACCAGTACCACCAGGAGGCTCTGGCCCGATAGTTCGACCAGAAGCTTACCTGATCCAGTGGCAAAGGCTGAAACTGGAGAATTTCTTGGGTAATTGTAAACCATGGGATGCCCAGTCCTGGTTCAAAATGGTGGAAAGCATAGTAGAGCTGCTGGATTGGCCTGAACATGAAAAGATTAAGTGCGCATCCTTTTACCTTTCTGGAGATGCTCGAATGTGGTGGGAAAGAATTAAAGCAAAGAGGCAAGTAAACCAAATGAGATGGATGGACTTCGAAGCTGAATTTTTCGAAGAATTCTTCCATATGCGAGTGACCAACAAGCACTACGATGATTTCACCGGGTTCAGGCAAAGTGACCTATCAGTTAACGAAGCGGTGAAAATATTCAACTGACTCGCACGCCTATGCCCAGAGTTGGTCAGCACATAAAAAGAAAGGGTTAGACTTATGCTGAAGATGCTCCGACCTGAGATAGCTCTGAACGTGGCCGGTGGAGTGAATAGACCGCAGACCGTAAAGGAGTTGTTCAGTAGTGCCCTAATCACCGAGCACTACTTGAACAATATTAACTAGGAAAAGAAGGCGCTGAGTGAAGGCAAGAGTCAAGGCCAGCCAGGAGGTCAGAAAGCTTAGGGTAACTGGAAAGGAAACCACAGTGGCAAGAGGAAACAATGGAACGAGTCTAAAGGTGGTCCAGCGAACAAACAAGCCAAGATTCCTTAATGTACTACATGTGGGAAACCACATACCGGGGTGTGCTACAAGGGCATGAATAGATGCTACCATTGTGGAATGGAAGGACACAAAGTCAAGGACTGCCCTACCCAGGTTCAGGCACCTCCTCAGTAGTAGGCCCAGTACAGGGGTGCTCCTTCACAGCTACACCAGATGTAAGCTACAATAGAAGGTACCCGGATAAGCCAAGAGATATTGGAAGCCCCGCCAGTTGCAACGAATGCCAGGGTTTTCTCTCTCACTAAGGAAGACGCGGCGAACGATTCTACTGTTGTCACAGGTCAGATAATTATTTTCTGTCAGCATGCCACTGTATTATTTGATACTGGTGCAACATACTCGTTTGTCTCTACGCCTTTTGTTAGTGATATATGAGAGATGTCCTAAGGCAATTGCCTTATGTTTGAACCATTTATATGATAAATGAAGATTCACTATTTGAGTATACATGTTTTCATGTATTCGATTAGATCTTAAACTCATTTACTGAATGCCCACGATACGATTCATAGCATGAGAGAATTTGTGATTGGATCACAACTAGTGAGTATCTCTACATGTGTAATTGTGATGTATCGGAATTATCCCTAGTCGATGAATTGATGGATATGGACACCATTGATTCTGTCGAGACTAGCACGAGGTATACTCTTTGGTGTATCCAAGCAGCTGATTCTCACTAGCTGGAGACATTGTGATGTCTGGAGTTAATCGTGGATGCTAGTTATGGTAACTAGTTCATTGGAGTGACCAGCCGTAAGACTTCATAAAGATCTCTGCATATATAAATATGTCAATGAAGTTCTTACTACAGCTTAAGTGTGATGTTCCTTTGACTTGCAATATTCAAGTCATCTTGATCATAGAGACTTATGCTTTGACATCTTAAGCAAGCATCTCTGAGGGACCCGGAATGATTGGGCATAAGTCGAAGTGATCGAAGGTCTTTGAATAGCCTATAAAGGATTCACCACTCCTTGCGAGGAGATGTATACCATGGCCTCTCGTCGGATTGTTACTAAAGTCTTTGGCCAAAGCATTACATGTTTAGAGTAAGGTACTCTTCGATACATGAGCAGTAACTAGAATTCGTAGGACAAGGAAATGATACGTGGGCTAGGTGTGACGTAGTCAGCCTAGTGGGGACTGACACTATAGACCATGTCTTGAACCAAGTAGGTATAAGATGAGTGAAGGGAATGGGGCACGATTCATTCGAGCTGCTGAAGGGTTTCAGAAATAGTTCTGGATCAATCGTTGATCTTTTCGGTTAATTGGGGATCATGATGTACTACTAGGTGCCACTCATGATCGTTCTACAATTAATGGTTAATTATAGACAGCCAACATAAACCGAGAACCTATTTGGTCACACGCACAACGAGCATAATCCGAAGGATTTAAAATGAGCTTGAGAATGAGATTCTCAGACCGAGAGAAACTGGGTTTGGTTGGACCAAACATGGAGCGAGCATGAAATTGTTTCAGTCGCAATGGAAGCATGGATGGGCCGTGTCTTATGATGACATGATGGATGAACCAAATTGGTTTGGTTCTAATCCAATGGAGGAGAATAAACCAAAGGGTTTGGTTTGTTTTAAACGAATGAACCAAAGTTGGTTCAGTTCGTTTTAACTTAAAATAAACCATCATGGTTTGGTTTATTTTAACTTAAATTAATGGAGCAGGTTAACGGGCCTTTGGTTATGATCCGATAACCATTAAGAGAATTTGTTCTCTTTAAAATAGGGCTTAAGGGTTTTGTTAAGTCCTAATCCAAATTCCCTTAACGTAAAGTTGCCGCCCCCTCCTCTCCTTGGTGAAGTCGGCGCCAACAGCCCCCCTTACCGCCGCCCATCACCTAGCTCCCTTGCTGGCTCTAGAAGGTGCTGACCTTCTTTCTTGCCAGCATCGAGCTGCTGCCGGAGGAGCTCCGGTGATCTCCCTTGGGTTTGGCAATAAGGTGAGCTTCAACCTTCCCTTTTGGCCGGCCCTTACTCCTCCACAAAAGCTGTCCAGTTTTCTGGACAGCTTGTTTCCTTCTCATCGGAGCGTCATTTGGACGACGTTTGAAGCTCCGACAGCGGCAGACTTGCCGGGGATTCGATCTCCGATAATCCTCATAGGTGGAGGATGAAGTATTCGGCAAACGGTTGACGAACACCTCTCTGGAAAAGCGAGTTTTTGAGGACTTGTTTTGGATCCGAATTTTGATTCGGATCGTGATCTTCTCTCGATCACATCGTCTTCAACACGAGGCTAGTAACCCGTACGAAGACGAGGCTCGTGACTTAGTGAAGTCATCCCGAAGATACTCGGCGTAGATACGGATAGAGACGATTCTAGCGAGGATCGTTCCGGTTAATGCCTTTCCCGCTACACGTGATACGTCAGGTATACGTAGTTTATGTTTCCTTTTATTGCAAAATTTGAATTTACGGTTATGTCTATACATGTTGTACTATGCATGCGTGTGATGTGTGTGTTGTAATAAATTAGATTTATTATTTTATTCCTTCCGCTGTGCACATGTTTATGAAACATGTTCGAACACACACTCGCCGCGGTGCCGGAAACCTAACAGTGGTATCAGAGCCCAGGTTGTGTTTCGACATAATCGTAAAATTATTTTGTGATAGTCATAATGTGATTTCTAGAAATTTTCTACTTTTGGAAAGTTAGAAGTATTTATGGAAATTTTTAATTTTGGAAAGTCTAGAAGTTTTTATGGAAATCTTCTACTTTTGGAAAGTTGGAAGTATTTATGGAAATTGATATTTTCCATAAATAAAATATTTGATTAGATTTTGGAAATTTATTTCCTAATTTAATCATGATTTGATTTGGGAAATCAAATCTTAAAATATTTTATTTCCATAAGTAGCTTTGATGATTTAGGAAATTGATTTCCTAAATTGACTTTCCTTAATCAACTATTTCCACTAATAAAATATGTGATTAGATTTGGAAATTTGTTTCCTAATTTAATAATGATTTGATTTGGAGAATCAAATCTTAAACATATTTTATTTCCATAAATAGTTATGACATATAAGGAAATTTTTTACATGACATAATTGTATGCCATGTAATTGCATTAGATGCATATCATTATGCCATGCGTGTCGTGACATGTAGATGTATGTCATGTATGTCATGCCATGTAGATAATAGTTATTTGCATGCAAAGAGGATGAGACATAAAAACCCTAACTCAATATTAAAGCCTACACCTTCCATTAATATGGTTAGAACCAGAGTTCCATTTCTTGTTCGTGTTGTTGGACTCTCTCCAAGCCCGGCTCGAACCCAAACATGTTCAAACCATGGAATAGTTTAATACTAATATGGTAAGAGTCAGAGGTCAATCGTTAGCTTTGGTTGTTGGACTCTCTCCAAGCCGGGTTAATTGGTTGAATGCACTCTAACCATATTAAAACTATTTCTCGATTAATGGGTTGGCTTTGACCTGGAGCATCGGCTTGTTGGACCCTCATCAAGGTCGATGTTAAGGGAGGTGAAGTTGGGGGCTATGCATATGATGCATACTTGTTAATGTGTTAACAACCAGATGTATGTGTGAACATTCAATTAGTTGATAGCACATTGTGATAGTTGCATATGTGTGATATGCAATTGGTATATTTGATACCTACCATCGTAGCTATGAATGGCTTGTTGGACTCTCTCCAAGGTTGTTCATATCTTTGTTGGATATCAGCCCATTCGGAGATGGACCTACGATCTCCCGAAGTGATTTTGGGGTTTTTGAAATTCGAAAAATGAATGAGATTTATGAATGTATATTGATGCATTTTAAATTATCTTTCTCATATATGCTCATTTTGTATTTCTATGTTAATCTATTGACCATGATGTCTTTGAATTTGTGTACCATTTTGGATTCGAATAAATTGACTGGGTCGAACTTCTTGGACTGGCTTAGAAACTTGAGAATTGTTCTCAAGGTTGAAAAGCTTGCAAATGTCCTCGAAGCGCCTCTTCCCGCCCGTCCTAGTGAAAATGCAACTCTGGACCAATTGTTGTCCTATCAGAAACATGTGAGTGATTCTGAACAAATGAGTTGCATCATGCTAGCCATGATGGAACCCAAGCTACGGAAGCAGCATGAGCATATGGATGCTCATATCGTAGTCCTTCATCTTTATGAGTTGTTTGATAAGCAAGTGAGATTGGAAAGGTTCGAAGTCTCCAAGCTCTTCTTCACCTCTGAGATGCAAGAAGGTTCATCTGTGGTACTGCTCAACATGCTGAAGACTATGGAGCCTTTTGAGAAGCATGAGCAGGGGATGGTGTTGTTAGTTGATTCCTCAAAGAAAAGTTCTAAGAGGGAGTCAAAAGAAGAACAGAAGGGGAAGAAGAAAAAGGCTAAAAAGGCAGAACCAGCTCAAAAGGGCACTTGCCATCATTATGGCAAGTAGGGCCATTGGCGAAGAAATTGCAAGATTTATCTTGAGTCCATGAAGAAGAATAAGGCATAAGATGCTCCATCTTTTTCATATATCTTCATTATTGATTGTCATTCTATTTCCTCAGACATTTGGGTATTGGATACTGGGTGTGGCTCACATATATGTAATGACATACATGGGCTAAGGAATAGAAGAAGACTCGTTAAGGGAGAGTCAAATTTACATGTTGGGAATGGAGCAAAGGTTGTTGCACTCGCCATCGGAACGTATTTGTTGAAACTCCCTGTAGGACTTGTCTTAGAACTGGACAATTGCTTTTATGTTCCTTCGTTGATAAAGAACATCATTTCTATTTCTTGTTTAAATAGAAATGGATACCATTTGACTTTTAGTAACAATTATTGTTACATAATTTTGAATGGAGTTCTTTATGGGACTGGAACTTTAAGCAATGGTGTTTATACATTGGATGTATCCAGTGATGTTTTCAATATCGAAGCGAGCAACAAGCGTGCTCGAAAGGATAATCAATTAGACTCCTACATGTGTCATTGTCGTCTTGGCCATGCAAGCAAGAAACGCATGTCCGAATTACACCGATGTCGAATTCTGGAATCGTTTGAATTGGATTCATACGATACATGCGAATCATGATTAAAAGGCAAGATGACCAAGTTACCTTTTATAGGAAAAGGTGAACGAGTGGGAGAGTTGCTAGGTCTAATACATACTGATGTATGTGGACCTATGTCAACTCAAGCTTTAGGAGGCTATAGCTACTTCATTACCTTCACCGATGATCACTCATGGTTTGGGTATGTGTTCTTGATGAAACACAAGTCTAAAGCCTTTGAAAGGTTCATAGAATTCAGAAATGAAGTAGAGAAACAACATGACAAGAGTATTAAAATACTTCGATCGAATCGAGGTGGTGAATACTTAAGTCAAGAGTTTCTTGATTATCTAACAGACAATGGTATATTGTCTCAATGGACTCTGCCATATACACCACAGCATAATGGTGTATCTGAGAGGCGTAACCGGATCTTGTTGGACATGGTCAGGTTAATGATGAATCATGCAAATCTTCCCAAGTCTTTTTGGGGCTATACACTTCAGACAGCTGTTTACTTGTTAAACAGAATGTCAACCAAGGTAGTCTCCACTACTCCATATGAGATATGGAATAGTAAGAAACCTCATGTATCTTACTTGAAGATATGGGGTTGTCCTGCTTATGTGAAGCGAAATGTATCAGACAAATTGGATGCTAAGTCTGATAAATGTCTATTTATTGGATACCCTAAGGAAACAAGGGGTTACCAATTCTATCATCCTGTGGAACAAAAGGTGTTTGTTTCAAGGCATGCTGTGTTTCTAGAGAAAGAGTTTCTCTTACAAGAAAACAATGGGAGTGTCGTCGAGCTTGAGGAGGCTCTAGAGACTCAAATAGACATTGATGAGATACATGGTGAAGCACAACAGCCAACAACTCATAGTGATGAGCAATCGGCTGGACCTATTGAAACACCACATCTTCGTAGATCTGGTAGAACACGCAATATTCCCGAGATATATGGATTTCTCGTAAGTGAATCGAACGACGTGTTACTCATTCGGATGTAGCAATGACGAAACCTATTCGCCTGTAGCTATGCTTAAATCCATTCGGATGCTCCTGGCCATAGAGACTCATTATGATTATGAGATATGGCAAATGGATGTGAAAACAACTTTCCTTAATGGAAACTTGCTCAAGGACGTGTATATGATACTGTTGGGAGATCGGTTGGCCGGCTAGAGGGGGGTGAATAGCCCTCGTTCGTTTTATGTCGTATTTTATTCATCTACAAAACGTTAGCGCAAGCGGAATATACAAATACAAATAAAGACAACACAAAAGATAGACAAGCAATACAAACACGAGATGTAACATGGTTCACGGCTACGCCGCTAATCCACGGTCCGATTCGTCCACGGTGAATCACTCCGCAATCTATCCACTAGATCTCTCCTTTGCACAAAGCTAGGTGGAGGTAACCTCTTTTACACAAAGATCACTCTTCTACAATGGAATGAAGATTAGAGCAAGTAGAAGAGTGGGAAATCGTTTAGGGCACTTTGGGAGTAGTTGGGCGTTCAAGCATTTTCCTCCCAAAGCCTCATCCCCTTCCTTTTTATAGAGGAAGAGGATTTCTTCCCGTTGACACAGGATCAGTCGACTGATGCCCTCGATCAGTCGACTGGTCCTGTAGCCGTTGCCCAATAACGACCGCTTTCCACGTTGGATACCATCCAACGGTACTGGCATCAGTCGACTGATCCTACCATCAGTCGACTGATGCTCGATCAGTCGAGTGCTCAACTGAGTCGACTCCATTCTGTGCCCGTGCACAGTGCCATCACGATCATTCATTCCAGCGGTCGTTCGACATCGATCATTGCCGATCCATAGCGATGGCGATCGCAAACATTAAATCGTATTATACGATCGATCGACCAACGACTCAGATCGTTGCCATTCGTGGCGATCGGTGGTGTCGAAAACCCATCCGACACTTGGCCAAATGGCCAAGTTTCACCTAAGAGCTACCCCTTCCCGGGTTACATTCGCTCACTCTCATCTCTCGGAGTCCCTCGCCTTCGAAGTTCTCTTCGTTCTCGGCCACGTCCCTCGGCAGCATTAGGCGCACGGCTCTGCAATGCTCCTTCGCGTCTCTTGCCTCGAAGTCTACTTCCTCCGGCTTTACTCCAAGCTTCTCGTCCGGCGGTCCCTCGGATGCTCCAAGCGCACGGCTTCCGCAAAGCTATCCTTCACCGACTCAAGGCACGAGTCATGAGATGTGAAACTCGCCACGGCTCCATGTGCGAATTACTAAGTCCTGCACGACTTCAACGCACATATCAAATCAACATAACACACTAACTTAAACCCTTTGCCACACACATCAAAACCTTATCATGGCAAGAGATTTCCTTAACAATCTTCCCCTTTTTGATGTGTGGCAATCCGTTTAAGTTAGGTAAAAATATTTGATATAAATTTTAAAAGAAAAAAAACATGTAAACATAAATATGATATAGCAACATGCAACTCCCCCTTAACCCATGAAACTCCTCATACAAATTTTCTCCCCCTATCACAATTTACTTAAACATAATTATTTCTCCTTCTTTGACACCATCAAAAAGATTTACACTAAGTTAAAAACACATGACATCAAGTCTAATAGAAAGAAAATATCACAAGTTGATTTAAAATCGGAATTCATCCTTTACTGGTCTGATATTCAGGTCATCAGTCGACTGGCACGCTGTTTTCGGGATTTCTGATTTCTGGACCAAATTTCAGAAATGCGTTAAAAATTCCAAAAAATTCAAAAAATCATGAAATTTGGGGAACACATTTCTTTTAAGTATATCTATCAGTGAAAAATAGATTTTCATGAAAAATCATTATATTTCAACGTATTTGCCAAAAATCCATAAGCTTTAAAAACTACTAGGTTTTTGATCATAAGAGTATCCATTTTAACACCTAGTCTTGCTTTGAATTGTTTCAAAACATGAATACATAGATTTTAGATTAAGAAATTGTTTTGAAAACATATGAAATATCCAACCATGATCTTTGGGCAATATGTCTATGAATTAAACATAAGTCTTCCCCATGATTAGTCTATTATTGCTATTTTGATACTTTAAATGACCATCTAAATGCTATAGGCACTAGTGGACATTTGTATCATCCTAACATCTCACCCATGCTAAGTTTGCAATCAAGTTAGCCTATAGTGAGTGTGAGATGCATCCTAGGGGGTATTTGTATATACTTAACCCTTGTATTTGTTGGTGTAGGGGCACTAGATAATCAAACCTGTATTTTGATTATGGCAAAGACACAAAGTTAAGTTTACATCATTATCTCACGAGCTATCGAGTGTGCAGAAAAGTATTAAATCTGGAGCTGAAGGTTAGCGACACCCGGAGGAAGCCACGGTGGTCGGGCGACACTCGAGTGATTTCGGAAGGAGCCGAAGGAATCGAGTGGAAGGTCGGAAGCGAGAGCTACTATCGAGGTAAGCTCGTGTGAGTGAGAGATTGTAAGGTCGTGTCCTCTTTACGGGGATGATCGTAGGCGGTGATTCGACTAAGACTTCCTGTGGAAGGTCTAGGTCGAGATCGGACGGTTAGAAACCGTCGTATTTATCATTTTCCGAGCTAACCTCTTATTGCAGGGAAGTGCCAATGCGATCGCTGGACATGGAGCGCCGATCGATGCCCATCACCGATCGATGAGAGGCATCGATCCGATCGATGGCGACGATTCAGCTTTTGCGCTAGGTCAAACTGGATAACGTTTGACGCGGCCACTTCGCGATAAAATTTGGACAACTTCATGATCCGTTCCGAAAAAAGAGGAGACAAATTCAGAGGCCAAAATCTATAAAAGGAGGGGAGGATTGCACTCCAAACACATCAAGATTATTCATCAAGTGCTCCTACAACGCCAACGCTCCAACACCGTCATAACGCCGACGCGACGACAACCTCAGATCTTCTTCGTCGGCAGCAACATCTACTAATTTATTTTAATATTGTATTCATTGTTTTTATTCGTAACGAGGTGAGGTAGGCTTGTTGCCTCATCCTCGTATTCTCGGATTTTGTGATCGTTGTCTCCTACCTCCAACGAGGAGGAGACGTTATAGTGCTTTGCCCTCCGTACGCGGTCTAGGACCGATAGGGCCTTGGAGTAGCAACCGCTGGGTTGTGAACCAAGTAAAATAAATGTGTCATTTTATTTTACGCTGTGCTTACTTATTTACTTGTGTATCGAACGAACGAAAAAGAAAAGATTTACGATCGCTATTCACCCCCCCCCCTCTAGCGACGCTTCTCGATCCAACAATATTCATGCAATTCTATCATGATTAAGTATCAACCCAACAACCTACATGATCATAATGACATATATGAATTAATTTCACATTATGATCATGAAATACATGTATTCATTAAATAATAATCATGCATTAGGTATTATATGATGATAATAAACAAAGTATCACCTAAAGCATGATTCAACCCTATTTCTCATGATTACGTGCCAAATATTAAAATCATAAATCATGATTTCAAACATACATAGCAATTACATTAATCATCATGATTTAAGCATTATTATCTATTTATGGGCACGTTATCATCACCCAACACCATTCTAAAAATGTTGTCCCGCCATCCTAAGTCAACCAAAATATGATATAGGTCAATTTCATATGGTTGACTACCCTAGGGTTTTCCTAACCCTTAAGGATGGATTTTGGAACCCAAAATAAGTTCTTTCCTATTGGGTTCACTAAGTATTCCTTGGGGATCCATTTCCTAGCTATTACTTTCTTCTTATCTTGTCCCTTAGCAATTAGGCATTTATAGGCCTTTTCATTTTTCTTTTCTTTGTATCCTAGGCCCTTTTTGTTGAAGCTTGCCCTTTGGCTCCCTATAATCATGTTCAATGTGTTGGAGTCAATAGTGAATTTCTCTAGGGCTTTTGTCAAATAGTCTACATTTTCCCTTAAAGCCCTATTTTCCTCTATGCATGCATCATTAACATCCAAAGGCATATAGTCATGTGAACATGCATCATTTAAGCTAGAAGAAATATCATTATTATTTAAGAATGCTTTTTCTAGCTTATTTTCTAATGCCTTAATTTGATCAAGCATGCTTTTATTTTTCTTTTTCATTCCAAATAAGTCCCTAGTTAAACTATAAATTATGGAAACTATTTTCTTAGGAGAGGCATTCATTACCATAGTTTCCATGTCTTCTTCTTCTTCTTCGGATAAGGAGGATGTAGAAGCTCCCCCTTCACTTGAGCTCTCTCCACTTGAGCTTGATTCTTCATTTGAGAAGGAGGAGGAGCAATCCGATTCATGAAGAGCCATTAGTGCTAGGTTGGAATAGACATGCTCTTCTTCTTCGGATGAGGATGAGGAAGCAAGGTCATCCCATGTCTTTGCTTTGAGAGCCATGACTTTTCCTCTTTCCTTGGCCTTCTTTTCTTCTTCCTTTTTCTTCTTGCTCCCCTTCTTCTTCTTCTTTTCTTCCTTCTTTTTCCTTTCCTCTTTGCTCTTGTTTAGGAGGGGACAATTGTCCCTTATGTGTCCCTCCCCTTGACAATTGTAACAAATGATCTTCCCCCTTGGTCTTCTATTCCTATCATGAGATTTATCAAATCTAAAATTCTTAAATGCACGCCTTACCTTCCTTACCATGTAGGCTTCTTTCGTGCTATCCATGGAAGAGGTAGAGGCTTCGTCATCGGAGGAGGAGGGGATCTCTATCTTCTTCTTCCCCTTATTTGCCATCAAGGCTACTCCTCTTGAGGGTTGAATTCTAGGCTCTTCTTGTATTCCTTCAATCCTAGTTTCGTGGAGCTCCATTGTTGAGAAAAATTCCTCCAAGGTACTTACTTCCAAGTTCTTGGAGATGTAAAACGAATCCACCATGGAGCTCCATCTTGAGGACCGGGGAAAGGCATCTATGACCTTCATTACCATATCCCGGTTGGAGAGCTTTTCTCCTACACTTGTTAGCCCAATTAATATTTCTTTAAATCTAGAATGTAGGGAAGTTACCTTTTCTCCCTTTTCAAGCTTAATATTTGATAGTTGGGAGCGGAGGAGATCCCTTCTTTCTAGCTTGGCTTCCGAAGTGCCTTCATGAAGTTCAACTAGCTTCTCCCACATCTCCTTAGCACTAGAACATTCCCCTATCCTATTGACTTCTTGTTGGGAGAGTACATTGTATAGGTGGTGCTTGGCCTTTGAATTTGCCAAATATTCTTCTCTTTGCCTCTTGCTCCACCTTGATTTCCCCAATGGCTCCCCATTTTCGTTCCTAGGCAACTCGAAACCGTTTTCCATTATTAATAGAATTTCAAAGTCGGTTTCGAAGAATACCTCCATTCTCTTTTTCCACCAAGAGAATTCGCCGTCGAACTTCGGTGGGTGGATGTTTGAGCCGGCCATTTGAGATGTAGAGCTTGTTGCGGCGGTTAGTCCGGTGATAAGCAACCTGGCTCTGATACCACTTGTTGGGAGATCGGTTGGCCAGCTAGAGGGGGGTGAATAGCCCTCGTTCGTTTGATGTCGTATTTTATTCGTCTACAAAATGTTAGTGCAAGCGGAATATACAAATACAAATAAAGACAACACAAAAGATAGACAAGCAATACAAACACGAGATGTAACGTGGTTCACGGCTACGTTGCTAATCCACGGTCCGATTCGTCCACGGTGAATCACTCCGCAATCTATCCACTAGATCTCTCCTTTGCACAAAGCTAGGTGGAGGTAACCTCTTTTACACAAAGATCACTCTTCTACAATGGAATGAAGATTAGAGCAAGTAGAAGAGTGGGAAATCGTTTAGGGCACTTTGGGAGTAGTTGGACGTTCAAGCATTTTCCTCCCAAAGCCCCATCCCCTTCCTTTTTATAGAGGAAGAGGGTTTCTTCCCGTTGACACAGGATCAGTCGACTGATGCCCTCGATCAGTCGACTGGTCCTGTAGTCGTTGCCCAATAACGGCCGCTTCCCACGTTGGATACCATCCAACGGTACTGGCATCAGTCGACTGATCCTACCATCAGTCGACTGATGCTCAATCAGTCGAGTGCTCAACTGAGTCGACTCCATTCTGCGTGCTGCAGTGCCATCGATCACCGCCATTCACAGCGATCGTTGTCGGCATATCACGATCGATCACCCATCCATAGCGATCGCCAAACATTAAACCGGTATTATACTAGTCCGATCGACCCATTGATTAGATCGATCGCCATTCCTCGGCAATGATCGGTGTCGGGAAAACCCATCCGACACTTGGCCAAATGGCCAAGTGTCACCTAAGAGCTACCCCTTCCCGGGATACATTTGCTCACTCCCATCTCTCGGAGTCCCTCGCCTTCGAAGTTCTCTTCGTTCTCGGCCACGTCCCTTGGCAGCATCAGGTGCACGGCTCTGCAATGCTCCTTCGCGTCTCTTGCCTCGAAGTCTACTTCCTCCGGCTTCACTCCAAGCTTCTCGTCCGGCGGTCCCTCGGATGCTCCAAGCGCACGGCTTCCGCAAAGCTATCCTTCACCTACTCAAGGCATGAGTCATGAGATGTGAAACTCGCCACGGCTCCATGTGCGAATTACTAAATCCTGCACGACTTCAACGCAGATATCAAATAAACATAACACACTAACTTAAACCCTTTGCCACACACATCAAAACCTTATCATGGCAAGAGATTGCCCTAACAGATACAACCTGAGGGTTTCACATCGGTTGATAAAACCAAGGTATGCAAGTTGCGACAGTCCATATATGGATTGAAGCAAGCATTCAGGAGCTGGAATATCCGTTTTGATGAGACAATCAAAAAGTTTGATTTCTCACAAAATCCAGACGAACCTTATGTGTACAAGAAGGTTAGTGGGAGTGCAGTCGTGTTCATAGTATTGTATGTCGATGACATATTACTTATAGGAGACGATGTTTTAGTCTTACAGTCAGTTAAAATTTGGTTATCCAAGACATTCTCCATGAAAGACCTGGGAGAAGCAACCTACATCCTCGGGATTAAGATCTATAGAGATAGATCGAAACAGTTGCTTGGTCTTTCACAGTCTACATATATAGACCGAGTGCTAAAGAGGTTTAGCATGTCGGAATCCAAGAAAGGTTTCCTACCCATCAGGCATGGGGTACACCTTTCGAAGTCTATGTGTCCGCGCACAGAAGATGAGAGGATTTGCATGAGTAAGATTCCCTATGCATCCGCAATAGGATCTATCATGTATGCTATGTTATGTACGAGACCCGATGTATCGTATGCTCTGAGTGTCATGAGCAGATACCAGTCTGATCCAGGAATGGATCATTGGGTGGCTGTTAAGATAATCCTTAAGTACTTAAGAAGAACTAAGGATGTGTTCCTAATATATGGAGAAGGGGACATGGTAATATGCGGGTATACAGATGCCAACTTCCAGACAGACAAGGATGATTCCAGGTCTCAGTCTGAATACGTGTTCACCTTGAATGGGGGCGCAGTGAGTTGGAAAAGTTCCAAACAAGACACTGTAGCGGATTCTACCACTAAGGCAGAATACATTGCAACTTCGGAAGCAGCAAAGGAAGCGGTTTGGATGAAGAAGTTCATTTATAAACTTGGTGTGATTCCAGCCATTGTTGAAGCAATACCGGTCTACTGCGACAACAATGGAGTAATTACATAGGGGAAAGAGCCAAGGTCTCATCAACGATCCAAACATGTGCTTCGCCGCTATCATCTTATCAGAGAGATCATCATTAGGAAGGAAATACAAATCGAGAAAATCCCCACTGAAAGGAACTTAGCGGATCCTTTGACCAAGGCATTACCTCAAAGTAAGTTTGAGGGTCATGTTAGAGCTTATGATATTGGATACCGTAGCGATTGACATTAGGCCAAGTGGGAGTTTGTTAGTGATTTATGAGAGATGTCCTAAGGCAATCGCCTTATGTTTGAACCATTTATATGATAAATGGAGATTCACTATTTGAGTATACATGTTTTCATGTATTAGATTAGATCTTAAACTCATTTACTGAATGTCCACGATACGATTCATAGCATGAGAGAATTTGTGATTGGATCACAACTAGTGAGTATCTCTACATGTGTAATTATGATGTATCAGAATTATCCCTAGCCGGTGAATTGATGGATATGGACACCATTGATTCTGTCGAGACTAGCACGAGGTATACTCTTTGGTGTATCCAATCAGCTGATTCTCACTAGCTGAAGACATTGTGATGTCTGGAGTTAATCGTGGATGCTATTTATGGTAACTAGTTCATTGGAGTGACCAGTCATAAGACTTCATATGGTTCTCTGCATATATAGATATGTCAATAAAGTTCTTACTGCAGCTTAAGTGCGATGTTCCTTTGACTTGCAGTATTCAAGTCATCTTGATTATAGAGACTTATGCTTTGACATCTTAAGCAAGCATCTCTAAGGAGATGTGGACACGGGATGATTGGGTATAAGTCAAAGTGATTGAAGGTGTTTGAATAGCCTATAAAGGATTCACCACTCCTTGCGAGGAGATGTATACCCATGGCCTCTCATCGGATTATTACTAAAGTCTTTGGCCAAAGCATTACATGTTTAGAGTAAGGTACACTTCGATACATGTGCAGTAACTAGAATCCGTAGGAAGAGGAAATGATACTTGGGCTAGGTGTGACATAGTCAACCTAGTGGGGAGTGACACTATAGACCATGTCCTGAACCAAGTGGGTATAAGATGAGTGAAGGGAATGGGGCACGATTCATTCGAGCTGCTGAAGGGTTTCAGAAATAGTTCTGGATCAACCATTGATCTTTTCGGTTAATTGGGGATCATGATATACTTCTAGGTGCCACTCATGATCGTTCTATATTTAATGGTTAAATATAGACGACCAACATAAACCGAGAACCTATTTGGTCACACGCATAATAAGCGTAATCCGAAGGATTTAAAACGAGCTTGAGAATAAGATTCTCAGACCGAGAGAAACTAGGTTTGGTTGGACCAAACATGGAGCGAGCATGAAATCGTTTCAGTCGTAATGGAAGCGTGGATGGGCTGTGTCTTATGAAGACATGATGGATGAACCAAATTGGTTTGTTTCTAATCCAATGGAGGAGAATAAACCAAAGGGTTTGGTTTGTTTTAAACGAATTAACCAAAGTTGGTTCGGTTCGTTTTAACTTAAAATAAACCATCATGGTTTGGTTTATTTTAACTTAAATTAATGGAGCGGGTTAACGGGCCTTTGGTTATGATCCGATAACCATTAAAAGAATTTGTTCTTTATAAAATAGGGCTTAAGGGTTTTGTTAAGCCCTAATCCAAATTCCCTTAACCTAAAGTTGCCGCCCCCTCCTCTCCTGCCGCCCATCACCTAGCTCCCTTGCCGGCGTCCAGAAGGTGTTGACCTTCCCTCTTGCCGGCGTCGAGCTGCTGCCGGAGGAGCTCCGGTGATCTCCCTTGGGTTTGGCAATAAGGTGAGCTTCAACCTTCCCTTTTGGCCGACCCTTATTCCTCCACCAAAGTTGTTCAGTTTTCTGGACAGCTTGTTTCCTTCTCGTCGGAGCGTCGTTTGGACGACGTTTGGAGCTCCGACAGCGGTAGCCTTTCCGGGGATTCGATCTCCGGTATTCCTCATAGGTGGAGGATGAAGTATTCGTCAAACGGTTGAAGAATACCTCTCCTGAGAAGCGAGTTTTTGAGGACTCGTTTTGGATCCGAGTTTTGATTCGGATCGTGATCTTCTCTCGATCACATCGTCTTCAACACGAGGCTAGTATTCCATACGAAGACGAGGCTCGTGACTTAGTGAAGTCATCCCGAAGATACTCAGCATGGATACGGATAGAGACGATTCTAGCAAGGATCGTTCCGGTTGATGTCTTTCCCGCTACACGTGATACGTCAGGTATACGTAGTTTAAGTTTCCTTTTATTGCAAAATTTGAATTTACGGTTATGTCTACACATGTTGTACTATGCATGCGTGTGATGTGTGTGTTGTAATAAATTAGATTTATTATTTTATTCCTTCCGCTGTACACATGTTTACGAAACATGTTCGAACACACTCGCCGCAGTGCCGGAAACCCAACACCTTTCACAAAGAAGATTGACATACCCCTGCAAGTTTTGGATTGTGAGTTCTTAACGACCCTACCCTCGGGAGAAGTGATGCCTTCTACTCATATGCTGCGAGTCGCACCCATCAGAATTGCAGACAGAGAACTCTACTGTGATCTGATAGTGCTCGACATGCAGGATTATGATGTCATATTGGTCATGGATTTCTTAAGCAAGTACGGTGCTTTGATCGAGTGTCGTAAGAGAAAAGTGGTCTTTCAGCCTGAGGCAGAACCTATGCTTGAATTCATTGGAGAGCCAAGGAACAGAACCTATAAATTCTTATCAACTCTAAAGGCACGCAAGATGTTAGACAGGGGATGCACTGGGCTTCTAGCACATGTGGTTGATACAAGTCAAGCCGAGGACCAGAAGATAGAAGATGTCAGAGTGGTATGCCACTACCCAGAGGTATTTCCTGATGAACTACCAGGGTTAGCCCCTGATAGGGAAATTGAATTTGAGAACGAATTAATTCCTGGTACTCACCCGATCTCTAAAGCACCTTACCGGATGGCGCCGACCGAATTGAAGGAACTTCAGGGACAGCTACAGGAGTTACTTGACAAGGGTTTTATTCGCCCTAATCACTCTCCATGGGGTGCTCCGGTACTGTTCGTAAAGAAGAAGGATGGGACTATGCGCCTGTGCATAGACTACCGAGCGCTAAATAATGTGACGATCAAGAATAGATACCCTTTACCACGGATTGATGATCTATTTGACCAGTTAAAAGGTGCCACCGTCTTTTCAAAGATTGACCTCAGATATGGCTATCATCAAGTGAAAGTGAAACCAAATGATATACCGAAGACAACTTTCCGAACAAGATACGGGCATTATGAGTTCGTAGTCATGCCTTTCGGAGTGACGAATGCTCCTGCTATGTTCATGGACATGATGAATCGCGTATTCTCGGTGTTTCTTGACAAGTTAGTGATTGTCTTCATTGACGATATCCTCGTCTATTCGAGAAATCAAGAAGAGCATGCCGAACACCTGAAGATGGTATTACAGATTCTTCGAGAAAAGCAACTATATGCCAAGTTCTCCAAATGTGAATTCTGGCTCGATCAAGTATCTTTTTTGGGTCATATTATATCCAAAGACGGAGTTATGGTAGACCCAAGAAAGATTGAAGCTGTGAGTAACTGGAGCAGGCCAAAGAATGCTAGCGAAGTGAGGAGTTTTCTCACATTAGCGGGCTATTATCGGAAATTCATAGAAGATTCCGCCAGAATAACAGCACCTATGACAGTTCTCACCCGGAAGAACAAGAAGTATGTATGGATGGAGGAATGTGAGAAGAGTTTCTTGGAGATGAAAAGGAGACTTACAAGTGCTCCAATCCTTACTCTCCCAGAGAATGACAAGAGCTTCGACATGTACAGCGATGCCTCCGGATTGTGACTCGGAGCTATACTTATGCAGAGGGGTAAAGTTATTGCCTATGTCTCTAGGCAACTCAAGGAACATGAAAAAAACTATCCCACTCACGATTTAGAGCTATCAGCTGTGGTCTTCTCTCTCAAGGTATGGAGGCACAAGATTTATACGGATCACCGGAGTCTGCGGTATTTCTTCACTCAGAAGGACCTCAATATGAGACAACGCAGATGGCTGGAGCTCGTGAAGGACTATGACTGCGAGATCTTTTACCATCCTAGCAAGGCAAACAAAGTGGCCGATGCACTCGGCAGGATGTCCAGTGCCACCCTGAGGTCCTTATTGGTATTGTCTCGACCGCTAGAGAAGGAAATTATGCGCTATGGAATCGAGGTTATTTCTGGGCAGATTTCAACCATGGAAATAATACCAACACTATTAGATGACATATTAGCAAAACAAAGTGATGATCCAAGTCTCCAGAGGATCAAGCAGAAGATCCTAGAAGGAAAAGGCGAGGGTTTCCGTATCACCAATAGCAGAGTATTATACCTTAGGGATCGGTTATGTATCCCTAACAATCCGGAACTACGCAAAAAGATATTAGAGGAGGCTCATGGAACCCCCTATTCTATGCATCTGGGATCCACCAAAATGTATCAAGACCTTAAAGAGAAGTTTTGGTGGTCCGGTATGAAGAGGGACGTAGCTCAGCACGTCAGTACCTACCTGACCTGCCAGTAAATTAAAGTAGAACACCAGAGGCCTGGAGGAGTTCTACAACCGATCCAAATTCCGGAGTGGAAATGGGAAGACATCTCTATGGATTTCATTTCAGGTCTTCCTAAAACTATGAACGGATATGACACTATATGGGTTAGCGTTGACAGATTGACAAAGTCAACTCATTTCCTAGCGATCAAGATGACATATTCGATTGAGCAACTGGCTCAATTATATGCTAAGGAAATCATCAGACTGCATGGTATTCCCAAGACCATCATTTCAGATAGGGATGGTCGCTTCACTTCACAATTTTGGGGATGCGTTCATAAGGCACTTGGCACGAAGCTACGTTTCAGTACTGCCTTTCATCCTCAGACAGATGGGCAAACAGAAAGGGTGAACCAAGTACTAGAAGACATGTTACGAGCTTGTGCCTTGGATTTCAAAGGGAGTTGGTGCCGCTACTTATGTTTAGCGGAATTTGCTTACAATAATAGCTACCAAGCTACCATCGGAATGGCACCTTATGAAGCATTATATGGGAGGAGATGTAGGTCTCTGATCTGTTGGTACGAAGGTGGTGAGAAGAAAGAGATGGGACTTCAGATGGATTTCATCGACGATACCACCCGAGCGATACAGAATATCCGCCAAAGAATAGAGACTGCTCAGAGCTGGCAGAAGAACTATGCGGATCAGCGACGTAGACCTTTGGAATTCAATGTCGGAGATTTGGTATTTCTCCGGGTAGCTCCTATGAAAGGAATAATGAGATTCAGGAAGAAAGGAAAGCTAAGTCCGTGATACGTAAGACCGTACAAGATCCTGAAAAGAGTTGGCAAGGTAGCTTACGAGCTAGGACTACCTCAGGAGATATCTGCTATTCACAACGTGTTCCATGTCTCGATGCTTAAGAAGTGCATTTCCAGTACCGACCAAGTGGTCGAGCCACAGACAATGCAAATTCAAGAGGACCTGAGCTATGAAAGTCGACCTATCTGAATACTAGACCGAGAAGTCAAAAGACTAAGGAATAAAGAAGTATCCTTAGTGAAGGTCCTATGGCAAAGTCAACGATACGAAGAAGCCACCTGGGAACGTGAGGATGACATGAAGCAAAAGTACCCCGAGTTGTTCTAAGTTTCGAGGACGAAACTTTTATAAGGTATAAGGGATTGTAACATCCCAAATTTTAGTTACTATATTTTTATTTAAAGGAAATATATATATATATATATATATATAAGAATAAAAAAAATGAATAAATAGTTCGTAGTCGAGGCTTGAACCATGAACCGTTGATTTGGGGGAATAGGCTTCCCACCACTAAGTCATAAGATTACCAATGAGTAGGATATAACAGAATATATCTATTGGTAGAAAAAAAAGAAAGAAGTTGATTAATCTAGTTGATCATTTAAAGGGATAATTAGGTTAAGAAAAATACTAATTTACATATATATTTCTTTTCTTTCCTCTCTCTAAAACCTCACGCCGACCTCTCTCTCTCTCTCTCTCTCGCTCATTTTTCCTCCAACTGCCGAATAGCCTTCTCCCCTCTCCTTCCCTAACCCTCCGACCTTATCTGGGTGGCACTGCACCGATTGCGAGAGCAAGAGGTTCCTGCGTGGTGCACCGCCGAGGATGAGGGAACGAGTCCGATAAAGGGCGGTGACGAAGAGGAGGATTGGAAAGAAAAAAGTCGCCGAAGCATGGAAGAAGGTTGTCTTCTCTTTAGATAATTCAAGAGGGGATTTTCAAGAGGGACTTGGTAGAGGATCACGCTAAAGCAAGGAAACACGTAGGAGGTCTTCTCTTTGCGAAGTCTAACGATATAAATTGGTGAAAAAGCGTAGGATGTAAGTATCCCCTCACCTGCAGTATAAGTGCTTACGATGTAATGTTGTATGCTTGATTTTGAAGGAAAGATTCTAGAACTATGTGTAGAAGGTTCGGCTAAAAGGATTAGAGAAGTTATTCTTGTTGAAATTCTTCCACATTATGCATGTTAGATGATGATTTCTATTAATGTTAACTTAATTTTCCTTATGTCACTACCTTATGCCATGTTAAATTGTAGTCATGCTGATTTATGCTATGCTACATGCTTATGTTTTCACCCATGTTAGGCATGACTCACGTATATGAAATGTCTAAGAAATGTTTCCCTAAGAGTGGGGACAAGAACACTCTTTAGGAAAAAGAACATGTATGTTATTTTACTTTATGCATGGCTTGTACCGGACCCTAACAAGGTCCACGGGATAGGCTCCAAGGTTGCCCCTAGGTTGACGGACATATTACGGACCTAGTAACCTAGTAGGTTCGGGATTAGCTACCTCGGATCTATTTAGGATGCGCGCGAATGATGTATGTGGTACAATGTCGGGCCAATATGTTGAGATTATGTTTAAGTATATAAACTATATGTTTTCAAAGAGCATCCTGCATATACCATTTTATGTTCATCGAATTATCATGTTTAGAGACAATGTATTGTTGCGACAAAAATGCTAAGTTTATGTTCTTTTCCTAAATTGATCATGTCTCTACTTTAAATAAATGTTGTGCTCATATGGTGTTTAAACGAACATGTCATTACTTTACATTTAATTAATGATGCATGTTTTTGTGAGTAGGAAAAGACCTTACTAAGCCTATGTGCTTACAATTTACTTTCGTTGTATTGCAGAAAAGGGCAAGGAATGGATAAATTAAAGGGAGCAACAAGAGGGGCGAAGATGTGTGTGGCAGTGGCATGGTGGACGAGATCATTTTTCATATACGGACTTATGCATGATTTTCAGTTTATGTGTAAACTGTTAGGAGACGTTAATGCTTTCTATGGTTGTTACTCATGTTTATTTTTATGAACCTTGAAATGGTTAATACATGTTTAGTTAAATAAATTGTTAAGACCTTTTGCCATGATTAAATTGTTAGGTTGATTGGGTTAATGTAACTAGAGTTAAAAGTTGTAAAGTTTTTAAATGCTTCCGTTGTTATATGCATGAATGTATGACCGCGTAGCGCCGTTGCCCGTCTATAGGATGTTTGTTAGGAGGACGGGAAGGGCGGGCATTACATCCATTGTCTTTTTGCAAGATATGTTGTAGAGATTTTCTAAGTTTGTTTGGTATCGGTGGTCAATATGAATTGTTTGAACTTGTTTATTTTCTTTTGTTTCCTTTCCTATTTCTTATGCAAAATTTTCTAGATCAGATGTCTTTCTATTGATTCTCTATATTCATGTTTTCTTCCTTTACTCTCTTGTCTATTTTCATCATCAATCTGTTTTTAGAGGGTTGTTAATTGGGTATATGAACATGTAATCTCAAAATCATTCATTAGTTGGTTTCTAGTGTTAGTGCAATCGACTCAGGTCACGATTGATCAGACTCGAGTGAGACTCCAGTAGTATTTGAATGTTTGACAATGTGCTCGAGTGGGACTCGAGTTGGAGATGAGCGTGAAGTCAAGGAGGTCAAGGTTGACCAAATACTTGGCAAAGGGAAAGTCCAAGGATGTAGCCTTGGCAATAGAAGTCTCGGAGGCATGGCCTCTTTGCAACCGAAGTCCCGGAAGCATGATCTCTTAGCAATGGATGTCCCGGAGCCACGACCTCTTGGCAATGGAAATTTTGAAGGTTCGACCTCTTGGCAAAGGTAGATCCGTTAGCATGACAATTCCGACGGAAGCACTTGAAGGCTATCGCAAGGACGAACGAGTCATGGAGGACATGGATGGATCCTAAAGGCACAAGTCTAATGGAAGTGGCTTGAAGGCTTAGGTCTAGGTTAAGGGTACTTAGTAGCTTGACTAATTCAATGGAAACACTTGAAGGCTAGTGTGAAGGGTGAAGGAGTCATGAAGGACTCAAATGGACCCTGAGGGTGTGACACTGATGGAAGCGGCTTAACGACTTAGGTATAGGATAAGGGTAAGTGCCAAGTATGAAGGAATCATACTTGATGTGTTAAACCTCAATTCAGAGGTTTAACAGTTGACTGCAGGATTTGCTTAGTCGACTGGTCCAGTATGGCTGACTCCTACTGTGGGGCTTGGATTTCAGATTGGGTGCTCGGAATTGTGTGCCTCAAGAAAAAGTCATGGTGCTCAATAGTCGACTGTTGTAGAGAAGCAGTCGACTAGCCACATTGAGCTCGCGACTCACATTAAGTTCTTGGTTCTTGGTGAGTTGTTAAATGAACTAGGTGCTCAGTAGTCGAATACTGTTGAAGAATAGTCGACTAGCCGCTGGTGCTCTGGAAGTCTGCAGGGTGGTCGGGTTGAAGGGAGTTGCTTCGAAGGCTCATTGGTTCCCATGTCCCCGGATTAAAATTTTCACTAATGAAAGAATTAATCCGGATGGGATGAGTTTCCTTAGCACAACCTATTCATCGTCGTGCTAACAACTTGAGTGGGCGCTTGAACAAACTAGTTGTTCAAGCAACACAACTCTTCTAATTGGTTAGCCGCGGAAGAGACGACGGACGGATCGCCGGTTTTTGTGTTTGTCTTCGGGGTCCATGATTATACCAAACATATACATATGCATAATTGTATAATCAACAATTAAAAGAACATTCTCAGATCTGAAAATAAAGTTATAAAACTTTATACCTTACGATCTTCTACCGTATGTCCTATCCTTCTTGTGGACGACGTGTGGACGAAGATCCTCCATGAGTAGAAGCTTTCTAGATCGCATTCTTCCCTTCCTTGTCTGCTGCGAACAAAGAGAAGAACCAACCAATACCTTTCCTTTCTAGAACCGGCCACCAAGATAGAATGTTTGATGCAACCGCCGGCCAAGGAACAAGTGGATGATGCGCCGGCCACCAATGTAAGGAGAACCGCCGGCCACCTTGGAGAGTATGGAGGAAGATGAACGCCGGCCACCAATGGAAGGAGAACCGCCAGCCAAGGAAGAAGGGAGAGGCCTATAAAATGGGCGCCGGCCAAGTCTTGATGGAAGGAAGTGGGTGCCGGCAACAATTGATTGAAGATTGTTGCCACCCACTTTTGCTCCAAACCCTAGCCGCCCACTTTTGCTCCAAACCCTAATCCCAATTCAAAATTAATACTACCGCCCAACCCTAAGCTTTCCTTTTATAGAGTTAGGCTTAGGACTCCTTTAATCTCCACCGTCGGATCTAGGGATTTAATCTCCACCGTCGGATCTAGGGTTTTATCCCAACCGTCGGATCTAGGGTTTCATCCCAACCGTCGGATCTATGATTTCATCCCAACCGTCGGATCTAGGGTTTCATCCCATCCGTCGGAGGGTTTTATCCCAACCGTCGGATCTAGGGATTTAATCCCAACCGTCGATTCTAGGGTTTCATCCTAACCATTGGATCTTAGGGATTTAATCCCAACCGTTGGTTCTAGGGTTTCATCCTAACCATCGGATCTAGGGATTTAATCCCAACCTTTTGTTCTAGGTTTTGTTTTACATTCTTGGATCTAGTCTTCACAAGGATTATATTAGGCTACGATAGGGACCATAAGGAGGAGTTGGGTCTTGGCCACCCGATGGATCGGAACCACACAAACTTGATCCATCAATGATGTTCCATTCCACTAGAGGATCATCATTGAACTACCTCACCAACCCCCATAAATTAATATGGGCTCCATATATTATTCATACATTAATCTCCCCGTGTTTAAGATATCAAATGTCCGTCAATTAATTGATTTACTGACCATCAATTAATTAACATTTAACTCCTCGAGTAGTACCACTCAACCTTATCATCATGTTGACTAAGTCAACCAGCTGGGTTTACATGATGAACCTTATGATCTCCTCTAGGGGACATCATCAACCTAATATATAGGACACGGTTTCCTCCTATAATCAACGGCACACGATGTAAATAATATCATTTCCCAACTTACCGGGCATATTGATTTAATCCATCTAAATCTCACCCTCTGGTAAATCAAAGAAATAAATACTAAGTACATGTGCCCGTTATTATATCGGGATTAAGAGCATGCACAACATAATATCCGAGGTCCGATTCAATTATGTAGTCAGTACTAAATTGAATCACCTCTATGTCGGTCCTGCTCAATACACCTAAGTGTACTAGTGTAACTTTATGTTTAAGACAAAACAATACCAAGCTACACTACAACCATGCCAATGGTTTGTCCAAAACCATCTTGGTCGTGAGCCTCTACTTATATTTTACAAGGGACTGATAACATGATCTTCTGTGCCACACCAAGCACCATGTTATCTACAATGTAAAATATTAGACAATATGCACACATATATAAAGTGCAAACAATGATCATGTGATTCTTATTCCAAAATAAAATGTTCATACAAAAAGAGCTAGGCTTTCAGTATACATTCCAACAATCTCCCACTTATACTAAAAGACTATGTCGTCATCACTCTGCCATACATCTGATCCCCATGTCCTCCACATGCCTATCAAACGCTTTCGCTGGAAGGGCCTTAGTGAATGGATCCGCCAGGTTATCCTCTGATGCAATCTTGGCGACAGCAACTTCTCCTCGCTTTACGATTTCTCGTATAAGATGGTACTTGCGCTCTATGTGTTTACTCGCCTTATGGGCTCGTGGTTCCTTCGAGTTTGCAACTGCACCACTATTATCACAATAAATTGTGATAGTTCTGGGCAAACCAGGAATCACATCCAAGTCCATCAAGAAGTTCCTGAGCCATACAGCTTCCTTGGCTGCCTCAGAGGCTGTCACATACTCAGCTTCCATGGTAGAGTCCGCCATGCATTTCTGCTTGACACTCCTCCATACTATGGCTCCACCTCCAAAAGTAAACACAAACCCCGAGGTAGACTTACTCTTGTCCCTATCTGATTGGAAATCCGAATTCGTGTAACCCACACGGACTAATTGATCTGCCCGGTAAACCAGCATATAATCCCTAGTCCTTCTCAGGTACTTCAATATATGATTTACCGCAGTCCAATGTCCCTCTCCAGGATTACTCTGATATCTGCTAACAATGCCCACGACAAAGCAGATATCCGGTCTCGTATATAGCATGGCATACATGAGGCTTCCTACTGCCGAAGCATAAGGAACCACCTTCATGTCCTCTATCTCCTTTGATGTTTTGGGACACATCTCTTTAGATAAAGGGACTCCATGCCTAAAAGGTAAAAAACCTTTCTTGGAGTTCTGCATGCTAAAACGAGCAAGGATAGTGTCAATGTATGAAGCTTGAGATAAGCACAACATCCTTTTCTTGCGATCCCTTATAACTTTGATCCCAAGGATGTGTCCCACTTGTCCCATGTCCTTCATGTCAAACTGTTTGGACAACCATACCCTTACGTCTGATAACACTTTGATATTATTTCCAACTAACAAAATGTCATCTACGTATAGTACAAGAAACACCACTACGTTTTCGTCACATCTCTTGTATACACAAGGCTCATCCGGACTTTGAATAAATCCATATGACTAGATTACCTCATCAAAGCGGATGTTCCAAGATCTAGAAGCTTGCTTCAATCCATAAATGGACCGATGAAGCTTACATACAAGATGCTCTTTGCCTTTAGCAATGAATCCCTCTGGTTGCCTCATATAGATGTTCTCCTCAAGACTTCCGTTAAGGAAAGCTGTCTTGACATCCATCTGCCAAATCTCATAATCCATATGAGCAGCTATAAATAAGAGAATCCGGATAGACTTAAGCATAGCTACCGGCGAAAAGGTCTCCTCATAATTGATGCCCTCTTTCTGAGTATACCCTTTCGCAACAATCCTAGCTTTGAAGGTCTCAACCTTCCCGTCTACTCCTCTATTTCTCTTGTAGATCCACTTGCATCCAATGGTTTTTACACCATCGGGTGGTTCTACTAGCTCCCAGACTTGATTAGAATTCATAGATTCTATCTCTGAATTCATCGCTCTTTGCCAAGATACCGCATCTCTATCTTGGATTGCCTCATCATATGTCCAGGGATCAGGTTCATGTTCGCCAGGGACTAAGTCCGAAGACTCTCCCAAAAACATGAATCTATCGGGTTGTCTCACAACCCTCCCACTACGACGAGGTGCCTCCTGTGTATGCTTTGTGACATGCAGTGCAGTGACTTGTGGTGTCTCCTCTTGTACCGGTGGTACTGAAGGCGGGACTTACCCTGTCAATTCCTCAAGAACAATCCTACTCTTGGGCTTGTGGTTCATTACATAATCCTCCTCTAGAAATCTGGCGTTCATGCTAACGATCACCCTTTGATCTCTAGGATTATAAAACAAACCATCTTTCGTTCCTTTAGGGTAGCCAACAAACATGTACATACATGCGAGGTTCCAACTTACGACATCGACTTTCAAAGACATGTCTTTGGACTCCCCATATCCGAATATGTCTCGGACTAGGCTTTCGTCCGATCCACAATTCTACGAGGTAGAAGGTACTGATTTAGTCGTTCAGTTACATTATTGCTGGTGTGCATTTTATCTATACAGGAAGCAGAAAGCAGGTAACCTCGAGAATAACTCATCATCGATCGGACCATCTCCGTAAGAGTCCTATTCCTTCGCTCCGCTACACCATTCTGTTTGGGGTGTGCAGTGCGGACAATTGGGATTGAATCGACCTCGATAAGTAACTCCTAAACTCTCCCAAGAGGTACTCGCCACCACGATCGGATCGTAATGTCTTGATACTTTTACCTTGGCGGTTCTCCACATCGACCTTGAATTCTTTGAACTTGTCAAAGCATTGGACTTCGGCGCATCAAGTAAATGTATCCATACCTTGAATAATCGTCTATAAAGAGGCGAAGTATTCAAACCACCTCTTGCCTGGATAGACATAGGACCGCACAAATCAGAATGAACCAATTCTAACACATCTTTGGCTCTATACCCCTTGGCCTTGAAAGGCCTCTTGGTCATTTTACCTTCCAAGCAAGATTCGCAGGTTGGGAGATCCTCCACCACTAATGAACCCAAAGGTCCATCAGCTATCAACCTTTGAATTTTGCTTAGGTTAATATGACCAAGCCTTAGATGCCAAAGATATGTTTGGTTCATTTGTGAAGGTTCTTTTCTCTTATTAGACTTAGAAGATGAGTTATTGATTTCTATATGCATCGTGGGAGTTTTTGGTTCAAGAGTATATAAATTGCCAACCAATGTACCAGAATAGATAATCTCCCTATTCCTTTTTATAACCACTTTATCATTAAAAGAAACAGAATACCCATCCATAAACAATTTAGAAACTGAAATTAAATTCTTTCTAAAAGTAGGTACATAAAGACAATTTCTCAAAACCAAAACTTTATTCCTATCAAAAGATAAATAAACGTCTCCCACTGCAATAGCTGCAACCTTTGAAGCATTGCCCATGAAGACGGTAATCTCTCCCTCAGCTAGTCGTCGGGTTTCCTGGAACCCCTGCAAAGTATTGCAGACATGATCAGTGGCTCCTGTATCTATTGGGTTTCCGGCACCGCGGCGTGTGTGTGTTCGATCATGTTTCGTAAACATGAACACAGCGGAAGCAATTAAAAATAATAAATACTCCTATTTATTACAACACACACAACACACGCATGCTTTTACAACAAGTGTAGACATAACCGTAAATTAAAATTGCGATAAAAGGAAATTAAACTACGTTATACCTTCCGTATGACGTGTAGCGGGAACGGCATCAATCGGAACGATCCTCGTAAGAATCGTCTCTATCCGTATCCACGCCGAGCTCCTCGGGATGACTTCGCTAAGTCACGAGCTTCGTCTTCGTACGGGTTACTAGCCTCGTGTTGAAGATGACGTGATCGAGAGATGATCACGATCCGAATCCAAATTCGGATCCAAAACGAGTTCTCAAAACTCGCTTCTCCGGAGAGGTATTCGTCAACCGTTTGGCCAGATCGCCGTCCTCCACCTCAGAGGATTACCGGAGATCAAATCCCCGATAAGTTAGCCGCTGTCGGAGCACTAACCGTCGTCCAAACGACGCTCCGACGAGAGGAGAAGAAGCTGTCCAGAAAACTGGACAGCTTGGTGGAGGAGTAGGCGCCGGCCAACAAAGGAAGCCAAGTGCTTACCTTGATGCCAAACCTAAGGAGGATCGCCGGAACTCTTCCGGCAGCAGCTCGACGCCGGCGAGGAGGAAGGAAGCCGCCTTCTGGACGCCGGTTGGAGGAGCTATGGGCTGGGCGGCAACACAAGCTGGGCGGCAACTTTGTGTTGGCTGGGTTTGGATGATTGGATTAGTTAGGGTTTAACAATCCCTTAAGCCCACTTTTATAGAGAACTAATTCTCTTAATGGTTAATGGATCATATCCATAAAGCCCGTTAACCCGCTCCATTAAGATAAGTTAAAATAAACCAAACCATGATGGTTTATTTTAAGTTAAAACGAACCGAACCAACTTTTGGTTCATTCGTTTAAAATAAACCAAACCCTTTGGTTTATTCTTATCCATTGGATTAGAACCAAACCATTTTGGTCCATCCATTACGTCTTCATAAGACGCAGCCCATCCACGCTTCCATTGCGACTGAAACAATTTCATGCTCGCTTTATGTTTGGTCCAACCAAACATAGTTTCTCTCGGTCTGAGAATCCCATTCTCAAGCTCGTTTTAAATCCTTTGGATTACACTCGTTGTGCGTGTGACCAAATAGGTTCTCGGTTTATGTTGGCCATCTATAATTAACCATTTATTATAGAACGATCATGAGTGGCACCTAGTAGTACATCATGATCCCCAATTAACCGAAAAGATCAACGGTTGATCCAGAACTATTTCTGAAACCCTTCAGTAGCTCGAATGAATCGTGCCCCATTCCCTTCACTCATCTTATACCCACTTGGTTGGGACATGGTCTATTGTGTCAGTCCCACTAGGTGACTCGTCACACCCGCCCAAGTATCATTTCCTCGTCCTCACGGATTCTAGTTACTCCACATGTATCGAAGAGTACCTTACTCTAAACATGTATTGCTTTGGCCAAAGACTTTAGTAACAATCCGACGAGAGGCCATGGGTATACATCTCCTGCATGAGTGGTGAATCCTTTATAGGCTATTCAAACACCTTCGATCACTTGACTTATACCCAATCATCCGGGTCCACATCTCCTTAGAGATGTTTGCTTAAGATGTCAAAGCATAAGTCTCCATGATCAAGATGACTTGAATACCGCAAGTCAAAGGAACATCGCACTTAAGCCACGATAAGAACTTCATTGACATATCTATATATGCAGAGAACCATATGAAGTCTTACGGTGGTCACTCCAATGAACTAGTTACCATAACTAGCATCCACGATCAACTCGGACATCACTATGTCTCGGCCGGTGAGAATCAATTGTTTGGATACACCAAGGAGTATACCTGCGTGCTAGTCTCGGCGAATTGATGGTGTCCAAATCCATCAATTCATCGACTAGGATAATTCGATACATCACAATTACACATGTAGAGATACTCACTAGTTGTGATCCAATCACAAATTCTCTCATCTTGTGAATCATATCGTGGACATTCGGAAATGAGTTTAAGATCCAATCAAATACATTAAACATGTATACTCAAATAGTGAATCTTCATTTATCATATAAATGGTTCATACATAAGGCGATTGCCTTAGGACATCTCTCATATATTACTAACAGACTCCCACTTGGCCTAATGCCAATCGCTACGGTATCCAATACCATAAGCACCAACATGACCCTCAAACTTACTTTGAGGTAATGCTTTAGTCAAAGGGTCCGCTAAGTTCCTTTCAGTGGGAATTTTCTCGATTTGTATTTCATTCCTACTGATGATCTCTCTGATAAGATGATAGCGGCGAAGCACATGTTTGGATCATTGATGAGACCACATCAAGTTCAGAGATGAACTTCTTGATCCAAACCGCTTCCTTTGCTGCTTCCAAAGCTGCAATGTATTCTGCCTTAGTGGCAGAATCCGCCATAGTGTCAAGCTTGGAACCTTTCCAACTTATTGCGTCTCCATTCCAGGTGAATACTTACCCAGACTAAGACATGGAATCATCCTTATGCATGCGGATCAACATCCGTATACCCACGTATCACCATGTACCCTTCTCCATATATTAGGAACACATCCTTAGTTCTTCTCAAGTACTTAAGGATCGTCTTAACAGCCGCCCAATGATCCATTCCTGGATCGGATTGGTATCTGCTCGTGACACTCAGAGCGTACGATACATCGGGCCTCGTACATAACATAGCATACATGATAGATCCTATTGCGGATGCATAGGGAATCTTACTCATGCAAATCCTCTCGTCTTCTGTGCGCGGACACATAGACTTCGAAAGGTGTACCCCATGCCTGATGGGCAGATAACCTTTCTTGGATTCCGACATGCTAAACCTCTTTAGCACTCGGTCTATATATATAGGCTGCGAAAGACCAAGCAACCCGTTTCGATCTATCTCTATAGATCTTAATCCCAGGATGTAGGTTGCTTCTCCCGTGTCTTTCATGGAGAATGTCTTGGATAACCAAACCTTAAGCGGTGTAAGATGGACACATCGTTTCCTATAAGTCACATGTCATCGACATACAATACTAGGAACACGATCGCACTCTACTAACCTTCTTGTACACACAAGGTTCGTCTCGATTTTGTGAGAAATCAAACTTTTTGATCGTCTCATCAAAACGGATATTCCAGCTCCTGGATGCTTGCTTCAATCCATAAATGGATCGTCGCAATTTGCATACCTTGGTTTTATCAACCGATGTGAAACCCTCAGTCAGATCATATACACGCCCTCGAGCGTGTTTCCATTAAGGAAAGCCGCTTTTTCACATCCATCCGCCATATCTCATAATCATAATGAGCCGCTATGGCTGTGGAGCATCCGAATGGATTTAAGATAGCTACAAAGTAATAGGTTTCGCCATAATCAACACCTTGTTTTGATTTATATCCTTTCGCCACCAATCTAGCCTTATAGGTAATCACATTACATCCATGTCGGTTTTCTTCTTGAAAACCCACTTGCACCCTATAGGCTTTATGCCTTCAGTGGGTCAACCAAGTTCCAAACTTGGTTTTCGTACATGGAATCCATTTCCACTTCATGGCACCAAGCCACTTATCCCTTTCTCAACTTGTCAAGACTTCTTCATAACTGTAGGCTCTCATCATCAATGAGTAACACGCCGCTCGATTCACTTACGAGAAATCCATATCTCTCGTGAATATTGCGGTTCTACCGTGATCTACGAAGATGTGGTGTTACAATAGGTCCAAATTGATTGCTCATCACTATGAGTTGTCTACAGTGCTTCACTGTATCTCATTAATGTCTATTTGAGTCTCTCGAGCCTCCTCAAGCTCGATTTACACTCCCAATCGCTTTCTTGCAAGAGAAACTCTTTCTCTAGAAACACAAAGATGCCTTGAAACAAACACCTTTTGTTCCACAGATGATAGAATTGGTAACCCCTTGTTTCCTTAGGGTATCCAATAAATAGACATTTATCGACTTAGCATCCAATTTGTCCGATACATACCGCTTACATAAGCAGGATAACCCCATATCTTCAAGTAAGATACATGAGGTTTCTTACTATTCCATATCTCATATGGAGTAGTTGAGACTACCTTGGTAGGCATTCTGTTTAACAAGTAAACAGCTGTCTGAAGTGCATAACCCCAAAAGGACTTGGGAAGAGTCGCATGATTCATCATTGACCTGACCATGTCCAACAAGGTCCGGTTACGCCTCTCAGATACACCATTATGCTGTGGTGTATAGGGCGGAGTCCATTGAGACAATATGCCATTGTCTCTTAGATAATCAAGAAACTCTTGACTTAAGTATTCACCACCTCGATCCGATCGAAGTATTTTAATACTTTTGTCATGTTGTTTCTCTACTTCATTTCTGAATTCTTTGAACCTTTCAAAGGCTTCAGACTTGTGTTTCATCAAGAACACATACCCAAACCGTGAGTGATCATCGGTGAAGGTAATGAAGTAGCTATGGCCTCCTAAAGCTTGAGTTGACATAGGTCCACATACATCAGTATGTATTAGACCTAGTAACTCTCCCACTCGTTCACCTTTTCCAGTAAAAGGTAACTTAGTCATCTTGCCTTTTAAGCATGATTCGCATGTATCGTATGAATCCAATTCAAACGATTCCAGAATTCCACATCGGTGTAATTCGGACATGCGTTTCTTGCTTATATGGCCAAGACGGCAATGCCACATATAGGAGTCTATGTGATTATCCTTTCGAGCACGCTTGTTGCTCGCTTCGATATTGCAAATGTCATCGATACGCCCAACGATAAACACCATTGCTTAAAGTTCCAAATTCCATAAAGAACCCCATTCAAAGTTATGTAACAACAATTGTTACTAAAAGTCAAATGGAACCCATTTCTATTTAGACAAGAAATAGAAATGATGTTCTTTATCAACGAAGGAACATACAAGCAATTGTCCAGTTCTAAGACAATTCCTACAGGGAGTTCCAACAAATACGTTCCGATGGCGAGTGCAGCAACCGTTGCTCCATTCCCAACACGTAAATTTGACTCTCCCCCTTGACGAGTCTTCTTCTATTCCTTAGCCCATGTATGTCATTACATATATGTGAGCCACACCCAGTATCAAATACCCAAGTGTCTGAGGAAATAGAATGACAATCAATAAAGAGGATTTCTGAAGAAGATGGGGCATCCGATGCCTTATCCTTCTTCACGAACTCAAGATAAATCTTGCACTTTCTTCACAAATGGCTCTCCTTGCCATAATGATGGCAAGTTTCCTTTTGTGCTAGTTCTACCTTCTTAGCCTTTCTTTTCTTTCCCTTCTGTTGTTCCTTTGACTTCCTCTTAGAACCTTTCTTCGAGGAATCAACTAACAGCACCGTCCCCTGCTCATGCTTCTCAGAAGACTCCACAGTCTTCAAAGATATTGAGCAAGACTAGATGAACCTCCTAGCATCTCAGAGGTGAAGAGGAGCTTTGAGACTTCGAACCTTTCGAATCTCACTTGCTCATCAACCAACTCACAAAGATGAAGGACTACGATATGAGCATCCATATGCTCATGCTTCTTTCGTAGCTTGGGTTCCATCGTGGCTAGCATGATGCAACTTATTTGTTCAGAATCACTCAAATGTTTCTGATAGGCCAACAATTGGTCCAGAGTTGCATTGTCACTAGGACGGGCGGGAAGAGGCGCTTCGAGGACATTTGCAAGCTTTTCAACCTTGAGAACAATTCTCAAGCTTCTAAGCCAGTCCAAGAAGCTCGGCCCAGTCAATTTATTTGAATCCAAAATGGAACGCAAATTAAAAGACAACATGATCAATTTTAGAAATACAAAACGAGCATATATGAGAAAGATGATTTTTTTTAAAATGCATCAATATACATTTATAAATCCCATTCATTTTTCGAATTCAAAAACCCCAAAATCACTTCGGGAGATCGTAGGTCCATCTCCGAATGGGCTGATATCCATCATAGATAAGAACAACCTTGGAGTGAGTCCAACAAGCCATTCTTAGCTATGATGGTGGGTATCAAGTATACCGATTACATATCATGTATATGTAACTATCACAATGTGCTATCAACTAATTGAATGTTCACACATACATTGGGTTGTTAACACATTAACAAGTATGCATCATATGCATAGCACCCAACTTCACCTCTCTTCACATCGACCTTGGAGTGAGTCCAACAAATCGATGCTCCAAGTTAAAGCCGACCCATTAATCGCGAAATAGTTTTAATATGGTTAGAGCGCATTCAACCAATTAGCCAGGCTTGGAGTGAGTCCAACAACCCAAACTAACGATTGACCTCTGACTCTTACCATATTAGAGTTAAACTATTCCAATGATTTGAACATGTTCGAGTTAGCGGGCTTGGAGTGAGTCCAACAACCCAAACAAGAAACAGAACTCTGGTTCTAACCATATTAATGGAAGGTGTAGGCTTTAATATTGAGTTAGGGTTTTTATGTCTCATCCTCTTTGCATGCAAATAACTATTATCTACATGGCATGGCATACATGGCATACATCTACATGTCACGACACGCATGGCATAATGTTATGCATCTAATGCAATTACATGGCATACAATTATGTCATGTATATATTTCCTTATATGTCATAACTATTTATGGAAATAAAATATGTTTAAGATTTGATTCTCCAAATCAAATCATAATTAAATTAGGAAACAAATTTCCAAATCTAATCACATATTTTATTCATGGAATTATTTGTTTAAGGAAAATCTATTTAGGAAACCAATTTCCTAAATCATTAAAACTACTTATGGAAATAAAATATTTTAAGATTTGATTTCCCAAATCAAATCATGATTAAATTAGGAAACAAATTTCCAGAATCTAATCAAATATTTTATTTATGGAAAATATCAATTTCCATAAATACTTCCAACTTTCCAAAAGTGGAAGATTTCCATAAATACTTCTAGACTTTCCAAAATTGAAAAATTTCCATAAATACTTCTAAATTTCCAAAATTAGAAAATTTCCAGAAATACATTATGACTATCGCAAAACCATTTTACGATTATGTCGAAACACAACCTGGGCTCTGATACCACTGTTGGGTTTCCGGCACCGCGGCGTGTGTGTGTTCGATCATGTTTCGTAAACATGAACACAGCGGAAGCAATTAAAAATAATAAATACTCCTATTTATTACAACACACACAACACACGCATGCTTTTACAACAAGTGTAGACATAACCGTAAATTAAAATTGCGATAAAAGGAAATTAAACTACGTTATACCTTCCGTATGACGTGTAGCGGGAACGGCATCAACCGGAACGATCCTCGTAAGAATCGTCTCTATCCGTATCCACGCCGAGCTCCTCGGGATGACTTCGCTAAGTCACGAGCTTCGTCTTCGTACGGGTTACTAGCCTCGTGTTGAAGATGACGTGATCGAGAGATGATCACGATCCGAATCCAAATTCGGATCCAAAACGAGTTCTCAAAACTCGCTTCTCCGGAGAGGTATTCGTCAACCGTTTGACGAATCCTTCGTCCTCCACCTCAGAGGATTACCGGAGATCAAATCCCCGGTATGTTAGCCGCTGTCGGAGCACTAACCGTCGTCCAAACGACGCGCTCCGACGAAGGAGAAGAAGCTGTCCAAAACTGGACAGCTTGGTGGAGGAGATAGGCGCCGCCAACAAAGGAAGCCAAGTGCTTACCTTGATGCCAAACCTAAGGAGGATCGCCGAACTCTTCCGCAGCAGCTCGACGCCGGCGAGGAGGAAGGAAGCCGCTCGGGCGCGGTTGGAGGAGCTATATGGCGGCAACACAAGCTGGGCGGCAACATTGTGTTGGGCGGCTAGGGTTTGGATGATTGGATTAGTTAGGGTTTAACAATCCCTTAAGCCCACTTTTATAGAGAACTAATTCTCTTAATGGTTAATGGATCATATCCATAAAGCCCGTTAACCCGCTCCATTAAGATAAGTTAAAATAAACCAAACCATGATGGTTTATTTTAAGTTAAAACGAACCGAACCAACTTTTGGTTCATTCGTTTAAAATAAACCAAACCCTTTGGTTTATTCTTATCCATTGGATTAGAACCAAACCATTTTGGTCCATCCATTACGTCTTCATAAGACGCAGCCCATCCACGCTTCCATTGCGACTGAAACGATTTCATGCTCGCTTTATGTTTGGTCCAACCAAACCTAGTTTCTCCCGAGAATCTCATTCTCAAGCTCGTTTTAAATCCTTTGGATTACACTCGTTGTGCGTGTGACCAAATAGGTTCTCGATTTATGTTGGCCGTCTATAATTAACCATTAATTATAGAACGATCATGAGTGGCACCTAGTAGTACATCATGATCCCCAATTAACCGAAAAGATCAACGGTTGATCGAACTATTTCAAAACCCTTCAGTGCTCGAATGAATCGTGCCCCATTCCCTTCACTCATCTTATACCCACTTGGTTCAGACATGGTCTATTGTGTCAGTCCCCACTAGGCTGACTACGTCACACCTAGCCCAAGTATCATTTCCTCGTCCTACGGATTCTAGTTACTCCACATGTATCGAAGAGTACCTTACTCTAAACATGTATTGCTTTGGCCAAAGACTTTAGTAACAATCCGACGAGAGGCCATGGGTATACATCTCCTCGCAAGGAGTGGTGAATCCTTTATAGGCTATTCAAACACCTTCGATCACTTCGACTTATACCCAATCATCCCGGGTCCACATCTCCTTAGAGATGTTTGCTTAAGATGTCAAAGCATAAGTCTCCATGATCAAGATGACTTGAATACCGCAAGTCAAAGGAACATCGCACTTAAGCCACGAAGAACTTCATTGACATATCTATATATGCAGAGAACCATATGAAGTCTTACGGCTGGTCACTCCAATGAACTAGTTACCATAACTAGCATCCACGATCAACTCCGGACATCACTATGTCTCCAGCCAGTGAGAATCAGCTGTTTGGATACACCAAGGAGTATACCTCATGCTAGTCTCGACAGAATTGATGGTGTCCAAATCCATCAATTCATCGACTAGGGATAATTCTGATACATCACAATTACACATGTAGAGATACTCACTAGTTGTGATCCAATCACAAATTCTCTCATGCTGTGAATCATATCGTGGACATTCAGTAAATGAGTTTAAGATCCAATCAAATACATTAAACATGTATACTCAAATAGTGAATCTTCATTTATCATATAAATGGTTCATACATAAGGCGATTGCCTTAGGACATCTCTCATATATTACTAACAGTATCTACACACCAGGCACTGGTAGATAACGCCGCTAAACATGTTTCAACAACTAAACAAGAAGATATACCTGTGTTCTTTTGGCGAGGACAGCCCGCCTTCCAATGTCCAGTCTGCTTGCAAGTGAAGCACTTGCCTTTCGGCTTCTTCACTCCTGCCTGAGGTCCCACTGCCACTTTCTTCGCTCCACCTTGCTTCTTCTTCTTCTTACCTTTCGGTTTAGAGGAAGAAACCTTCTGAGCGACCATGGCTTGAGCACTCTGATAAAAAAGCCCCTCTGTCGCCTGGAGTTCTGTCAGAAGCTCCGCCAACGAATACAACCTCTTGTTCATGTTGTAGTTGAGGCGGAACTGCTCAAAACTCCTAGGCAGAGACTGGAGAATGATATCGATCTGGGTTTCCCCATCGATCTCAGCTCCGAGGACTTCCATCTCATTAAGATGAGCCATCATCTTGAGAACATGATCCCTAACGGGTGTTCCCTCGATCATGGTGGTCGTCATCAAGTTTCTCATTGCCTCCTCCTAGCCGCCCTACTCTGATGTCCGAAAAGTTCCTTGAGATTGAACATCATGTCATAAGCTGTGGCTATGGCCTGATGCTGATGTTGCAGCACATTTGACATAGATGCCAAAATGTAACACCGCGCCATCTCATCTGCCTTAACCCATTTCTTATAATGTTCTTTCTCCTTTTCATCAGAGTCATCGGAGGGCTTATGAGGACAGACCTCGAAGAGTACAAATTTGTACTCCTCCGCAGTTAAGACAATATCCAAGTTTCTTTTCCAATCAATGTAGTTTGGTCCAGTAAGTTTGTTTTCTTTTAAAATCACAGCAAGTGGGTTAAAAGCCATTTGAAAATCCTAAAAATCACAATGATCAAAATATTAGATTTCAAAAATTATTGATTCCTCAAAGCAATAAAATCCCGAAATCAACCAACACCTCAAATCACCGAGAATATCGCATGTCACGCTGTGTGGACGTATACGAATTCTACATTTGTAAGAGGAGGTTTTACCCATTAATTTTATTATCTTGTCAACCTTACTTTTTGACAAATAAAATTAATAGTTGGTTCCTCTTTGTCCCTACAAATAAAAGCAGTGACTCATATGGGGAGGATACTTTTATTTGTATCTAAGTGTGCACCATTACACGATACTAAGGGAATTATTTTGGATTATGTGCCTTACCTCTGTGGAAGTACACATGCTCCTAGATAATTTCCTCTAACCTTTATTTGACCTAGTGATCCGCAAACAAACCCGTCCTCAGGGAGGAAGGCACTCAGAGCCGACACACAAGTTTGTTGCATCACACGTCAAATTGTAATGGAGGCCGCGGGAATTAATTAAAATGTCCCTCTCCCACTTAGTAAATTGCAAATGAGGAATTTTAAATTATACACAACATGCATATAAAACAAATAAGCAATAAATATGGAAAAAACAGAATTTTTTTCAACAATTATGGCATTGTCCTCCAATATGCATCCCGTCGTGTTGCCACCTCGTCCGCTCCATCTTTTCCCGTGCACAAGTCACCAAAGAGTTCCGAGCCGAGATAAAACTATTTTAATTTACATCCATCGATCCTATACTCCACGAAGGAGTGTACAAATAATCTAGATCAAAAGTAAACTAAAATGAGCGGCTAAACAATGTCGTATTTAATTACAAAAATTAAATACTAATCTAGCCTCGTCAACCCCGAGGATTCAAATAATAAATTTTTACACACATCCATTCACATACACACACATGGCCATAATAGTCGGATCTTATGCCTACAACCAAAGAGTTAAACTACGCATATCCTACTATTATCCGGCACATATAATATATGAAAAATGCATAAAAAAAAATAACCGAATCCTCAACACACAAACCGGAAACCGTGGCTCTGATACCAATTGAAGGGAGTTGCTTCGGAGGCTCATTGGCTCCCATGTCCCCGGATTAAAATTTTCACTAATGAAAGAATTAATCCGGATGGGATGAGTTTCCTTAGCACAACCTATTCGTCGTCGTACTAACAACTTGAGTGGTCGCTTGAACAAACTAGTTGTTCAAGCAACACAACTCTTCTAGTTGGTTAGCCGCGGAAGAGACGACGGACGGATCGCCGGTTTTTGTATTTGTCTTCGGGGTCCATGATTATACCAAACATATACATATGCATAATTGTATAATCAACAATTAAAAGAACATTCTCAGATCTGAAAATAAAGTTATAAAACTTTATACCTTACGATCTTCTACCATATGTCCTATCCTTCTCGTGGACGACGTGTGGACGAAGATCCTCCACGAGTAGAAGCTTTCTAGATTGCGTTCTTCCCTTCCTTGTCCACTGCGAACAAAGAGAAGAACCAACAAATACCTTTCCTTTCTAGAACCGGCCACCAAGATAGAATGTTTGATGCAACCGCCGGCCAAGGAACAAGTGGATGATGCGCCGGCCACCAATGTAAGGAGAACCGCCGACCACCTTGGAGAGTATAGAGGAAGATGAATGCCGGCCACCAATGGAAGGAGAACCGCCGGCCAAGGAAGAAGGGAGAGGCCTATAGTATGGGCGTCGGCCAAGTCTTGATGGAAGGAAGTGGGCGCCGGCAACAATTGATGGAAGATTGTTGCCGCCCACTTTTGCTCCAAACCCTAGCCGCCCACTTTTGCTCCAAACCGTAATCCCAATTCAAAATTAATACTACCACCCAACCCTAAGCTTTCCTTTTATAGAGTTAGGCTTAGGACTCCTTTAATCTCCACCGTCGGATCTAGGGATTTAATCTCCACCGTCGGATCTAGGGTTGTATCCCAACCGTCGGATCTAGGGTTTCATCCCAACCGTCGGATCTATGATTTCATCCCAACCATCGGATCTAGGGTTTCATCCCATCCGTCGGATCTAGGGTTTTATCTCAACCGTCGAATCTAGGGATTTAATCCCAACCGTCGATTCTAGGGTTTCATCCTAACCATCGGATCTTAGGGATTTAATCCCAACCATTGGTTCTAGGGTTTCATCCTAACCATCGGATCTAGGGATTTAATCCCAACCTTTGGTTCTAGGTTTTGTTTTACATTCTTGGATCTAGTCTTCACAAGGATTATATTAGGCTACGATAGGGACCATAAGGAGGAGTTGGGTCTTGGCCACCCGATGGATCGGAACCACACAAACTTGATCCATCAATGATGTTCCATTCCACTAGAGGATCATCATTGAACTACCTCACCAACCCCCATAAATTAATATGGGCTTCATATATTATTCGTACATTAATCTCCCCATGTTTAAGATATCGAATGTCCGTCAATTAATTGATTTACTGACCATCAATTAATTAACATCTAATTCCTCGAGTAGTACCACTCAACCTTATCATCATGTTGACTAAGTCAACCAGCTGGGTTTACATGATGAACCTTATGAGCTCCTCAAGGGGACATCATCAACCTAATATATAGGGCACAGTTTTCTCCTATAATCAATGGCACACCATGTAAATAATATCATTTCCCAACTTACCGGGCATATTGATTTAATCCATCTAAATCTCACCCTCTGGTAAATCAAAGAAATAAATACTAAGTACATGTGCCCATTATTATATCGGGATTAAGAGCATGCACAACATAATATCCGAGGTCCGATTCAATTATGTAGTCAGTACTAAATTGAATCACCTCTATGTCGGTCCTGCTCAATACACCTAAGTGTACTAGTGTAACTTTATGTTTAAGACAAAACAATACCAAGCTACACTACAACCATGCCAATGGTTTGTCCAAAACCATCTTGGTCGTGAGCCTCTACTTATATTTTACAAGAGACTGATAACATGATCTTCTGTGCCACACCAAGCACCATGTTATCTACAATGTAAAATATTAGACAATATGCACACATATATAAAGTACAAACAATGATCATGTGATTCTTATTCCAAAATAAAATGTTCATACAAAAAGAGCTAGGCTTTCAGTATACATTCCAACACGGGTAACATGAGAAACAGTATCTCTGACACACAATCGACTATTGTGGTAGACCAGTCGACTGGACGCTTGACAATGATAGGTCAAAAACAAGGCGCACTCGACCATCACCTCGACTAGGGCTCAGTCGAGGTGGCACCTCGACTGGCGAAGTTACCATTGAGTACTAATGGTCAGAAATTAGCCTGAACATAAGCCTATAATGGAAGGAGCTCGGTAGAGAATTCGACAGCAATTTCTTGGGCGATCTTGAAGGGGAATTGCTGCTACATTCCAGACCTTCCAAGCTTGTTCAAAACAACCAAACAATAAGAATCAAGCAAAGCTCTCATTATTTGTAAAGTCTTCTTGTATTTAATTCATTTCTTTACATTTGTTTTTACTTGTATTGTAAGGTCATATTTGTAAGGGGTTTCACCACCCCTCGCATGTTGCTGAGAAGGAGAGAGTTTTAGTGATAGTAGATCACTAACTCGTTGTGAAGTAGGAACTCTAGGTTCCGAACCGTATAAAACTTTTGTGTTTTGCCTATGAAGTATTTGTTCTTGTATTTTGTTTATATATATATCTTGTATTTCCACTGCACTAACAAATTATATACAAGAACAAAGCTAGAGAAATCGAGGATTGCTATTCACCCCACCCCCTCCCTCTAGCACACCAACCTATCCCAACAAGTGGTATCAGAGCCAGGTTGCTCTTCTACAGACTAATCACTGTGGGAGCTCAGTGCTAGAGGGAAAATAGAGTTCAGCGACAGATTTGGACTTGACATAATGTTCCGACCTCCTTATGGGCTAGGAAGGTTCAGTCAATTGAAGTCAAAGATGGAGATGTTCTTTCAAATGAATATCGAAGAGTGATTTGCCCTAACAAAGGCCTTTGAAGCTCCAAGGGACATCAAGAGAAGACTCCTCAAGAAGAAGAAGTGGACCAAGGAGAAAATCCAAAAGTCCAAGATAAATGAAAAGGTAGCAGTAATTTTAGCAAGGTCAATATCCAAGGATTTATTATATAGTATAGGAGATTTCGATGACGCAAAGGATCTATGTAGCAAGCTAACCAAGCTCCATGAAGAGCCCTCACCAATACAATGTGAGGATGAGACCAAGGAGGAAGAAAGCTCTTCATCCCAAGGCCTTGAGAGTTAGGAAGTTGAGAGATGCTCAACATCCGAGGAAGAGGAGGATGATGAAGTGTAACCCCCCCCCCCTCCCCCCTCTCTTTTACTCTAGTAAAGGAGGTGTTACCATCATACTTTATCTTAATTCATATAGAAGAAAGCCAAACATGACTCAAAATATTCCATAAATTCATTTTCACTATTTATAAACTAATTAATACCAAATTTAAAACAAAAGAGTATCAACAACTCGTAACAAGATCTAAACATGATTTCTAAACAAGTATCATAATTCAACTCTTAACTTGAAACAGCGGAAGCTAAAGAAATATATCACTACATTGGCATGTTGACACAGGGATATTACACAAGTTCTTAACATATCTAAGAATACACATTCGCTAGAGTTCTAACAGGAAACATTCTTAAGTAACTCAACCTCATGCATGGCGGTAGTAAAGATATGCATCTTTGACATAAAAATAATGTAAACAATAATACATAACATCAACACTAGCACCTAACATGAACACTAGCACACTAGCAAGTTCAAAGGTCTTAAAATGACATAATACTAGCAAGTTCGACATCCTTAGACGCAATATAATCAAGCATATAATATGAACACTAGTACACTAGCAAGTTCAAAGGTGTTAACATAACATAATACTAGCAAGTTCAGAATCGTAATCCACTGTTCTGCCGCCACACACACCAAGCACTTCATCCGCTGCCCCCTCTTACTCAAACCTTGCTTTACCCTTATTTGCAGTATAAGCAATGCAAACTATAAGCAATGATGCTTAGTAAGTACCTCCTATTCTCACAAAACATCTCAATAAGAAAACATGATAATAGAATACTTGCATGCAAACACATGCTCATACTTACCATTAAGAAAATTATGCATTAAACATTTAGAAACACTTGTGTTGGTGCAATCGGCCCAGGTCACGATTGACCAGGACTCGAGCTTGGGTCGAGATATGTTTTGATGTTAGACAAAAACATATGACAATGTAATTGTCATGGGAAAGTCCAAGTCTTGGGTAGTTAGCATGGGAAGTCTAAGTGGAACACATGGCATTTGGGAAAGTCCAAGCATGGGTCTTGGCAATGTAAAGTCCAAGCATGGGTCTTAGCATGGAAAGTCCAACATGGGTTGGCAAGGGAAAGTCCAAGCTTGAGTCTTGGCATTTGAGAAGTCCAAGGGGTTTGATATTGGCGGCGTAAAGTCCATGGGTGAAGTCTTGGCAGCATAAGTCCAATTGTTGGCGGCGTAAAGTCCAAGCGGAGTCTTGGCGGTGTAAGTCCAATGTACATTGGCGGTGTAGACATCGTTAGCATGACATAGCCGATGGAAGCACCTGAAGGCTAACGCGATGGATGAACAAGTCATGGATGACTTGGAGAGATCCGAGAGGCGTGAGGCTGATGGAGGTGGCTAGAAGGCTTAGGTCTAGGCTAAGAGTGGTCTAGCAAGTATGGGGGCACCATACTTGGGTTAAAAACTCATGTTTAATGTGTGCCAGTCGACTGGTGTCATGTGGCAGTCGACTGGCCTGAGTCAACTAGGGTTTGACTGCGGGAATTGCCCTAGCAGTCGACTGCCATAAGTGGGAAGTCGACTGATTGGTCGAGCAGTCGACTGATCTTGTGATCAGTCGACTGGTGCTCGAGAAATCGAGCACAGAATGGAGTCTCACTTGACCGCTGCGATCAGCAGTCGAGTGATGGCTTGATCAGTCGACTGATGGTCATAATAAGTCGACAGATGATGTATCCGTTGGACTTATCCAGCATGGATCTAGCTGTTGTCTCATGACAACAGTGGCATCAATCGATTAATGGTTTCGACCAATCGACTGATCGACTTTTTCCAGCACAGGTTGAAGCAATAAAAGGAGCTCGTGATGGAGGAAAAAGACATGGTTTCTTGAGAGCATTTGGGGCGATTTGCTACTACAAATCAGGGTCTCCAAGTTGATATCAAGCCACCAAGCGATCAAGCATTCAAAGAGAAATTATAAAGTAGTTTTCTTTACTTGCATTGTATTTCATTATTGTAATTGCTTGTATCCATTTAGATTATTATTGTAATCTTTTGTACGAGGTTTCTCCGCCTCTGACTTGTGTCGAGAAGGAGTATTTGTGATTAGTGATTGCATTGGCATTGCTAGATCTCTTTAGAGCTCGATCCATGGAGTAGGAACCGTTCGGTTCCGAACCACGTTAAACATCTTGTGTTTGTGATTGTGTTTCGTGTTATTGTTATTATTATTATTATTCTGCTGCGCTAACACGATTTGTAGATACGATCATGATCGAATTCCATCATCGGTACTAGCACACACTATTCACCCCCCCCCTCTAGCGTCCAATCGATTCCCTACAAGTGGTATCAGAGTGAGGCCGCTCTTCAAAGTTTAACAACTAAGGAAGCACGCTAGAGGGTAAAGATGGAGTTCCAAGACAAGCTTGGATGGGACATCAACACTCCACCACCATATGATCGAGAAGACTTTTCGGCGTGGAGAGCAAGAATGGAAACATTCTTGATGATGGACATAGAGGATTGGTTCATCCTCATAGAAGGCTTTGAACCTCCTAGGGATAAGAAGGGACAAGTCCTTAAGTTGAAGAAATGGACCCAAGAGCAATGGCAAAAATTCAAGACCGAAGCCAAGGTAACAAAACTTTTAGAAGATTTGATACCTAATGATATTTTGTCTAGGCTAGGTGAATATCTTGACGCCAAGGAGCTATGAGACAAATTGGCCAAGTTCAATGAGAAGCCCCACTTGGCACAACTAGAAGAAGAAGGAAGAGGATGAAGAGAGTTCATCATCCTCACGAGCAAGTGAGGAATCGGAAGTTGAAGGGGAGTCAACTTCCGGATCGGTGGAAGAGGAGGTGGAAGTCTAAGTGGGACACTTGGCATTTGGGAAAGTCCAAGCATGGGTCTTGGCAATGTAAATTCCAAGCATGGGTCTTGGCAAAGTAAAGTCCAAGCATGGGTCTTAGCATGGAAAGTCCAACATGGGTTGGCAAGGGAAAGTCCAAGCTTGAGTCTTGGCATTTGAGAAGTCCAAGGGGTTTGATATTGGCGGCGTAAAGTCCATGGGTGAAGTCTTGGCAGCATAAGTCCAATTGTTGGCGGCGTAAAGTCCAAGCGGAGTCTTGGCAGTGTAAGTCCAATGTACATTGGCGGTGTAGACATCGTTAGCATGACATAGCCGATGGAAGCACCTGAAGGCTAACGCGATGGATGAACAAGTCATGGATGACTTGGAGAGATCCGAGAGGCGTGAGGCTGATGGAGGTGGCTAGAAGGCTTAGGTCTAGGCTAAGGGTGGTCTAGCAAGTATGGGGGCACCATACTTGGGTTAAAAACTCATGTTTAATGTGTGCCCGGTCGGTGTCATGTGGCGATCGGTGGCTGAGTCAACTAGGGTTTCGATGCGGAATTGCCCTAGCGATCATCGCCATAAGTGGGAAGTCGATCGATTGTCGAGCAATGATCGATCTTGTGATCGATCGGTGCTCGAGAAATCGAGCACAGAATGGAGTCTCACTTGACCGCTGCGATCAGCAGTCGAGTGATGGCTTGATCAGTCAACTGGTGGTCATAATAAGTCGACAGATGATGGATCCGTTAGACTTATCCAGCGTGGATCTAGTTGTTGTCTCATGACAACAGTGGCATCAATCGATTAATGGTTTCGACCAGTCGACTGATCGACTTTTTCTAGTACAGGTTGAAGCTATAAAAGGAGCTCGTGATGGAGGAAAAAGACATGGTTTCTTGAGAGCATTTGGGGCGATTTGCTACTACAAATCAGGGTCTCCAAGTTGATATCAAGCCACCAAGCGATCAAGCATTCAAAGAGCAATTATAAAGTAGTTTTCTTTACTTGCATTGTATTTAATTATTGTAATTGCTTGTATCCATTTAGATTATTATTGTAATCTTTTGTACGAGGTTTCTCCGCCTCTGACTTGTGTCGAGAAGGAGTATTTGTGATTAGTGATTGCATTGGCGTCGCTAGATCTCTTTAGAGCTCGATCCATGGAGTAGGAACCGTTCGGTTCCGAACCACGTTAAACATCTTGTGTTTGTGATTGTGTTTCGTGTTATTGTTATTATTATTATTATTCTGCTGCGCTAACACGATTTGTAGATACGATCATGATCGAATTCCATCATCGGTACTAGCACACACTATTCACCCCCCCTCTAGCGTCCAATCGATTCCCTACAAGTGGTATCAGAGTGAGGCCGCTCTTCAAAGTTTAACAACTAAGGAAGCACGCTAGAGGGTGAAGATGGAGTTCCAAGACAAGCTTGGATGGGACATCAACACTCCACCACCATATGATCGAGAAGACTTTTCGGCGTGGAGAGCAAGAATGGAAACATTCTTGATGATGGACATAGAGGATTGGTTCATCCTCATAGAAGGCTTTGAACCTCCTAGGGATAAGAAGGGACAAGTCCTTAAGTTGAAGAAATGGACCCAAGAGCAATGGCAAAAATTCAAGACCGAAGCCAAGGTAACAAAACTTTTAGAAGATTTGATACCTAATGATATTTTGTCTAGGCTAGGTGAATATCTTGACGCCAAGGAGCTATGAGACAAATTGGCCAAGTTCAATGAGAAGCCCCACTTGGCACAACTAGAAGAAGAAGGAAGAGGATGAAGAGAGTTCATCATCCTCACGAGCAAGTGAGGAATCAGAAGTTGAAGGGGATTCAACTTCCGGATCGGTGGAAGAGGAGGTGGAAGTCTAAGTGGGACACTTGGCATTTGGGAAAGTCCAAGCATGGGTCTTGGCAATGTAAATTCCAAGCATGGGTCTTGGCAAAGTAAAGTCCAAGCATGGGTCTTAGCATGGAAAGTCCAACATGGGTTGGCAAGGGAAAGTCCAAGCTTGAGTCTTGGCATTTGAGAAGTCCAAGGGGTTTGATATTGGCGGCGTAAAGTCCATGGGTGAAGTCTTGGCAGCATAAGTCCAATTATTGGCGGCGTAAAGTCCAAGCGGAGTCTTGGCAGTGTAAGTCCAATGTACATTGGCGGTGTAGACATCGTTAGCATGACATAGCCGATGGAAGCACCTGAAGGCTAACGCGATGGATGAACAAGTCATGGATGACTTGGAGAGATCCGAGAGGCGTGAGGCTGATGGAGGTGGCTAGAAGGCTTAGGTCTAGGCTAAGGGTGGTCTAGCAAGTATGGTGGCACCATACTTGGGTTAAAAACTCATGTTTAATGTGTGCCAGTCGACTGGTGTCATGTGGCAGTCGACTGGCCTGAGTCAACTAGGGTTTGACTGCGGGAATTGCCCTAGCAGTCGACTGCCATAAGTGGGAAGTCGGTGATTGTCGAGCAATGATCGGCCGATCTTGTGATCGCCGACCGGGTGCTCGAGAAATCGAGCACAGAATGGAGTCTCACTTGACCGCTGCGATCAGCAGTCGAGTGATGGCTTGATCAGTCAACCGGTGGTCATAATAAGTCGACAGATGATGGATCCGTTGGACTTATCCAGCGTGGATCTAGCTGTTGTCTCATGACAATAGTGGCATCAATCGATTAATGGTTTCGACCAGTCGACTGATCGACTTTTTCCAGTACAGGTTGAAGCTATAAAAGGAGCTCGTGATGGAGGAAAAAGACATGGTTTCTTGAGAGCATTTGGGGCGATTTGCTACTACAAATCAGGGTCTCCAAGTTGATATCAAGCCACCAAGCGATCAAGCATTCAAAGAGCAATTATAAAGTAGTTTTCTTTACTTGCATTGTATTTAATTATTGTAATTGCTTGTATCCATTTAGATTATTATTGTAATCTTTTTTACGAGGTTTCTCCGCCTCTGACTTGTGTCGAGAAGGAGTATTTGTGATTAGTGATTGCATTGGCGTCGCTAGATCTCTTTAGAGCTCGATCCATGGAGTAGGAACCGTTCGGTTCCGAACCACGTTAAACATCTTGTGTTTGTGATTGTGTTTCGTGTTATTGTTATTATTATTATTATTCTACTGCGCTAACACGATTTGTAGATACGATCATGATCAAATTCCATCATCGGTACTAGCACACACTATTCACCCCCCCTCTAGCGTCCAATCGATTCCCTATAAGTGGTATCAGAGTGAGGCCGCTCTTCAAAGTTTAACAACTAAGGAATCACGCTAGAGGGTGAAGATAGAGTTCCAAGACAAGCTTGGATGGGACATCAACACTCCACCACCATATGATCGAGAAGACTTTTCGGCGTGGAGAGCAAGAATGGAAACATTCTTGATGATGGACATAGAGGATTGGTTCATCCTCGTAGAAGGCTTTGAACCTCCTAGGGATAAGAAGGGACAAGTCCTTAAGTTGAAGAAATGGACCCAAGAGCAATGGAAAAAATTCAAGACCGAAGCCAAGGTAACAAAACTTTTAGAAGATTTGATACCTAATGATATTTTGTCTAGGCTAGGTGAATATCTTGATGCCAAGGAGCTATGGGACAAATTAGCCAAGTTCAATGAGAAGCCCCACTTGGCACAACTAGAAGAAGAAGGAAGACGATGAAGAGAGTTCATCATCCTCACGAGCAAGTGAGGAATCGGAAGTTGATCGGTGGAAGAGGAGGTGGAAGAAGTGGAAGAAACCTCCACCTCTAGGATTGAGGGGGAGGAGATTAGAGCATCCTCAACACTGGAGCAACAAGAAGAACCATCTACATCCGGTAGAAAGGAAGATCAAGCTCAAGAGAACCTCATCACCACCCTAGGTAACTCAAGCATGTCATTTAATAATAAAATGAATATTATATGCTTTGAGTGTAGGGAAGTCGGGAACTATAAGAGCAAGTGCCCAAAGAAGGTAAAGAAAGCTCCTCCGGCACCAAATGTTAAGGATGTCGGTTCCCCAACCATCAAAAGCAAGGAGCACATTATTTGCTTCAAATGCTGACTACCGGGACACTACCGGAGTCAATGCTCTATGGGGAAGAAGAAGGGGGAAGAAGGAGCTACACAAGTAGGGGGAGCTTCCAAAGCTAACCCTAAGGTATTTTTAAATAAAGCTCCTTATTCAAATAATGTCAAAAAGCATGCTAGGAATTTTAATTCTCTTGCAATTTATGAAAAGCATGCTAATAGGAACAAGTACTTTTGTTTAGGAGCTAAGAATGTCAACCTTAGAAATAAGGAGAAATTTGGGACTAATGTCCCTAAAAATATATTATCTAAGGAAAAACCTAGGTCAAACAATTCTAGATAAATTCTACATAGGGAGACCATTAAAAAGGTACAAGGACACCTAGGTCTCAACCCTAAATGGACTAGGCATATGCCTAGAAAGTCCCATGCCCAAGGATTAAATCAAAATTCTAAAATTGGCAATTAGAATTAGAGAATCAAGCCTTGAGATCAAGGCTTGAGAAATTAGAAAAGACCCTCAATAAGATGCAAAATCAATTTCAAGGGTCTAATGGTCAAAGTCAAGGGCCAAAATCTCAAAGTCAACACCTTGGACCTAAAAGACAAAAGTCAACCAAGGGCAAGCAAGGTTTGGGTCACAAACCTAAGCCTAAGGTGGCTTATCATAGTGTTCCATTTGATTATAGAACACAAACTAGGTCTAGGAAGACCAAGGTTACTAGGGAAGTTATCCCTAAGAGTAACCAAGGTTTGTGCCTAGTGGCTAGGGTTTCTAGGAAACCTAGGGTGGCCACTAAAAAGGTTGCAAGGGGAGTTACCCCTATAGTCAACCTAGGTAAGACCAAAATGACCAAGGCTACCAAACCTAGGAGGGTCATTAGGAAGGTATCTAGGGACGATATCCCTAAGGAATACCTAGTTAACCCTAGGAGTTCAAATAGATTTTGGGTTCCTAAGAGCGTGATAGATTCACGCTAAATGGGTTAGGGTGTGCCAACTTTGATTGGGTGGGTAGTTAACTCAATAATGATAAAGGAGACACTTTAGGTTATTTTCAAGGTTATAGTTATCTTGGAAATACATTTGAGCTTTAATCCTAAAAGATTTTAGGTTGTGCCAATATTATTTGAGAAGTTTGATATAATGATCAAATTGGCACATTTTAGGTTTAGAGGTCATAGTGTGTCATTTTGGGTTTTTGGCACACTAGGGAGAAAAGTAAAAATATGGCAAAATATACTTAATTATATCAAATAGCAATTAATATTGAAATTTAGGTATTCTTATACTTATACATTTTATATGTCATGCTTTGTTTACCATATAACATGCCTTGACATCATATTTATTTTTATCATTTATATGTCATGATAATGTTTTATGATTAAGGATTAATGTCATGTGTTTTTAGATTTCATCTTATGTCATGACATCATGATTATGAGCATGTATTTATTTATATCATCTCTAATGTCATAAACACTCATGCATTTCAGATAATTTAATTAAAATTGAGTTAAGGACAATTAACATGACTTGGCGTTCCATTTATGAGGGAATCAAGTAGAGTTGACTTAGAAAAATGCATGAAACCCTAGATTAGGGAGAACAAAACCCACATCTCACATCATATTGACATGTATGTGTATTTATACACCCTAGATACATGTGAGAAGCTAGGATATGAGTTAACTTCAAGGTGCATAGTTTTTGCATCTAGATGAACTCAAACTCATCTTATATGAGTGGTGGATCATTGGGAAAGCTTATGTACAAGTCATGTACATTGAGCCCAAGATATATGATCCAAAAGAAGGTTTAGAAAACATTTTAAAATCATTTTGAAAAACCTTGGTGAAGTCTATCTTTTGATAGCAATCGCCATTAATGAGATTGATACAAAGTGATCCAAAACTTAGAAGTTTTCTTCACTTTTGAATTTTGTATCAATTTCAGTATTTTATGGGTAAAATAATTTTCAAATATTTTTCACCCATTGTATTGGTTATAGGTATTATACGTATCAAATTTCATGATTTTTTGAATTACGTATAATTACTTATAAATTTTTGAAATTAAACTCTGATAACTGAAATTCAAAAAATTCAGTTATCAGTTGACTGCCCTTGGTGGAAGTCGACTGATGTGAGTGGAAGTCGACTGGTAACTGACGGAGTCGACTGTCAATGCTGATTTTGGGAAAACTAGGTTTGTTTTGCCCGTGTTTAGCTGCGGTTAAGGTCACTAACCACTCCTAACCCTAGGATATGCTTTGGGAAGCATTATAAAGGGTGAAAATCCATTGGATATGGATTTGGAGAGGTGTTAGGTCAAAGTATCAAATTTAAGGGTGAAAGAGTTCATGTTTGAACTTAGAACCTTAATTTTAATGGTTTAGAGTTCCTATTGGCTTAGGGACTTCCCAAGGACATTATTGGTGCAATGGTCAAGGGGGAGCAAGCCTTTAGGGGGAGGTATCCATCATGGGATGTTGGATTTGTTTTTCTCTTCTTGAAGGGGAGAAGTTATTGGGAGAAGGACATCAATTGGGAAAATTGATGGGATTTTGAGAGACCCAATTTGGTAATTGGGAGAGTGGATAGGATTGCCTCTCTTGAGTGATATGGGACTTATCACTAGGAAGATGGTAGGCATCCTAGGTATTTTTGGATCAAGGGGGAGATTGTAAGATCTCATTGGGACATGAGACATTGACCTCCTTGGAGAGATTACCTTTTTGATGTATGTCAAAAAGGGGGAGAAAGATAAGATTACCAATTTGAGATAATTGGTAAGGAGTTTTTGAATTAGATGGTCTAACTCAAATGGTTTGTTTGGTTTTTTTTAAACATCAAAAAGGGGGAGATTGTTGGTGCAATCGACCCAGGTCACGATTGACCAGGACTCGAGCTTGGCTCGAGAGATGTTTTGATGTTAGACAAAAACATATGACAATGTAATTGTCATGGGAAAGTCCAAGTCTTGGGTACTTGGCATGGGAAGTCCAAGTGGGACACTTGGCATTTGGAAAAGTCCAAGCATGGGTCTTGGCAATGTAAAGTCCAATCATGGGTCTTGGCAAAGTAAAGTCCAAGCATGGGTCTTGGCATGGAAAGTACAACATGGGTTGGCAAGGGAAAGTCCAAGCTTGAGTCTTGGCATTTGAGAAGTCCAAGGGGTTTGATATTGGCGGCATAAAGTCCAAGGGTGAAGTCTTGGCAGCATAAGTCCAATGGTTGGCAGCGTAAAGTCCAAGCGGAGTCTTGGCGGCGTAAGTCCAATGTGCCTTGGCGGTGTAGACACCGTTAGCATGACATAGCCGATGGAAGCACCTGAAGTCTAACGCGATGGATGAACAAATCATGGATGACTTGGAGAGATCCGAGAGGCGTGAGGTTGATGGAGGTGGCTAGAAGGCTTAGGTCTAGGCTAAGGGTGGTCTAGCAAGTATGGGGGCACCATACTTGGGTTAAAACCTCATGTTTGAGGTGTGCCAGTCGACTGGTGTTATGTGGCAGTCGACTGGCCTGAGTCAACTAGGGTTTGACTACATGAATTTCCCTAGCAGTCGACTTCCATAGGTGGGCAGTCGACTGATTGGTCGAGCAGTCGACTGATCTTGTGATCAGTCGACTGGTGCTCGAGAAATCGAGTCCAGAATGGAGTCTCACTCGACCACTGTGGTCAGCAGTCGAGTGATGGCTTGATCAGTCGACTGATGGTCATAATCAGCCAATTGATGATGGATCTGTTGGACTTATCCAGCGTGGATCTAGCCGTTGTCTCACGACAACAGTGGTATCAGTCGACTGATGGTCCCGACCAGTTGACTGATCGACTTTTTCCAGCACAGGTTGAAACTATAAAAGAAGCTCGTGATGGAGGAAAAATGCATGGTTTCTTGACAGCATTTGGGGCGATTTGATGCTGCAAATCAGGGACTCCAAGTTGATATCAAGCCACCAAGCGATCAAGCATTCAAAGAGCAATTGTAAAGTAGTTTTCTTTATTTTCATTGTATTTCATTATTGTAATTGCTTGTATCCATTTAGATTATTGTTGTAATCTTTTGTACGAGGTTTCTCCGCCTCCGACTTGTGTCGAGAAGGAGTATTTGTGATTAGTGATTGCATTGGCGTCGCTAGAGCTCTTTAGAGCTCGATCCGTGGAGTATGAACCATTCAGTTTCAAACCACGTTAAACATCTTGTGTTTGTGATTGTATTTCGTGTTATTGTTATTATTATTATTATTCCACTGCGCTAACTCGATTTGTAGACACGATCACGATCGAATTCCATCATCGGTACTAGCATGCACTATTCACCCCCCCTCTAGCGTCCAATCGATCCCCTACAACTTGTACATAACACAATGGATGAACTTGAAATTCACAACTTGCAATACATGATTTTGAAATATGCTTCACTTGTAGAGACATGCGCATGAGATATACTTAAGCTTGTAAACCTTGCACTTTGGTTAACTATAGAGGGGTGGCCCAGAATAGTACCAAGCTTGTAAACCTTGCACTTTGGTTCACTTGTAAACCTTGCACTTTGTATACTTAAGCTTGTAAACCTTTTTCGGGTGTCCCAGCATAGTACCAATTTGTACACAACCCTAATAGAATTCGGGGTAGCTAGCCACTGAACTTATTAGGGCAACTTACTAAGGGTGGTCTAGGGCCCGTGGGAGATCTAAGGGTCTGATACATGCCACTTTAGTGTAAAATACTTTCTTTATATATATCCTACTGATTTTTTTATTTAGCACACATTTAACATGATCATACTCCCAAAACTCATATAGGAAGCATTTCAAGACATTTAATCATGCTCTTTGTCCCAAAAACTCGCACATATAGGAAGCATTTCAAGACATTTAATCATGCTCTTTGTCCCAAAACTCGCAGGGGAAGCATCTTTGCGATCTTATGTCTTGCTTCAAAAGAAATATACCTATGATACCTATAAATATGAACAAATATAATTTGAACAAAACATGGAAAAAGAAGCTTGTTAGCATTTCAAGATATTTAATCATGCTCTTTCTCCCCAAAACTCTGTAGGGGAAGCATCTTTGCGATCATTACATCTTGGTTCAAAAGAAATATACCTATAATACCTATAAATCTGAACAATCATAATCTGAACAGAACATATAAATCTGAACAAAACATGATAATAGAAGCTAGATGTACAAATCGAAGGGCTACTTATACTGCAGGTGAGAAATACTTAAATCCTCTCACTATCTTACTAATATACCCTAGGGTTTTTGTGAGATGAAGACCTTCCCTTGTTCCTTAGCCTTAGGAGTGATCCTCGAGCATATACTAAGCCTTTGTATCCCCTTGAAATCTCCTTGAGAACCCTAACCAAGAGCCTTAGTGTTTCAGATGGAGAGGGAGGAAGGATGAGGAATTTCAGTGGAGGAAGAAGAAGGTGGAGCTTGATCCTCTAGCAAATACCAAGCCTTGTGAGAAAGTCCCCTTGAAAAACCTCTTGAAAATCCCAACACAAGGAGTCCTAAAGCTTGGGATGGAGAGGGAGGAAGGAGAAGGTGGGTCTCGACCAAGGGTGAGGAAGAAGGAGAATGAAGAAGGAAAATATGAGGTTTGTTTTCTCTCTTCCTTTCTTTACTCTCCACATTAATTGAAGGAAGATGAAACAACTCTTTATCCTCTCATGGGGAGTTGAAACAACCCCTCATCTTCTCATTTATATGTTTTGTATATTCTTTGTATATCCTAGCCTAGAATTATCCTATGACCTAGTGGTATCAAGGCAATCTCCCAATTAGAAGGTTCATGGTTCGAATCCTAGCTATAACGAACCGTATTTTATTATTTTTTATTTTTATTATTTCTCAACCTTTTATAATCTATATAACCATCTTGAACGGCTTATAATTTTTATGGGTGTTACAATCCTCCAAACCTTATAAAAGTTTCATCCTCGAAACTTAGAACAACTCCAGATACTTTTGTTTCATGTCATCCTTACGTTCCTAAGTTGCTTCTTCAAACCTTTGATTTTGCCATATGACTTTCACTAATGGTACATCTTTGTTTATCAATTTTTTGATTTCTCTATCTATTATTTGAATAGGTTGACTTTCATAACTCAAATCTTCTTGAACTTGTACCGTCTGTCGCTCAATCACATTGTCTGCATCAGGAACATACTTTTTAAGTATTGAGACATGAAATACGTTGTGAATAGCTAACATTTCTTGAGGTAGCTCTAACTCATAAGCTACTTTGCCAACTCTTTTTGTGATCCAGTAAGGTCCTACATAACGTGGACTCAGCTTGCCCTTCTTTCCAAATCTCATCACCCCCTTCATAGGAGCTACTTTAAGAAATACAGAATCCCCAACTTCGAATTCAAGCGGTCTACGTCGTACATCGGCATAACTTTTCTGTCGACTCTGAGCAATCTCTATTCTTTGACGGATGCTCTTTATAGCTTTGGTGGTGTCATCAATAAAGTATATCTTGAGCCACATTTCTTTCTTCTCACCACCTTCATACTAACAAATAGGAGACCTACACTTCCTTCCATATAAAGCTTTATAGGGTGTCATTCCAATTGTAGCTTGGTAGCTGTTATTGCAAGCAAACTCTGCCAAACATAGGTATTTTCATCAGCTTCCTTTAAAATCTAAGGTATATGCTCGTAGCATATCCTCTAGAATTTGATTTACTCGTTCGGTTTGCCCATCTGTTTGAGGATGAAATATTGTGTTGAATCGTAACTTAGTGCCAAGGGCCTTTTGCACATACTCCCAAAAGTGTGAAGTAAATCGACTATCCCTATCAGAAATGATGATCTTAGGAACTCCATGCAATCTAATCACCTCCCTAACATAGAACTGAGCTAGTTGTTCCATTGAGTACGATATTTTAATTGCCAGAAAATGAGCAGATTTTGTCAATCTATCAACAATCACCCAAATAGCATCATAACCATTAGTTGTTTTGGGTAGTCCTACTATGAAATCCATAGCTATATCTTCCCACTTCTATTCTGGGATTTGAATAGGCTGTAGAACTCCTCCAGATCTCTGATGTTCGGCTTTGACTCTTTGACACGTCAAATAGGTGCTGACATATTTAGCCACATCCCTTTTCATACCGAACCACCAGAATTTTTCTTTCAAATCTTGATACATTTTGGTAGATCCAAGATGCATTGAATATGGGGTCCCATGAGCTTCTTCTAAAATTCTCTTTCTTAATTCTGGATCGTTGGGATTACATAAGCGTTCACCAAGATATAGTACCCCACTGTAAGAGACACGAAATCCTTCCTCCTTTCCTTCTTAGATCTCTTGCTTGATCCTTTGGATGCTTGGATTTTCATCTTGCTTTGCTAGTATATCATCAGATAGTGTTGGTGCTATTGTCAAGGTAGAAATCTGTCTAAAAATAATCTCAATCCCAAAGTTCAACATCTCTTTCTCCAATGGTTGGGATAATGAAGATAAGGACCTTAAGGTGGCGCATGATTTCCTACTCAGTGCGTCATCTACTTTGTTTGCCTTTCCCAGGGTGGTAGAAGATTTCACAGTCATAATCTTTAACCAGCTCAAGCCATCTACGTTGTCTCATATTTAAATCCTTATGAGTGAAGAAATATTTCAGACTCTAGTGATCTGTATAGATCTTGCACTGGACTCCATACAAATAATGTCTCCAAATTTTGAGAGCAAAGACCACTGCTGCCAACTCAAGATCATGAGTGGGATAATTCTTTTCATAATCCTTGAGTTGTCTAGATGCATAGGAAATGACTTTCCCATTCTGCATAAGCACTGCTCTGAGTCCCATTTTGGATGCATCACTATACATATCAAAACTTTCATTACTTTCGGGAAGAGTAAGAATTGGAGCACTTGTGAGTCTCCTCTTTAGTTCAATGAAACTCTTCTCACAATCCTCAGTCCATTCAAACTTTCTGTTCTTTCTGGTAAGAACCGTCAATGATGAAGCTATCCTTGAGAAGTCTTCTACAAATTTTCTGTAATACCCTGCTAAACCAAGGAAACTTCTAATTTCACTGGCATTCTTTGGTTGACTCTAGTTACTAACAGCTTCTATCTTTGTCGGATCTACCATAACCCCATCCTTTGAAATAATGTGACCCAGGAAAGACACTCGATCGAGCCAAAACTCACACTTGGAGAACTTTGCATACAATTGTCTCTGCTGAAGGGTTTGTAACACTATCTTCAAATGTTCCACATGGTCTTCCTGAGTTCTCGAGTAAATAAGGATATCGTCAATGAAGACGATCACAAACTTGTCCAGGAATGCCTTAAATACCCGATTCATTAGTTCCATAAATGTTGCTGGAGCATTTGTCACTCCGAAGGGCATGACCACCAACTTATAGTGTCCATACCTTGTTCGGAAAGTTGTTTTCGGTATATCATCCTCTTTAACTTTTACTTAATGATATCTGGACCGCAAGTCAATCTTGGAGAAAATGATGGCTCCCTTCAATTGATCAAACAAATCATCAACCCTTGGCAAGGGATATCTATTTTTGATTGTCACCTTATTCAGTGCTCAGTAATCTATGCACATTCTCATAGACCCATCTTTCTTCTTCATGAACAATACCGGAGCTCCCCACAGTGAGTGACTAAGGCGAATGAATCCCTTGTCGAGTAACTCCTGTAATTGTTCCTGAAGCTCCTTCAATTCTACCGGAGGCATACGATAGGGTGCTTTTGAGATTAGTTTGGTACTAGGAATAAGTTCAATCTCAAACTCAATATCTCTTTTAGGAGCCAACCTTGATAACTCATAAGGGAATACTTCTGGGTAGTCACATACAACTTGGACTTCTTCGAGCTTTTGACCTCTTTCTTGCTTTGTATCCACCACATGTGCTAGATACCCAGCGCATCCATTGACTAACATCTTTTGAGCTTTTATGGTAGATAAAAACTTCTTAGTTCTTTTCTTTGGTTCTCCTATAAATTCAAACTTAGGCTCTGCCTCAGGTTGGAATACAACTCTTTGCTTACGACACTCAATGGAAGAACTGTACTTGCTTAGAAAGTTCATTCCCAAAATGACATCATAATCATGCATGCCCACCATTATCATATCACTATAAAGTTCTCTTTCTGAAATTCGAACTGGTGTGGCACGCAACCAATGCGTAGATGTCATTACCTCTCCCGAAGGCAATGTTGTTACAAACTTAAGATCCAGGACATCCAGAGATATATTTATCTTCTTAGCAAATATCATGGAAATAAACGAATGGGTTGCCCCAGTATCAAATAGCATAGTAGTATACTGATTAAAGATAAGTATCTGACCTGTGACAACAATAGAAGCATTTGCTATCTCTTCTTGAGTGAGAGAAAAGATCTGAGCATTCGGTGTAACTAGTGGAGCCTCCAATCTTCCTTGACTAATGTGAGGACCCTCCAGTGCTACTTGCATTTGGTGTAACTGAGCAGATTTACCCCCATACTGATTTGATTATGGTGGAGGTGGATTGGTCTTGGTAAGGAAATATCTGGCCAAGTGTCCCTCTAAGCCACATATATAACACCCACTCGTGCCCTGGCGGCAAACTCTTGGATGCATCTTCCCACACTTAGAACATGTAGGATACTTAGGCTGCTTGCTTATTGAACCTCCCTTTGAGTGATTCCATTGCTTCCTCTTGCCGTTGTTATTTCCCTTCCAGTTAGAATTATTGCTCTGGGATTTATGACCTCCAGAACTTCAATGACTTCTAGTTTTAGTCGAGGCCTGTTTCTGTTGCTTGATGCTATTTAGGTAATGCTCTGTGATTAAAGCACCACTGATTACTCTTCTGCAATCTGTGGTCTATTAATTCCACTGGCCACATTCAGAGCTATCTCAGGTCTCAGCATTTTGAGCATAAGTCTAACCCTTTCTCATTCAGTGTTGACTAGCTCTGGACCTAAGTGAGCTAGTCTATTGAATTTATTCACGACTTCAGTAACTGACAAGTCCCCTTGTCAGAATTCCGCGAACTCATCGTAGTGCTTATTCATGACTCACATATGGAAAAATTCCTCAAAGAACTCCGTTTCAAAGTTATCCCATGTCATTTGATTATTCACTCTTTTTGCCTTTACTCGTTCCCATCACATTCTGGCATCTCCAGTCAAGTAGAAGGATGCACATTTGACTTTCTCATTTTCAGGTCAATCTAGCAGTTCTACAATACTTTCTAACGTATTGAACCAGGCCTGAGCATCCCATGGTTCACTTGTACCAGCAAAACTCTCTGGCTTCAGCCTTTGCCATTGAATTAAGTACACCTCTTGCCTCACCACCACCGCTGGGGCTATTGGGGGAACTGGTGGGGCAAGGGGTGCAGCCAGTATGACATTTTGAGCAGTTGGTGGAGTAACAGGATTATCTTGTTGGTTCATCATTAAGGTATTGATAACCTGTTGCTGCTCTGCAACTTGATGCTGAAGATGAGTGACTATTTGCATCAAGTTAGGTGGTGGTACTACTTCATTTGTCCCCTGATTTCCATTGGTTCGTCTGGTAGCCATTTATCTTCATAAAGTAAGACCAATATAAGACTACTATTATTATTTACTTCTATCATCGTCGCGTACATATGTAAGCATGGTTAACAAAAAAAACATTCTTTACTAAACATAGAAGAAAGTAAAACATGTATGTACTTTCTTACTTGGAAGCGGTAGGATTTGATACTCGATGTGCATGTGGTGGAAGGGTGGAACTCACTCTGATACCATACTGTAACACCCCCCTTCTCTTTTACTCTAGTAAAGGAGGTGTTACCATCATACTTTATCTTAATTCATATAGAAGAAAGCCAAACATGACTCAAAATATTCTATAAACTCATTTTCACTATTTATAAACTAACTAATACCAAATTTAAAACAAAAGAGTATTAACAACTCGTAACAAAATCTAAATATGGTTTCTAAACAAGTATCATAATTCAACTAGAGTTCTAACATGGATATTACACAAGTTCTTAACATATCTAAGCAAGCACATTCGCTAGAGTTCTAACATGAAACATTCTTAAGTAACTCAACCTCATGCTTGGCGGTAGTAAATATATGCATCTTTGACATAAAAATAATGTAAATAATAATACATAACATCAACACTAGCACCTAACATGAACACTAGCACATAACATGAACACTAGCACACTAGCAAGTTCAAAGGTCTTAACATGACATAATACTAGCAAGTTCAACATTCTTAGACACAACATAATCAAGCACATAACATGAACACTAGGACACTAGCAAGTTCAAAGGTCTTAACATAACATAATACTAGCAAGTTCAGAATCGTAATCCACTGTTCCGCCGCCACACACACCAAGCACTTCATCCGCTACCCCCTCTTACTCAAACCTTGCTTTACCCTTATCTGCCGTATAAGGAATGCAAACTATAAGAAATGATGCTTAGTAAGTACCTCCTATTCTCACAAAACATCGCATTAAGAAAACATGATATTAGAATACTTGCATGCAAACACATGCTCATACTTGCCATTAAGAAAATTCTGCATTAAACATTTAGAAACACTAGTACCAAACGCAATGATTCAACTTGAAATGCATGAACTTTTTGCATTAAACATATAGAAACACTTGTACATAACACAATGCATGAACTTGAAATACACAACTTGCAATACATGGTTTTGAAATATGCTTCGCTTGTAGAGACATGCACATGAGATATACTTAAAGTACTAATCATCCTTGTTTGGCAGCCTGGTATAGTACCAATTTGTGCGCAACCCTAATTGAATTCGAGGTAGCTAGCCACCGAACTTATTAGGGCAACTTACTAAGGGCGATCTAGGGCCCGTGGGTGATTTACAGTCCCAGTACATTCCACTTTAAAGTAAAATACTTTCTTTATATATATCCTACTTATTTTGTCATTTAACAAATATTAATATGATCATACTCCCAAAACTCATATAGGAAGCATTTCAAGACATTTAATCATGCTCTTTGTCCCCAAAACTCATAGGGGAAGCATCTTTGCGATCTTATGTCTTACTTCAAAAGAAATATACCTATGATACCTATAAATCTGAACAAATATAATCTGAACAAAATATATAATCTAAACAAAACATAGAAAAAGAAGTTAGTTAGCATTTCAAGACATTTAATCATGCTATTTTTCCACAAAACTTGTAGGGGAAACATCCTTGCGATCTTTACATCTTGTTTCAAAAGAAATATACCTATAAATATGAACAAACATAATCAGAATAGAACATATAAATCTGAACAAAACATGATAATAGAATCTAGATGTACAAATCAAAGGGCTAATTATACTGCTGGTGAGAAATACTTACATCCTCTCGCTATCTTACTAATATACCGCTAGGGTTTTTGTGAGATGAAGACCTTCCCTTGTTCCTTAGACTTAGGAGTGATCATCTAGCATATACTAAGCCTTTGTATCCCCTTGAAACCCCCTTGAGAACCCCAACCAAGAGCCTTAGGGTTTCGGATGGAGAGGGAGGAAGGATGAGGAATTTCGGTGGAGGAGGAAGAAGGTGGAGCTTGATCCTCTAGCAAATACCAAGCCTTGTGAGAAAATCCCCTTGAAAAACCCTCTTGAGAATCCCAACACAAGGAGTCCTAAAGCTTGGGATAGAGAGGGAGGAAGGAGAAGGAGGGTCTCGGCCAAGGGTGAGAAAGAAGGAGAATGAAGAAGGAAAAGATGAGGTTTGTTTTCTCTCTTCCTTTCTTTACTCTCCATGTTAATTGAATGAAGATGAAACAACTCTTCATCCTCTCATGGGGAGGTGAAACAACCCCTCATCTTCTCATTTATATGTTTTGTATACTCTTTGTATATCCTAGCAAAGAATTATCCTATGATCTAGTGGTATCAAGGCAATCTCCCAACTAGAAGGTTCATGGTTCGAAACCTATCTATAACGAACCATATTTTCTTATTTTTATTTTTATTATTTTTGAACCTTTTACAATCTATATAACCACTTTGAACGGCTTAGAATTTTTACGGGTGTTATAAGAAGCCTCCACCTCTACGATTGAGGGGGAGGAGAGACAACCAACACCGGAGCAAGAGCAAGAGGAGACATCTACCTCTGGGAGCAATGAAGAACCATCTCCTATGACCATCCAATAAGGTAACTCAAACACAACTACTAAGAATAAAGATCATATAATGTGTTTTGTGTATAGGGAGAAGAGGCACTACAAGAGTAAATACCCAAAATTGGTCAAGAAGAAGAGGACTTAGGTGGTACAAAAGCTCAAGGATACCAGAGGCCCAATACGGAAAAGCAAGAAGCACATAGTGTGCTTCCGATGCCAACAAAAGGGGCATTATCGCCTTAGGGGAGGAACCCAGTGAAAGACAAAAAGGAGAGCTCAAATGTAGGGAGAGTTCCTAAGGGAAATCATAAGGTATCATTTAATGGTGCAATTATAATTATTAATGATAACATGAAACAATCCAATAATAATTTACTTGCTATATATCATAAGAAGCATGCTAGTGATAAGGCCTATTGTTTAGGTGCTAAACATTACAATGTTAGTCCTAAGGATAATTCTAAACCAACCCCACCTAAGGATGATGGCAAAAACCTAGGCATTAACCCAAAAAAAAAATAGACATATGCCTAGGAGGAAAAATAATGTCCATAAATATAGTGAAAGATCAAAAGTGGAAATATTAGAAAAGGAAAATCAAGTCTTGAGGTCAAGACTTGATAAAATTGAAAAGACCATTAGAAAAATTGAAAACACGATCAAAGGGTCTAGTAGTCAAGATCTAGGTGTTGGTGGGAAAGGATCATATAAGGATAAGAAAGGCTTGGGTTACAAGCCTAAGTCAAATGAGGTAATGCCAACCTACTATAATATTTCATTTAATTATGAAACTAAACCTAGTTCAAGGAAAACTAAGGTCACAAGGGAAGTCATCCCTAGAGTTGACCATGGTAAGTGTCTAGTGGCCAAGATTTCCAAGAAACCTAGGAAAGACCCTAAGAAGGTCACAAGGGAAGTCATCCCTAGAGTTGACCTAGACCATACCACAATGACCAAGGCTTCCCAGCCTAGGAGGGTCATTAGGAAAGTATCTAAGAAAGTTATCCCTAGTGAATACCTTGTAAAGTCAAGGAGATCCAATAGATTTTGGGTTCCTAGGAGTGTGATTCCATCATGCTAGATGGGTTTAGGTTGTGTTAACCCTATGGGTAGCTAACCTAACCATAGTGGAGTTGACACTTTAAGACATTTTCAAGATAATGTTATACTTTGAAAATGAAATTAGAAATATGTCCTAAAGGCTTTAGGATGTGCCAATAGAAATTATGGAAGTTGAAAAATTAATCAAAATTGGCACAAATAGGTTTAGAGTTAAAAGTGTGTCATTTTGGATTTTTGGTATACTTGGGAAATTTATCAGTATGTCAAATTGGGTATAGTTTTAGCAAAATGCAATTAGGTTTAAACATAGGTATTTCTATACCTTATATTATAAAGTTTCCATGCTTTGTTTGTCATATACCATATCATGACATCATGCTCATACTATTATTTAAAATGTCATGATAATAACTTAGATTGATATATGTCATGATTGATACTTAGGTTTAAATTCTATATCATGTCATGACATCATGTATCATGGAAATGATTTTAATTTATGCAATTTATTTATGCCATGATCATATTCATGCATTTAGGTTAATAAAATTGAATTTAAGGACAATGACATTAGTTTGAAGTCCTAAATAAAGGAATCAAATTGGATATGCCTAGGTAAAATGCATAAACCCTTACATTAGGGAAAAACAAAACTCACATCTCACAAAAAACCTAAGGATGACATGTGTTTGTATTGTTACACCCTAGACACATGTGAGATGTTAGTAAAATGTTGGTTCATGTGCTTATATAGTACACTTATATGAACTCAAATTCATAATCTAACATGAAGGAATCATGAGGAAAGCAAATGTACAAGTCATGTACATCTAGCCCGTTGACCATGATTCAATATAAGATTTGAAAATAATTTTAAAAAACCTTGGCGAAGTCTATCTTTTGATAGAAATCACCATTGAAAAGATTGGCACAAAGTTAGACAAAATATTGAAGTTTTCAATGCTTTTGAACATTATTATTCTTTGAATTTAAAAGTTATTTTCATAGAAAATTATTTTTTCTCAATAGTGTTTGGCATAAGTAATATGTTTATGATATTTAAAGTTTTTTTGAAAATTAGAAAATTACTTATGCATTTTAAAAAATCGTCTGAAAAGTTTGATGTTAGAAAATCAGACTCCAGTCGACTGTTGAAAGCAACCAGTTGACTGGTGGTGTAGGCAATCGACTGTTTACTGACAGAGTCCACTAGTGTTGCTAATTTCGACTGATCAAGGAATGTTCAGACATTTATCAACAACCGTAAGCTACCCTAACTACTCCTAACCTACAATATGCTTTGAAATGTATTGGAAGTGTAAGATTTTCAGTGAGACTGAACTTTGGAGTTGGGAGTTGATTAAGGCTAAGAATCAAATTTGAAGGTGTGTGAAAGTTCAAATTTAAACTTTTGCCCATATTTTTGATTGTTTAGAATTCCTAAAGGCCTAGAAACTCTCTAATGACATTGTTGGTGCAATGATCAAGGGGGAGTAAGCGTTTAGGGGGAGATTGTCCATCTAGGGGTGTTGGATGATTGTTTAAAGGGGGAGAAACGAGAATTGCCTTCATTTAGTGATAAGGGTGTATCACTAGGGAGAATGAAGGCATGTAGGATGAATTTTGACACAAGGGAGAGAATGAAGGGTCTCATTAGAAAATGAAAGACTTTTTGATCTGTGTCAAAGGGGGAGAGTTGGAAGGGTTTATGTTAGACTCAAGATGATTAATGCATAAAGATGGCCTATAAACCCAAATATATACTAAACACAAAAAAATTTAAAATTTAAAATTCTGAATTAGGAACTCTTTGTTATGCTTGGGCATAAGAAGAGGTAAGTTGGAGTTATGGGTTAGCCTAACTTAAAGGTATTATCAAATATCAAAAAGGGAGAGATTGTTAGTGCAATCGGCCTAGGCCACAATTGACCAGACTCGAGTGGGACTCGAGTAGTGTTTTGATGTTTGACAATGTGCTCGAGTGGGACTCATGTTGGAAATGAGCGTGAAGTCAAGGAGGTTAAGGTTTACCAATACTTGGCAAAGGGAAAGTCCAAGGATAGAGCCTTGTCAATGGAAGTCCCGAAGATGCGACCTCTTGGAAATGGACATCTCGGAGGTGCGGTCTCTTGGCAATTGAAGTCCCGGAGGCACGACCTCTTGGCAATGAAAGTCCCGGAGGTGTGACCTCTTGGCAAAGGTAGACCTATTAGCATGACGAAGCCGACGGAAGCACTTGAAGGCTAGCACAAGAATTAACGAGTCATGGAAGAATCTAGTGGATCCTAGAGCCGTGAGGCTGATGGAAGTGGATTGAAGGCTTAGGTCTAGGCTAAGGGTACTCAATAGAAAGATGAAGTCGATGGAAGCACTTGAAGGCTAGCACGAAAGGTGAAGGAGTCGTGGAAGTCTCGGATGGACCATGAGGGTGTGAGATTGATGGAAGTGGCTTGAAGACTTAGGTCTAGGTTAAGGGTGAGTGCTAAGTATGAAGTGTTGGATCGATAGCGGATCGCTAGAGGGGGGTGAATAGAGATAAGACAAATCGTTCATTTTCGATGATTCAAAAATCAAAGCACGCAGCGGGAAAGTAAAATGACACAATGGGTTTACTTTGTTCACAGCCTACGGCTGCTACTCCAAGGCCCTAGTGGTTCGAGACCACACACGGAGGGCAAAAGCACTAAAATAGTCTCCTCTTCGTCGGAGGCAGGAGACAAGCGATTACAAAAAGAGATCAAGGTAAAGGGACACTCTCCCTCTCCTTGTTATGATAAAAACTTGAAAAGAAATACAATTTGAAACTGAGTTATAAATTAAAAGATTACTGACGAATTTGAAAGGATGAAGATTGGAGCTCGAGTCATCGTTTCTATAGCACTTCATCGTCAGAAGATCGTCGGAATGTTGTAGCGTATCAAAAGCACTTGGAGGCTCTTGGAATGATGGAAAAGGAGTGGAGAATCCCTACTTTTATAGCCTTGTGAAACCCTAATCATTGAGATGAGGTTTCATGAGGTGATGCCACCTAGCCCTTGAGAAATGGTGATAAGCTTTGACTCTCCTCGAGGTTGATCCTTGACCAGCAGTCGACTGATCAACCCTATCAGTCGACTGCTTGAGGCATCAGTCGACTGATACAAGCCATCAGTCGACTGATGGCACAGTTTTCAACTGCAATGAAGAGTTAGCTCGAAAATGCAATTAGTATAAGTAAGCTCGATGGCCATTTACCATCCGATCTCGACTTAGACCTTCCATGGGAAGTCTTGGTTGGATCGACGCCTAAGGATGTCCCCCTACCAAGGACACGACCTTACTTACACTCACTCACAGGAGCTTACCTCAACCTTTACCTTTGAAGCTTTGTCTCCGGTCTTCACCTGAGTTCTTTGGCTTCCTCCGAAGTCCTATCGGTGTCTCCTGACCACCACGGTTCCCTCCGGGTGTCACTGATCTTCAGCTCTAGCTTTAGCACTTTCTGCACACTTGATTTAGCTCGTGAGATAACAAAATGAGCTTAACTTTGTATCGTTTGCTATAATCAAAACTCAGGTTCGACTTAGGTGCCTACTGCACCAACAATCTCCCCCTTTTTGATCTATGACAAACCCATACAAAGTTAAGGAAATAATATGCATTATCATGAAATTGAAATGAAGAATTTAATTTGAAAATTAAGTAGGAGTAATAGAGACTTTCTTTCAAGTACTCCCACTTGAGGAAACCTCTCCCTTGACCGAGGGTGAGTGTTTGAAAGAAGGTCTTAACCCTCCCCCTTGATGTTTGCTACTTAGGAAGAGTTTAAATAATTAACAATTACTTAAAGTTGGCCTTATTATTAAAAATAAGTTTAAGTTAAGAAGATTTCTTAACTTGGCCTTTCTCCCCCTTTTTCAACTAATAGAATTAAGTTTGCAAAAATTAAGTTAAGTAAACATTAACTTTTGGACATGAGAATATAGATTATGTTACTAAGTTAAGTTATCGAAAAAAAATGATCCCTTAACTTTGGCCTTTTCTCCCCCTTTTGCCATAAATCGGAAAGAGTGGGGGGTTTTAAGTGTTAGTTCCAAGTCCAATCATGTTCCACATAATTTTGAAAATAATATATTAAAAATAAACTCATCTATTTGTATGTTCAACTCTTTTTGACTTGATTGATATGAAATAATCAATAAGTCCTGATCAGAGTCGGTTAATATAAATGATTATACTCCGTGATTCATGGCGATGCACTAGCTCTACATCTGGAACCAGGAGTAAGGTCCTAACATCTCACGCCCATCTACGTGGCTAAGTACACAAACACATTGATCCTATGTGTTGTGAGATGTGTTGACCCCTTAAATCTATAGGTACATGATATCTAGGGTAAGCCCTAAGCTAATTCCATTAATAAGAAAAGTAAATAATAGAGTTATAAGAAGTTATGATTTGTAAATCCTACTCTATTATGCACATGCCTATTTTTCGTCTTAATAGACTAAATTCCGCTTCGGGTAGCGGTTTAGTAAAATGATCGGCTAGGTTTGACTTGGATTCCACGTATTCGAGTTGTATGGTTACGTTAGCTATATGTTCTCGAATAAAGTGATGTTTGACCTCTATATGTTTAGTCCTAGAGTGGCATATAGAATTTTTGGTTAAGTTGATTGAGCTAATATTATCTATGTGAGTTTTAATATTGTTGAAGTTTAAGTTAAAGTCTTGGAGAGTGTGCTTCATCCAAAGAAGCTAAGTCACACACTCACCCATTGCGACGTATTCGGCTTCGGTGGTAGATAAGGAAACATAGTGTTGCTTCCTACTGCACCAACTCACTAGACTTGAGCCGAGAAGTTGACAACAACCACTCGTGCTCTTTCTATTAAGTTTACTACCAGCATAGTCCGAGTCGGAGTAGCTGATTAGTTCGAACTTGGTAGATCTAGGGTACCAAATATCTACGCTTAGTGTGCCCTTTAGATATCTAAGGATACGCTTGACTAGGGTTAGGTGAGACTCCTTGGCACAAGTTTGAAACCTTGCACACATACTTACTGCGAATAAAATGTCGGGTTGACTCGTAGTTAAATATAGAATGTTGGGTTTCCAGCACCGCGGCGAGTGTGTGTTCGAACATGTTTCGCAAACATGTGCACAGCAGAAGAAATAAAAATAATAAATCTACATTTATTACAACACACACATCATACGCATGCATAGTACAACATGTGTAGACATAACCGTAAATTTAAATTTTACAATAAAAGAAAATTTAACTACGTATACCTTACGTATCACGTGTAGCGGGAAAGACATCAACCGGAACGATCCTTGCTAGAATCGTCTCTATCCGTATCCACGCCGAGTATCTTCGGGATACTTCACCAAGTCACGAGCTTCATCTTCGTACGGGTTACTAGCCGCGTGTTGAAGACGATGTGATCGAGAGAAGATCACGATCCGAATCCAAAAATGAGTCCTCAAAACTCGCTTCTCCGGAGAGGTATTCGTCAACCGTTTGATGAATCCTTCGTCCTCCACCTATGAGGATTACCGGAGATCGAATCCCCGGCAAGGCTACCGCTGTCGGAGCTCCAATCGTCGTCCAAACGACGCTCCGATGAGAGGGAAACAAGCTTTCCAAAAAACTGGACAGCTTTGGTGGAGGAGTAAGGGCTGGCCAAAAAGGGTAGGATGAAGCTCACCTTGATGCCGAACCCAAAGGAGATCACCGGAGAGTTACCGGAGGATCACCGGCCGAAGCTTGGACGCCGACAACAATTTGGACGGCGGCACAAGGGGGTGGGCGGCGGCAATGGAGGTTGGCGCCGACTTCTCCAAGGAGAGGAGGGGGGCGGCAACAATTAGGTCAAGTGCTTTTGGATTAGGGATTAACAAACCCTTAAGCCCTCTTTTATAGAGAACTAATTCTCTTAATGTTTATTGGATCATAACCATAAGGCCCGTTAACCCGCTCCATTAATATAAGTTAAAATAAACCAAACCATGATGGTTTATTTTAAGTTAAAACGAACCGAACCAACTTTGGTTCATTCGTTTAAAATAAACCAAACCCTTTGGTTTATTCTCCTCCATTGGATTAGAACCAAACCATTTTGGTTCATCCATTATGTCTTCACAAGACATGGCCCATCCACGCTTCCATTGCGACTGAAATGATTTCATGCTCGCTCCACGTTTGGTCCAACCAAACCTAGTTTCTCTTGGTCTGAGAATCTCATTCTCAAGCTCGTTTTAAATCCTTTGGATTACGCTCGTTGTGCGTGTGACCAAATAGGTTCTCAGTTTATGTTGGTCGTCTATAATTAACCATTAATTATAGAACGATCATGAGTGGCACCTAGTAGTACATCATGATCCCCAATTAACCGAAAAGATCAACGGTTGATCCAGAACTATTTCTGAAACCCTTCAGCAGCTCGAATGAATCGTGTCTCATTCCCTTCACTCATCTTATACCCACTTGGTTCAGGACATGGTCTATAGTGTCAGTTCCCTCTAGGCTGACTACGTCACACCTAGCCCAAGTATCATTTCCTCGTCCTACGGATTCTAGTTACTGCACATGTATCGAAGAGTACCTTACTCTAAACATGTAATGCTTTGGCTAAAGACTTTAGTAACAATCCAACGAGAGGCCATGGGTATACATCTCCTCGCAAGGAGTGGTGAATCCTTTATAGGCTATTCAAACACCTTCGATCACTTCGACTTATACCCAATCATCCCGGGTCCACATCTCCACAGAGATGCTTGCTTAAGATGTCAAAGCATAAGTCTTTATGATCAAGATGACTTGAATACCGCAAGTCAAAGGAACATCGCACTTAAGCTACAGTAATAACTTCATTGACATATCTATATATGCAAAGAACCATATGAAGTCTTACGGCTGGTCACTCCAATGAACTAGTTACCATAACTAGCATCCACGATTAACTCCGGACATCACAATGTCTCCAGCCCGAGAGTCGGTCCGCTTGGATACACCAAGGAGTATACCTCGTGCTAGTCTCGACAGAATTGATGGTGTCCAAATCCATCAATTCATCGACTAGGGATAATTTCGATACATCACAATTACACATGTAGAGATACTCACTAGTTGTGATCCAATCACAAATTCTCTCATGTTGTGAGTCGTATCGCGGACATTCAGTAAATGAGTTTAAGATCCAATCAAATACATGAAACCATGTATACTCAAATAGTGAATCATCATTTATCATATAAATGGTTCATACATAAGGCGATTGCCTTAGGACATCTCTCATATATTACTAACAGACTCCCACTTGGCCTAATGTCAATCGCTATGGTATCCAATACCATAAGCTGTAACATGACCCTCAAACTTACTTTGAGGTAATGCCTTCGTCAAAGGATCCACTAAGTTCCTTTCAGTGGGGATTTTCTCGATTTGTATTTCTTTCCTACTGATGATCTATCTGATAAGATGATAGCGGCGAAGCACATGTTTGGATCGTTGATAAGACCTTGGCTCTTTCGCCTGTGCAATTGCTCCATTGTTGTTGCAGTAGACCGGTATTTTTTCAACAATGGCTGGAATCACACCAAGTTCATAAATGAACTTCTTAATCCAAACCGCTTCCTTTGTTGCTTCCGAAGCTGCAATGTATTCTGCCTTAGTGGTAGAATCCGCTATAGTGTCTTTTTTGGAACTTTTCCAACTCACTGCGCCCCCATTCAAGGTGAACACGTATCCAGACTGAGACCTGGAATCATCCTTGTCTGTCTGGAAGCTGGCATCTGTATACCCGCATATCACTATGTCCCCTTCTCCATATATTAGGAACACATCCTTAGTTCTTCTTAAGTACTTAAGGATCATCTTAACAACCACCCAATGATCCATTCCTGGATCAGACTGGTATCTGCTCGTGACACTCAGAGAATACGATACATCGGGCCTCGTACATAACATAGCATACATGATAGATCCTATTGCGGATGCATAGGGAATCTTACTCATGCAAATCCTCTCGTCTTCTGTGCGCGGACACATAGACTTCGAAAGGTGTACCCCATGCCTGATGGGTAGGAAACCTTTCTTGGATTCCGACATGCTAAACCTCTTTAGCACTCGGTCTATATATGTAGACTGCGAAAGACCAAGCAACCGTTTCGATCTATCTCTATAGATCTTAATCCCGAGGATGTAGGTTGCTTCTCCTAGGTCTTTCATGGAGAATGTCTTGGATAACCAAACCTTAATCGATCAGAAGATTGAAACATCGTTTCCTATAAGTAATATGTCATCGACATACAATACTAGGAACACGACTGCACTCCCACTAACCTTCTTGTACACACAAGGTTCGTCTGGATTTTGTGAGAAATCAAACTTTTTGATCGTCTCATCAAAATAGATATTCCAGCTCCTGGATGCTTGCTTCAATCCATATATCAACCGTCGCAATTTGCATACCTTGGTTTTATCAACCGATGTGAAACCCTCAGGCTATATCATATACACGTCCTCGAGCAGATTTCCATTAAGGAAAACTATTTTCACATCCATCTGCCATATCTCATAATCATAATGAGCCGCTATGGCTAGGAGCATCCGAATGGATTTAAGCATAGCTACAGGCGAATAGGTTTCGTCATAATCAACACCTTGTTTTTGACGATATCCTTTCGCCACTAATCTAGCTTTATAGGTAATCACATTACCATCCATGTCGGTTTTCTTCTTAAAAACCCACTTGCACCCTATAGGCTTGATGCCTTCAGGTGGGTCAACCAAGTTCCAAACTTGGTTTTCATACATGGAATCCATTTCCGATTTCATGGCATCAAGTCATTTATCCCTTTCTGAACTTGTCAGCACTTCTTCATAACTGGTAGGCTCCTCATCATCAATGAGTAACACGTCGTTCGATTCACTTACAAGAAATCCATATCTCTCAGGAATGTTGCGTGTTATACCAGATCTACGAATATGTGGTGTTACAATAGGTCCAACCGATTGCTCATCGCTATGAGTTGTCGGCTGTTGTGCTTAACCAGGTATCTCTTCAATGTCTATTTGAGTCTCTCGAGCCTCCTCAAGCTCGACGACACTCCCACTGTTTTCTTGCAAGAGAAACTCTTTCTCTAGAAACACAGCATGCCTTGAAACAAATACCTTTTGTTCCACAGGATGATAGAATTGGTAACCCCTTGTTTCCTTAGGGTATCCAATAAATAGACATTTATCAGACTTAGCATCCAATTTGTCTGATACAGTCCTCTTCACATAAGCAGGACAACCCCATATCTTCAAGTAAGATACATGAGGTTTCTTACTATTCCACATCTCATATGGAGTAGTAGAGACTACCTTGGTTGGCATTCTGTTTAACAAGTAAACAGCCGTCTAAAGTGCATAGTCCCAAAAGAAGATTCGCATGATTCATCATTGACCTGACCATGTCCAACAAGGTCCGGTTATGCCTCTCAGATACACCATTATGTTGTGGTGTATATGGCGGAGTCCATTGAGACAATATACCATTGTCTCTTAGATAATCAAGAAACTCTTGACTTAAGTATTCACCACCTCGATCCGATCGAAGTATTTTAATACTCTTGTCATGTTGTTTCTCTACTTCATTTCTGAATTCTTTGAACCTTTCAAAGGCTTCAGAATTGTGTTTCATCAAGAACACATACCCAAACCGTGAGTGATCATCGGTGAAGGTAATGAAGTAGTTATAGTCTTCTAAAGCTTGAGTTGACATAGGTCCACATACATCAGTATGTATTAGACCTAGTAACTCTCCCACTCGTTCACCTTTTCCTGTAAAAGGTAACTTAGTCATCTTGCCTTTTAAGCATGATTTGCATGTATCGTATGAATCCAATTCAAATGATTCGAAAATTCCACATCGGTGTAATTCGGACATGCGTTACTTGCTTACATGGCCAAGACGACAATGCCACATGTAGGAGTCTATTTGATTATCCTTTTGATCACGCTTGTTGCTCGCTTCGATATTGAAAATGTCACTGGATATGTCCAACGTATAAACACCATTGCTTAAAGTTCCAGTCCCATAAAGAACTCCATTCAAAGTTATGTAACAACAATTGTTACTAAAAGTCAAATTGTACCCATTTCTATTTAAACAAGAAATAGAAATGATGTTCTTTATCAACGAAGGAACATAAAAGCAATTGTCCAGTTCTAAGACAAGTCCTGCAGGGAGTTTCAACAAATACGTTTCGATGATGAGTGCAGCAACCTTTGCTTCATTCCCAACACGTAAATTTGACTCTCCCTTGACGAGTCTTCTTCTATTCCTTAGCCCATGTATGTCATTACATATATGTTAACCACACCCAGTATCCAATACCCAAGTGTCTAAGGAAATAGAATGGCAATCAATAACGAAGATATATGAAAAAGATGGAGCATCTTATGCCTTATCCTTCTTCACGGACTCAAGATAAATCTTGCAAATTTCTTCACCAATGGCCCTACTTGCCATAATGATGGCAAGTGCCCTTTTGAGCTGGTTCTGCCTTTTTAGCCTTTTTCTTCTTCCCCTTCTATTGTTCCTTTGACTCTCTCTTAGAACCTTTCTTCGAGGAATCAACTAACAACACCATCCCCTGCTCATGCTTCTCAGAAGGCTCCACAGTCTTCAGCATGTTGAGCAGTACCACAGATGAACCTTCTTGCATCTCAGAGGTGAAGAGGAGCTTGGAGACCTCGAACCTTTCGAATCTCTCTTGCTTATCAAACAACTCATAAAGATGAAGGACTACGATATGAGCATCCATATGCTCATGCTTCTTCCGTAGCTTGGGTTCCATCATGGCTAGCATGATGCAACTCATTTGTTCAGAATCACTCACATGTTTCTGATAGGCCAACAATTGGTCCAGAGTTGCATCGTTACTAGGACGGGCGGGAAGAGGCGCTTCGAGAACATTTGCAAGCTTTTCAACCTTGAGAACAATTCTCAAGTTTCTAAGCCAATCCAAGAAGTTCGGCCCAGTCAATTTATTCGAATCCAAAATGGAACGCAAATTCAAAGACATCATGATCAATCTTAGAAATACAAAATGAGCATTTATGAGAAAGATGATTTTAAAATGCATCATTATACATTCATAAATCCCATTCATTTTTTGAATTTCAAAAACCCCAAAATCACTTCAGGAGATCGTAGGTCTATCTCCGAATGGGCTGATATCCATCATAGATATGAACGACCTTGGAGAGAGTCCAACAAGCTATTCATAACTATGATGGTAGGTATCAAATATACCGATTGCATATCATGTATATGCAACTATCACAATGTGTTATCAACTAATTGAATGTTCACACATACATCGGGTTGTTAACACATTAACAAGTATGCATCATATGCATAGCACCGAACTTCACCTCCCTTTACATCGACCTTGGAGAGAGTCCAACAAGACGATGCTCCAGGTTAAAGCCGACCCATTAATCAAGAAATAGTTTTAATATGATTAGAGTGCATTCAATCAATTAGCCTGGCTTGGAGAGAGTCCAACAACCAAAGCTAACAATTAACCTCTGACTCTTACCATATTAGTATTAAACTATTCCATGGTTTGAATATGTTCGGGTTCGAGCCGGGCTTGGAGAGAGTCCAATAACCCGAACAAAAAAGGGAACTCTGGTTCTAACCATATTAATGGAAGGTGTAGGCTTTAATATTGAGTTAGGGTTTTTATGTCTCATCCTCTTTGCATGCAAATAACTATTATCTACATGACATGACATACATGACATACATCTACATGTCACGACACACATGTCATAATGATATGAATCTAATGCAATTACATGGCATACAATTATGTCATGTACAATATTTCCTTATATGTCATAACTATTTATGGAAATAAAATATGTTTAAGATTTGATTCTCCAAATAAAATCATGATTAAATTAGGAAACAAATTTCCAAATCTAATCACATATTTTATTCATGGAAATAGTTGATTAAGGAAAGTCAATTTAGGAAACCAATTTCCTAAATCATCAAAACTACTTATGGAAATTAAATATTTTAAGATTTGATTTTCCAAATCAAATCATGATTAAATTAGGAAACAAATTTCCAAATCTAATCAAATATTTTATTTATGGAAAATATCAATTTCCATAAATACTTCCAACTTTCCAAAAGTGGAAGATTTCCATAAATACTTCTAGACTTTCCAAAATTAAAAAATTTCCATAAATACTTCTAACTTTCAAAAGTACAAAATTTCCAGAAATATCATTATGACTATCGTAAAATAATTTTACGATTATGTCGAAACACAACCTGGGCTCTGATACCACTGTTGGGTTTCCGGCACCGCGGTGAGTGTGTGTTCGAACATGTTTCGCAAACATGTGCACAGCGGAAGAAATAAAAATAATAAATCTACATTTATTACAACACACACATCACACGCATGCATAGTACAACATGTGTAGACATAACCGTAAATTTAAATTTTGTAATAAAAGGAAATTTAACTACGTATACCTTACGTATCACGTGTAGCGGGAAAGACATCAACCGGAACGATCCTTGCTAGAATCATCTCTATCCGTATCCACGCCGAGTATCTTCGGGATGACTTCACAAAGTCACGAGTTTTGTCTTCGTACGGGTTACTAGCCTCGTGTTGAAGACGATGTGATCGAGAGAAGATCACGATCTGAATCCAAATTCGGATCCAAAAAAGAGTCCTCAAAACTCGCTTCTCCGGAGAGGTATTCGTCAACCGTTTGACGAATCCTTCGTCCTCCACCTATGAGGATTACCGGAGATCGAATCCCCGGCAAAGCTACCGCTGTCGGAGCTCCAAACGTCGTCCAAACGACGCTCCGATTAGAGGGAAACAAGCTGTCCAGAAAACTTGACAGCTTTGGTGGAGGAGTAAGGGCTGCCCAAAAAGGGTAGGATGAAGCTCACCTTGATGCCGAACCCAAAGGAGATCACCGGAGAGTTGCCGGAGGATCACCAGCCGAAGCTTGGACGCCGACAACAATTTGGACGGTGGCACAAGGGGATGGGCGGCGGCAATGGAGGTTGGCGCCGACTTCTCCAAGGAGAGGAGGGGGGGCGGCAACAATTAGGTCAAGGGCTTTTGGATTAGGGCTTAACAAACCCTTAAGCCCTCTTTTATAGAGAACTAATTCTCTTAATGTTTATTGGATCATAACCATAAGGCCCGTTAACCCGCTCCATTAATATAAGTTAAAATAAACCAAACCATGATGGTTTATTTTAAGTTAAAACGAACCGAACCAACTTTGGTTCATTCGTTTAAAATAAACCAAACCCTTTGGTTTATTCTCCTCCATTGGATTAGAACCAAACCATTTTGGTTCATCCATTATGTCTTCACAAGACATGGCCCATCCACGCTTCCATTGCGACTGAAACGATTTCATGCTCGCTCCACGTTTGGTCCAACCAAACCTAGTTTCTCTCGGTCTGAGAATCCCATTCTCAAGCTCGTTTTAAATCCTTCGGATTACGCTCGTTGTGCGTGTGACCAAATAGGTTCTCGGTTTATGTTGGTCGTCTATAATTAACCATTAATTATAGAATGATCATGAGTGGCACCTAGTAGTACATCATGATCCCCAATTAACCGAAAAGATCAACGGTTGATCCAGAACTATTTCTGAAACCCTTCAGCAGCTCGAATGAATCGTGCCCCATTCCCTTCACTCATCTTATACCCACTTGGTTCATGACATGGTCTATAGTATCAGTCCCCACTAGGCTGACTACGTCACACCTAGCCCAAGTATCATTTCCTCGTCCTACGGATTCTAGTTACTGCACATGTATCCAAGAGTACCTTACTCTAAACATGTAATGCTTTGGCTAAAGACTTTAGTAACAATCCGACGAGAGGCCATGGGTATACATCTCCTCGCAAGGAGTGGTGAATCCTTTATAGGCTATTCAAACACCTTCGATCACTTCGACTTATACCCAATCATCCCGGGTCCACATCTTCACAGAGATGCTTGCTTAAGATGTCAAAGCATAAGTCTTTATGATCAAGATGACTTGAATACCGCAAGTCAAAGGAACATCGCACTTAAGCTATAGTAAGAACTTCATTGACATATCTATATATGCAGAGAACCATATGAAGTCTTACGGCTGGTCACTCCAATGAACTAGTTACCATAACTAGCATCCACGATTAACTCCGGACATAACAATGTCTCCAGCCAGTGAGAGTCAGCTGCTTGGATACACCAAGGAGTATACCTCGTGCTAGTCTCGACAGAATTGATGGTGTCCAAATCCATCAATTCATCGACTAGGGATAATTTCGATACATCATAATTACACATGTAGAGATACTCACTAGTTGTGATCCAATCACAAATTCTCTCATGCTGTGAGTCGTATCGTGGGCATTCAGTAAATGAGTTTAAGATCCAATCAAATACATGAAACCATGTATACTCAAATAGTGAATCTTCATTTATCATATAAATGGTTCATACATAATGCGATTGTCTTAGGACATCTCTCATATATTACTAATATAGAAGACTCTCTATCACACTCCTATAGTATTTTAGGTCGATGGGCTTTCCTTCTAAGTCCTCTCCTATATTGACATTAGTTTCCATGGGTGTATTGATGGTTTTAGCATCTTGCATTCCAAATTGTTTAATTAATTCTCTAGTATATTTTTGTTGATATAAATATATTCCATTCTTAGTTTGTTTAATTTGCAGTCCTAGAAAGAAAATCAATTCTCCTACTAAATTTATTTCAAATTCACTTTCTATAAGTGAAATGAACTCGTTTAGTAGGATCGAATTGTTTGTTCCAAAAATGATATCGTCTACGTAGATTTGGGCTTTAAAGATTTCTTTACCTACGGTTTTTACGAAAAGGATCGAATCAACTAGGCCTTGGTTAAACCCTTTTTACTTAAGATAAATTGAAAGCCTCTCATACCAAGCTTGAGGAGCTTGTTTGAGTCCATAAAGAGCTTTCTTTAGTTTAAGGACATGGTTGGGTTTATCTAGACTTTCGAATCCGGGGGGTTGGTTAACATAAACCTCTTCCTTAATATATCCATTCAAGAATGTTGACTTGACATCCATTTGAAATAATTTAAATCCTCGATGTGCAGCATATGCTAACAACATTCGGATGGATTCTAGTCTATCTACTGGGGCATAGGTCTCATCGTAATCTAATCCTTCGACTTTACTAAACCCTTTAGCGACTAATCATGCTTTATTTCTAACTACTTCACCTTTATTATCAAGCTTGTTTCGAAAGACCCACCTTGTTCCAATAATTGTTTTATCTTTAGGTGGTGGTACTAATTACCAAACTTTGTTCCTAGTGAATTGAGCTAGCTCTTCTGGCATTGCAATAATCCAATCGGGATCAAGAAGGGCTTGTTCAATGGTTTTGGGTTCGATTTTAGAAATCAAGGAGATTTGGCTAAGATTTCGGTATGAAGCTCTAGTTCGAACTCCTAGGCTAGGATCACTTATCACTTAGTCGATAGGATGATTTGTTTGAATCCTAATTTGACTTGGGTTAGGGTCATCTATCACTTGGTCGATAGGATGACTCATTGGACTTGGGTTAGGATTAATACTAGACTCGATCTCAAGGTCAGAGTCGAGTCTGGTATGAATCGGTTCACTAGTTGGTGTTACTAGGGGTTTTGTAGGTTTGTGTCCTTCATCGAACACTACATTAATGGTCTCTTCAACTCTAAGGGTGTCATGGTTATATACCCTATAGGGTGTACTTGTAGTTGAGTATCCTAGGAAGATACCGGTAAAGGTTTTGGATGTGAACTTTCCTAGGTAGTCCTTAGTGTTTAGGATATGTACCTCACATCCAAATACTCTAAAGTATTTAATGTTAGACACTTTGTCATGGTAGATTTCGTATGAGGTCTTAAGGTGCCTCTTTACCATAAGAATTCTATTTTGGACATAATAAGTCGTACTAACGGCTTCTGCCCAAAACCTATCGAGTAGGTTGTATTCGTTCAACATGGTCCTAGCGGCTTCTTGTAGGGTTCTATTTTTCCACTTGACTAGGCCATTTTGTTGTGGGGTTATATGACATGAGAATTCATGGTGGTATCCATTTAGGTTACAGAAATCTGTGAACCTATGATTTTCGAATTCACCACCATGGTCGCTTCTAAGTCTTTTAATTTTAAGGTTCTTTTGGTTTTCGATTAATTTAAACAAGTTGATGAGTTAATCTAAGGAATCACTTTTGTGTTTAAGAAACCTAACCCAAGTAAACCCTGAATAGTCGTCATTTATGACTAGGCAAAATTGACTCCCATTAAGTGACTTGGCTCCATGAGAATCGAATAGATCCAAATGAATGAGCTCAAGCACACTTTTGGTTCGTTCTTGGTTAGTTAGTTGATGTTGTGTCCTAGGTTGTTTACCTTGTTGACAAGCATTACAAATTTTATTATTTAAGTTATTAAGGTTGGGCAAACCTCTGACTAATCCACTCTGACTCATCTTGTGAACGAGTCTTGGGTGTGAGTGACTAAGTCGTCGGTGCCACAACTAAGATTCCTCTTGCTATGTCATAAGACACTTGGTTGAGGAGTTAGGTAGATTAATAGTATAGATGTTTCTATTCCTAGTTCCTTTAAGAATTGTTTTAGAATTTTCATTTGTTTTAATTATGCATTCATTTTCTAGAAACATGACCTTATAGTTATTATCACACAACTGACTCACACTAAGTAAATTATATTAAAAATTTTCAACTAGTAAAACGTTCTGAATGAGAAAGTTTGAGTTGATCTCAATATCACCTGATCCGATGATTTTGAGCTTGCCATTGTTTCTAAAAGCTATCGATCCTTGTCGTTTGAATGGAAGCTTCAAAAACTTAAGTTGATCCCCGGTCATGTGTCGGGAGCAACTACTGTCCAACATTCATTGATCCTACACACAAGGTAGTTGGATCGGATATTAGAATTTTATGATTTGGTTGTAAATTATTAGACCTAGATCATCTCACCCATGTCTACATGATTAAACACGTTATCCTTATGTGTTCTTGTGAGATGCCTCCAATTTTACTTGATTTAAATTTAATGATTTGAAACTAGTCAACCTTGCGTTAGATTCGGATTTGACCCTAAGCTCATCAAGTCACCTTTTCAAGATCTTGGCTTCCAGGTCGTGGCGAGGCACAGAGGCCTTCTTTGATCGGAAAAACGTCCACTTCCTTAGACAAAGCCAATTTCGAGAAAATATTAACTTGACTCACCTAAGTCCACTTCCTGGTCTAACTAGTCTAGGAATCGAACTAGATACACCTTATCTAGCTCGAGTACCCAAGACTTTTCTTTCCTAGCGTACTATCATCTCGTCGCATCCTGATACTATGTTATCAAGTATTGACGAGTTATAGTCCCTATCTAACTATTCTAAAAAGAAAAAGAAAGAAAAAAAACCTAAGGATGCAATTTCTATTTAATAGCACAAACAAATTTTGTACTGGCTCCCCCTGGACTATTGAATCGGTTTGGTCTTTCCACATAGTGGATTTGGTCCTTGGGAACCCAGTATTGGTTAGAACCTAATTGAGAAATCAAAGTGGTCTTAGGGACCCATGCTTGGAGAAGTTTTTTATGTCGACTTACAATCGACATATATGACTTGTTAGTCGTATTTGAGCTAAGCCCAACCTTGTTGTACACGACCCTTTGCGATCTAAGTAGGAGGTCAAGTCCCTTGGATCCCAAAGTGAACCTTTCCAACGTGTTCCTAAGATCTTCAACGTGACTTTTCAAAAGTGAGTTCTCAACTTTGAGCTTTTCAACTTGAGTTGTGTCCTCCTCTTGAACTTGACTAGTCGAAGAGGTTAGGGAGACCTCGTGTTTAAGGAGTTTAACCTCCTCAACCAGGGTTTCAACCTTGGACTCGGACTTAGCTAACATCCTAGTTAGAAACTTAATTGCACTATATAAAGTACTAATAAGGGACCGACTTACCTTGAGCGTATCTCTTGAACCGGATGCGGATCTGTGGCTTGTCTTGAATAGTGATTTGTAGTACGACTAGTCCTTGGGTTCAAATTCTTGCTCAAGTTTAGACTCCTGCTCCGATTCGGTTGGTTTAGCCATGAAGACGAGGTCATCATCTTCTGTAACGCCCGTAAAATTCCTAGCAATTTTACAAGAATTTTAGCATGATTATAATGGGATTTGTATGGGCTCTTTCAAAAAATAAAAGAAATAGAGCCAAAAAGGATGCATGGCCCAGGATTTGAACCCCAAACCTCCAAGTAGATAGCTAAACCTTAAGATGCATCCAATAACCAGTAGCCCAGTAGGGTTGTGCTATTAGAAGGATATGGGAAATGATAGATAAGGGTAAGGGAGGCTAAAGGACACCTTCAAGTGAATAAATAGGTGAATGAGGAGACAAGAGAAACCACAATTGCCATTCTCCACTTCTCTTCTTCTTCCTCACTGAAACCCAAAGCTTCCCCTCTTCCATTTTCTGAAAACCAACCAAGCAAGAAGAGGGCTCTAGTCTTGGCATCACTTTGGGTGTTTCCAACTATTAAACAAAGCGAAGGATGTAAGTATCCCCTCAACTACAGTCAAGTTGCTTCGGTTGATGGTTGTTAAGAAATTTCTTCATGAAACTTTCGGCCAACACCCTATACATGCTTCCCATGAGTGTCCATGCTTTGTTTTGTATGAATATGATGATAACATGTTTCTAGATAGGCTTGGTTTAAGGGTTTGATCTTCAAGCTTCATGAAACTTTCGGCCAACACCCTATACATGCTTCCCATGATTGTCCATGCTTTGTTTTGTATGAATATGATGATACCATGTTTCTAGATAGGCTTGGTTTAAGGGTTTGATCTTCAAGCTTCATGAAACTTTTGGCCAACACCCTATACATTCTTCCCATGATTGTCCATGCTTTGTTTTGTATGAATATGATGATAACATGTTTCTAGATAGGCTTGGTTTAATGGTTTGATCTTCAAGCTTCATGAAACTTTCGGCCAACACCATACACATGCTTCCCATGATTGTCCATGCTTTGTTTTGCATGAATATAATGATAACATGTTTCTAGATAGGCTTGGTTAAAGGGTTTGATCTTCAAGCTTCATGAAACTTTCGGCCAAGACCCTATACATACTTCCCATGATTGTCCGTGCTATGTTTTGTAGGAATATGATGATAACAGGTTCCTAGATAGGCTTGGTTTAGGTGTTTAATCTTGAAGCCTCTTGAAACTTTCGACCAATAAACATTTAGGCTCCTAATGGATTTCTATGCTATGATCTATATGTAGTTATGTTATGTTTTGAATGTAGATGAAGATATTATGTTGATAGCTAAGCTAGATTCAAGTGTTGGATCTTTAACCCTCTTGAAACTCTCGGCCAAGACCTATTTAGGCCCCTAAGGGCCTTCCATGCCATGATCTATATGTGATGGAATTAACATGTGGTTAGTTAGATCTTTTACAAGTTGTTTAGGGTTTAAAATTTTGTGAGAACCCCATGAAGTTTAGATCACACCATGTTATGCTTGTTGATGATGTTTATGCCATACTCTATATGTGTGTGATGTTAGTATAATGTTAAGTATACCTTGCACAAGTTGTTTAGCATGTAAACTCCTAAGAACCCTCCCTTAGGGTTTCGGTCAGCCCATGTACATGCCCTCTACTAAGTCTTCCATATCATGCTACATGTAGAAAAAATGCAAATATGATGTTAGTTAGATTTTACGATAGCATGATTGGTTTATGGAACTACCTTATGTCCATGTTGATTGTATGAATATATGAATATGTCTTGCTCTTTGCCATGCTAGTTGTATGAATGTATGAATATGCCATGCTCATTGCCATGTTAATTGTATGAATGTACGATGTGTCATAAAGAAGGGAAATGATATGTTATGTAAAGAAATATGATATGTTATGAAGAAGGAAAATGATATGCTATGAAGAAGGAACATGATATGTCATGATAAGGAACATGATATGTATATGAAAAGGAATGTTATATGTTATGATAAGGAACATGATATGTTATGAAAGGAAATGTGATATGTAATGATAAGGAACATGATATGCTATTTTACTTTCGGCATGGCTCTTACCGGACCCTAACAAGGTCCAAGGGATGGGCTCCTACGTGCCCCTGGGTCGACGGTCATAGTACAGACTCAGTACAGGATGGGCTCCAGTTGCCCTAGGCCGACAGTCATAAGTACGGGCTTAGAATGAGCTTCTATGTTATGTTCCCCTAGGCCGACGGACATAGTACGGGCCTAGTACTCTAGTAGGTTCGGGATTAGCTACCTCACGTCTATTAGGGATGCACGCTATGATGATGATGTATGTGGTACAATGTCAGGCCCAATATGTTGAGATTATGTTTAAGTACCTATAAGATATATATTTTCAAAGAGCATCTTGCATATACCCTTATTTCATGTCTAGGTGATTATGATGTTTATATGGTTGTTATGCTTATATGTTTCTGAATGCTCATGTCATTTCTCTTATATGAATGTTATGTTTATATGAATGTTATGCTTATATGTTCTTATATGTTTATATGAATGCTATGCTTATATGTTCTTGTATGTTTATATGAATGCTATGCTTTTATGTTCTTGTATGTTTATATGCATGCTATGCTCATATGTCCTTAAAAGATCATGTCACTACTCTATGTCTAATTCTCGATCTATGGTTTTTGTGAGTAGGAAAGGATCTTACTAAGCTTATGTGCTTATAGTTTTATGTTCCCTTGTACTGCAGATAAGGGTAAAGAATGGCTAAACTAAAGGGAGCAGCAGGAGGGGCAAAGTGTGTGTGGTAGTGGCATGGTGGAGGAGATCTGTTTATGTTTCCCATACTTATGCATGTTTTATTTAAGTTGAATGTCATGAACTTGAACTAAGTACTTATGAAATGATGATGCATGCTTATGTTTAAAAGAAAGAAAAAAAAAGAAGTGTAATGTATTCCGCTGTAAGAAGTATATAGTCTTCCGCTGTAAATACATGTATGTATGATCGCGTCGCGCCACCCTTCCAACCTCTGGAAAGGGCGGGCGTGACAGGTTGGTATCAGAGCAGATCTGTCTTTCCACTACACACACATCAAACTCCTATCCTGCAGCTCTAAGTAAGAAATTCTATGCCTACTCTATTTCTATTCATGTATGATAAGAAATGTTTTTAGCTTAAATATGCATGAAAATATGTATGATAACCTTATGCTAGCCTTTAGTTTAAAGATGCATAGATGAATGAATGATAATCTTATACTAGCCTTATTCTAATAATAAACATGGCTGGGAGACGCAGTAGTAGGGTCGATGAGATAACACCCTCGGCTGACCTTACGCATGTGGTTACTGAACTCTAGCGTCAAGTCACAGAGCAACAGCAAGTGATAAATGACTTAATGAATCAGCGAGGAAACCCTATCGCCCCACCAGTAGGCCCTGGCCCGATAGTTCGACAGGAAGCTTACCTAATCCAGTGGCAGAGGCTGAAGCCGAAAAATTTCTCTGGTACTGGTGAACCATGGGATGCCTAGGCATGGTTCAAGACAGTGGAAAACATCGTAGAGCTACTAGACTGGTCCGAATGCGAGAAGATTAAGTGTGCATCATTTTTCCTTTCGGAAGATGCCCAAATGTGGTGGGAAAGGGTTAAAGCAAAGAGGCAAGTGAATCAGATGAGATGGACGGACTTCGAATATGAATTTTTCGAAGAATTCTTCCATATGCGGGTGACAAACAAGCATTACGACGAGTTCATTGGGTTTCGGCAAGGTGACCTATCAGTTAGTTAAGTTGTGAAGAGATTCAACCGACTCGCACGCCTATGCCCAGATTTGGTCAGTACAGAAAGAGAAAGGGTCAGACTTATGCTGAAGATGCTCCGACCCGAGATAGCTCTGAACGTGGCCAGCGGAGTTAATAGACCGCATACCGCAGAGAAGTTGTTCAGTAGTGCCTTGATTACCGAACATTACCTGAACAACATTAACCAGCAAAAGAGGGCACTGAATGAAGGCAGGAGTCAAGCCCAGTCAGGAGGTCAGAGAACCCAGAGTACTTGGAAAGGGAACCACAATGGCAAGAGAAAGCAATGTAATGACTCTAAAGGTGGTCCAGCAAACAAGCAGCCCAAGATCCCTCTGTGTACTACATGCAGGAAGATACATTTCGGAGTGTGCTACAGGGGCACAAATAGATGCTACAACTATGGACGGGAAGGGAATAGAGTCAAGGACTGCCCTATTCAGGTTCAGGCACCTCCTCAGCAGTATACCCAATACAGGGGTGCTCCTCCACATCTACACCAGATGCAGGCTGCAATCGAAGGTACCCCGAAAAGTCAAAGGAGATTGGAAGCCCCGCTAGTTATGATGGATGCTAGGGTATTCTCTCTCACCCAAGAAGATGTGGCAAACGCTTCTACGGTTGTCACTGGTCAGATATTTATTTTCTATTAGCATGCTACTGCATTATTTGATACTGGGGCAACACATTCGTTTGTTTCTACACCTTTCACGAAAAAGATCGACATGCCACCACAAGCTTTGGATCGCAAGTTCTTAACCACTCTGCCCTCAGGAGAAGTAATGCCCTCCACTCATATGCTGTGAGCCGCACCGATCATAATCGCAGACAGAGAACTCTACTGTGATTTGATAGTGCTCGACATGTAGGATTATGATGCCATATTGGGCATGGACTTCTTAAGAAAGTACGGTGCTTCGATCGAGTGCCGCAAAAGAAAAGTGGTCTTCCAGCCAGAGGCAGAACCTATGTTTGAATTTATTGGAGAGCCAAAAAAAAGAATCGATAAATTTCTATCACCTCTACAGGCGTTCAAGATGTCAGACAGTGGATGCACTGGGTTTCTAGCACATGTGGTTGATACAAGTCAAGTCGAGGACCAGAAGCTAGAAGATGTCAGAGTTGTATGCAACTACCCAGAGGTATTCCCAGATGAACTACCAGGATTAGCCCCAGATAGAGAAATTGAATTTGAGATCGAATTGATTCCTGGTACTAACCCGATCTCTAAAGCACCTTACCGTATGGCGCCGGCTGAATTGAAGGAACTTCAGGGATAGCTACAGGAGTTACTCGACAAGGGACTCATACGCCCAAGTTGCTCTCCATGGGGAGCTCCAGTACTTTTGGTGAAGAAGAAAGATGAGTCTATGCGAATGTGCATAGACTACCGAGCACTAAATAATGTGACAATCAAGAACAGGTACCCTTTACCACGGATTGACGACCTGTTCGACCAGCTAAAGGGTGCCACCGTCTTCTCTAAGATTGACCTGAGGTTTGGCTATCATTAAGTGAAAGTGAAACCAGATGATATACCAAAGACGCCTTTCCGAACAAGATACGAACATTATGAGTTCGTAGTTACGCCCTTCGAAGTGACGAATGCACCAGCTATGTTCATGGATCTGATGAATCGGGTATTCTTAGCATTCCTCGACAAATTTGCAATCATTTTCATCGACGATATACTAATATATTCGAGAACCCAAGAAGAGCACGCAGAACACCTGAATATGGTATTACAGATTCTTCAGGAAAAGCAGCTGTATGCAAAGTTCTCCAAATGCGAATTCTGGCTCGATCATGTATCATTTTTAGGTCACGTTATATCCAAGCAAGGAGTGATGGTAGACCCAATGAAGATTGAAACTGTGAGTAACTGGAACAGGCCAAAGAATGCCAGTGAGATCAAAAGCTTTCTTGGGCTAGCAAGCTACTACAGGAAGTTTGTAGAGAACTTCTCTAAAATTGCAGCCCCTATGATAGTTCTCACTAGAAAGAACAAAAGTATGAATGGACGGACGCCTGCGAGAAGAGTTTCATAGAATTGAAAAAGAGACTGACCAACGCTCCAATCCTTGCTCTTCCGGACAGTAACGAAGGCTTTGACATGTACAGCGACGCTTCCAAGTTGGGACTCGGAGCTGTACTCATGCAAAATGGCAAGGTCATTGCCTACGCCTCTAGGCAACTCAAGGAACATAAAAGGAATTATCCCACTCACGATCTAGAGCTAGCGGCTGTGGTCTTTGATCTCAAAACATAGAGGCATTATCTATATGGAGCTCAGTGTAAGATTTATAAAGACCACCAGAGTCTGAAATATTTCTTCACACAAAAGGACTTAAACATGAAACAATGCAAATGGCTCGAGCTCGTCAAGGATTATGACTGCGAGATCTTCTACCATCCAGGAAAAGCGAACAAGGTGGCCGATGCACTCAGCAGGAAGTCCTGTGCCACCTTGATGTCTCTATCGGTATTATCTCGGCCCTTAGAAAAGGAAATTATGCATTACGGGGTTGAAATCATTTCCGGACGGCTTTCTACCATGACGATAGCACCGACGATGTTCAACGGTATATCAGAAAAGCAAGCCCGCGACCTGAGCATTCAAAGGATCAACAAGAGGTCCTAGGAGGAAAGGATGATGGATTTTGTATCTCTGACAGTGGAGTACTCTACCTCAGGGATAACTTGTGTATTCCCGATGATCTAGAATTATAGAAGAAGATATTTGAGGAAGCTCACGGAACCCCTTATGCGATGCATCCTAGAACCACCAAGATGTACTAAGATCTGAAAAGGAAATTCTGGTGGTTCGGTATGAAAAGAGATGTGGCTCAGTATGTCAGTACCTGCCTGACCTGCCAGAGGGTTAAAGCAGAACACAAGAGACCTGGAGGAACACTGTAGCCGATCCAAATTCCAGAATGGAAATGGCAAGATATTTCTATGTATTTCATCTCAGGAATGCCCAAGACGACGAATGAATATGACGCTATATGGGCAATCGTGGACAGATTGACGAAGTTTGCCCACTTCTTAGCAATCAAGATGACCTATTCGACTGAGCAACTGGCTCAATTATATGCTAAGGAAATTATCAGATTACATGAGATTCCTAAGACCATCATTTCTAACAGAGATGGTCGCTTTATTTCCCATTTCTAGGAATGTGTTTAGAAGGCTCTTGGCACGAAGCTATTATTCAGTACTGCCTTTCATCCTCAGACTGACGGACAGATCGAAAGGGTGAATCAAGTACTGGAGGATATGTTACAAGCTTGTGCCTTGGATTTCAAAGGGAGCTGGTGCCGATACTTATGCTTGATAGAATTCGCCTACAATAATAGCTACCAAGCTACTATTGGAATGGCGCCCTACGAGGCTCTATACAGGAGGAAATGTAGATCTCCTATATGCTGGTACGAGGGTGGTGAAAAGAAGGGGATGGGACTTCAAATAGATTTCATTGACGACACCACCCGAGCTATACAGAACATCCGCCAAAGAATTGAAACTGCTCAAAGCCAGCAAAAGAGCTATGCAGATATGTGGCGTAGACCATTGGAATTCGACATCGGGGATTTGGTATTCCTCAAGGTGGACCCTATGAAGGGGGTGATGAGATTCGGAAGGAAGGGTAAGCTGAGTCCACGCTATGTGGGACCGTATCTGATATTGAGGAGAGTTGGCAAGGTAGCTTACGAGCTAGAGCTGCCTCAAGAGATGTCGGCTATTCACAACGTGTTCCACGTTTCGATGCTCAAGAAGTGCATTTCCAGTACAGACCAAGTGATCGTGCCACAAACAGTGCAAGTTCAAGAGGACCTAAGTTATGAAAGTCGGTCTATCCAGATACTAGACCGAGAAGTCAAAAGACTAAGGAATAAAGAGGTTCCCTTAGTGAAGGTCCTATGGCAAAATCAACGGTACGAAGAAGCCACCTGGGAACGCGAGGAGGACATGAAACAGAAGTACCCAGAGTTATTCTAAGTTTCGAGGATGAAACCTTTAAAAGGTATGAAGGATTGTAACGCCCACAAAATTCCTAGCAATTTTACAAAATTTTTTGCATGATTATAATGGGCTTTGTATGGGCTCTTTCAAAAAATAAAAGAAATAGAGCCAAAAAGGATGCATGACCAAGGATTTAAACCCCAAACCTCCAAGTAGATAGCTAAACCTTAAGATGAATCCAATAACCAGAAGCCCAGCAGGGTTGGCTATTAGAAGGATATGGGAAATGATATATAAGGGTAAGGGAGGCTAAAGGACACCTTCAAGTGAATAAATAGGGGAATGAGGAGACAAGAGAAACCACAATTGTCATTCTCCACTTCTCTTCTTCCTCATGAAACCCTAACCTACCCCTCTTCCATTTTCCGAAAACCAACCAAGCAAGAAGAGGGCTCTAGTCTTGGCATCACTTAGGGTGTTTCCAACTATTAAATAAAGCGAAGGATATAAGTATCCCCTCACCTAAAGTCAAGTTGTTTCGGTTGATGGTTGTTAAGAAATTTCTTCATGAAACTTTCGGCCAACACCCTATACATGCTTCCCATGATTGTCCATGCTTTGTTTTGTATGAATATAATGATAACATGTTTCTAGATAGGCTTGGTTTAAGGGTTTGATCTTCAAGCTTCATGAAACTTTCGGCCAACACCCAATACATGCTTTCCATGATTGTCCATGCTTTGTTTTGTATGAATATGATGATAATATGTTTCTAGATAGGCTTGGTTTAAGGGTTTGATCTTCAAGCTTCATGAAACTTTCGGCCAACACCTTATACATGCTTCCCATGATTGTCAATGCTTTGTTTTGTATGAATATGACGATAACATGTTTCTAGATAGGCTTGGTTTAAGGGTTTGATCTTCAAGCTTCATGAAACTTTCGGCCAACACCCTATACATGCTTCCCATGATTGTCCATGCTTTGTTTTGTATGAATATGATGATAACATGTTTTTAGATAGGCTTGGTTAAAGGATTTGATCTTCAAGCTTCATGAAACTTTCGGCCAAGACCCTATACATACTTCCCATGATTGTCCGTGCTATGTTTTGTAGGAATATGATGATAACAGGTTCCTAGATAGGCTTGGTTTAGGTGTTTGATCTTGAAGCCTCTTGAAACTTTCGGCCAATAACCATTTAGGCTCCTAATGGATTTCTATGCTATGATCTATATGTAGTTATGTTATGTTTTGAATGTAGATGAAGATATTATGTTGATAGCTAATCTAGATTCAAGTGTTGGATCTTTAACCCTCTTGAAACTCTCAGCGAAGACCTATTTAGGCCTCTAAGGGCCTTCCATGTCATGATCTATATGTGATGGAATTAACATGTGGTTAGTTAGATCTTGTACAAGTTGTTTAGGGTTTAAAATTTTGTGAGAACCCCATGAAGTTTAGATCAAACCATGTTATGCTTGTTCTTGATGTTTATGCCATACTCTATATGTGTGTGATGTTAGTATGATGTTAAGTAGACCTTGCACAAGTTGTTTAGCATGTAAACTCCTAAGAACCCTCCCTTAGGGTTTCGGCCAGCCCATGTACATGCCCTCTACTAAGTCCTCCTTGTCATGCTACATGTAGAAAAAATTGCAAATTTGATGTTAGTTAGATTTTACGATAGCATGATTGGTTTATGACACTACCTTATGTCCATGTTGATTGTATGAATGTATGAATGTCTTGCTCACTGCCATGCTAGTTGTATGAATGTATGAATATGTCATGCTCATTGCCATGTTAATTGTATGAATGTACGATATGTCATAAAGAAGGAACATGATATGTTATGTAAAGAAATATGATATGTTATGAAGAAGGAAAATGATATGCTATGAAGAAGGAACATGATATGTCATGATAAGGAACATGATATGTCATGATAAGGAACATGATATGTATATGAAGAATGTTATATGTTATGATAAGGAATATGATATGTTATGAAAAGAAATGTGATATGTAACGATAAGGAACATGATATGCTATTTTACTTTTTGCATGGCTTGTACCGGACCCTAACAAGGTCCAAGGGATGGGCTCCTACGTGCCCCTAGGTCAACAGGCGTAGTACGGACTCAGTACGGGATGGGCTCCAATTGCCCTAGGCCGACGGTCATAAGTACAAGCTTAGGATGGACTTCTATGTTATGTTGCCCCTAGGCCGACGGACATAGTAGGGGCTTAGTACTCTAGTAGGTTCGGGATTAGCTACCTCGAGTCTATTAGGGATGCGCGCTATGATGATGATGTATGTGGTACAATGTCGGGCCCAATATGAAATGATGATGCATGCTTATGTTTAAAAGAAAGAAAAAAAAAGTTTAATGTCTTCTGCTGTAAGAAGTATATAATCTTCCGCTGTAAATGCATGTATGTATGATCACGTCGCGCCACCCTTCCAACCCTTGGAAAGGGCGGGCGTGACATCTTCTTCCTCCAATGCCTCTTCCCACGTAGCATTGAGCGCCTTCTTGAACTTCGGTGCTTTGTTCTTGATCTTCGGACATTCTGATTTTATGTTTCTGAACATATTGCATTCATAACACCTAATGTTAGAACTAGCTTTAGATTTACCTTCCTTGGGTTGAGTGACGGGCCGTCTTTAACTCTTAATCATCCTCCGAACTAGATTGACTAGTTCGGTCTCCATCTTCGGATCGACCTCCGACTCATACTCGTCTTCTTCTTCTTTCGGGGGTGGCTTACTTGCGGGCTTCTTCTTTGGACCTGCAAAAAGAGCTATATACCTTTCTCGGGTACCGAATTAGACTGTTCGTGGAGTTCGAATTCTAAAAATAATTCATCTAACCTAATTTTTGATAAGTCCTTAGAAACCTTGTAGGCATCGACCATGGATGCCCACAAAATAGTCCTAGGAAATGAATTCAAAACATACCTTATGAGGTCACGATTTTCGATCTTTTGTCCGATGGCATGCAAATTGTTGACAATGTCTTGTAGACGGGCATGTAGTTGAGTCGCCATCTCATGTTTCTGCATTTTTAAATTATATAATTTATTGAAAAGAAGGTCCTGTTTGCATACCTTAGCTTCGTCGGTTTCTTCGTGTAGTTCCACTAACTTGGTCCACAAGTCTTTTGGACTGATAAAGGGGCTGACGCGATTGAGCTCCTCCTTGGACAAACTGCATTGGAGGATTTGAGTTGCCTTGGCATCGGCTTCGACTTGTCTTTTTGTAGCATTGGTCCATTGGTCATAATCCAAAGATTCACCCACTTCATTAGTCGGAAGTGTGAATCCTGTTTGGATTATGATCCACATCTCGATCTGGGTTTTAAGGAAGCACTTCATCCGACCCTTCCAATAACGGAAGTAATCTTCATTGTAAAATGAAGGTCAGACGGTGCTAAAACCCTCGAGATGGGCCATTGACAAAAAACAAGTGAAGAGAAAGAATCCAGCAATGACAAAAACAATGAAATGTACCAAGACTTGCGTCTTGGTTTAGTAGTGCGAGAGAAAATTTAAACAAATGAAAAAAGACTCATAAAATTCAAAACAAATTTGTAAAAAGTCTAGATTGGTGGTTTCACCAAATCTTAGCGCCCCCGGCTCTGATACCAATTGTTGGATCGATAGCGGATCGCTAGAGGGGAGGTGAATAGCGATAAGACAATTTGTTCATTTTCGATGATTCAAAAATCAAAGCATGCAGCGGTAAAGTAAAATGACACAATGGGTTTACTTGGTTCACAGCCTACGGCTGCTACTCCAAGGCCCTAGTGGTCCGAGACTATGCACGGAGGGCAAAAGCACTAAAATAGTCTCCTCCTTGTCGGAGGTAGGAGACAAGCGATTACAAAAAGAGATCAAGGTAGAGGGACACTCCCCCTCTCCTTGTTATGATAAAAACTCGAAAAGAAATACAATTTAAAACTGAGTTATAAATTAAAAGTTACCGACGACTTTGAAAGGATGAAGATTGGAGCTCGAGTCATCATTTCTGTAGCACTTCGTCGTCGAAAGATCGTCAGAATGTTGCAGTGTATCGAAAGCACTTGGAGACTCTTGGAATGATGGAAAAGCAGTGGAGAACCCCTACTTTTATAGCCTTGTGAAACCCTAATCGTTGAGATGAGGTTTCATGAGGTGATGCCACCTAGCCCTTGAGAAATGGTGATAAGCTTTGACTCTCCTCGAGGCTGATCCTTGACCAGCAATCGACTGATCAACCCTATCAATCGACTGCTAGAGGCATCAGTCGACTGATACAAGCCATCAGTCGACTGATGGTAGGGTTTCCAGCTGCAATGAAGAGTTAGCTCGAAAATGTAATTAGTATAAGTAAGCTTGATGGTCATTTACCATCCGATCTCGACTTAGACCTTCCATAGGAAATCTTGGTCGAATCGACGCCTAAGGATGTCCTCGTAAGGAGGAAACGACCTTACTTACACTCAGTCACACGAGCTTACCTCAACCTTTAACTTTGAAGTTTTGCTTCTGATCTTCACCTGAGTTCTTCGACTTCCTCCGAAGTCCTCCCGATTTCTGTCAACCACCACGGTTCCCTCCGGGTGTCGCTGACCTTCAGCTCTAGCTTTAGCACTTTCTGCACACTTGATTTAGCTCGTGAGATAACAAAATGAGCTTAACTTTGTATCGTTTGCTATAATCAAAACTCAGATTCAGCTTAGGTGCCTACTGCACCAACATGAAGGAATCATACTTGATGTGTTAAACTTTTGTTCTGAGATTTAATAGTCAACTGAAGGATTAACTCAGTCGACTGTTCCTTTGTGGCTGACTCTTGTTGTGGGGATAAAATTTTAGACTAGGTGCTTGGCACTATACGGCTTGGGAAATAGCCATGGTGCTTTGTAGTCGAATGCTATAGAGAGGCAATCGACTAGCCATTGTGAGCGTAGGACTCAGACTAAGTGCTCGACACTTAGTGAGTCAGCAAACGAGCTAGGTGCTTGACAATCAACTACTATTGGAGAGCAGCCGATTTGCCGCTGGTGCTTGGGAATTTTGAAGGGTGGTCGAACGACGTGAGAAATAGTAGCTCCGACCCACAGTCGACTACTGTGGTAGAGCAGCCGACTGGATGCTTGACATCGACAGGTCAAAAGCAAGGTGCTCTCGATTAGCGCCTCGATTAGGGCTCAGTGAAGGCGACACCTCAATTGGTGAAGTTTCCGTTGAGCAGTAACGATCAGAAATCATCCCTGACAGAATCGTATTGAGGAAGGAGCTCGGTGGAGATTTCGCAGTGGTTTCTTGGGCGATCTTGAAGGGAAATTGTTGTTCCGTTTCAGACCTTCCAAGCTTGTCCAAAACAAACAGACAACAATGATCAAGCAAAGCTCTCTTCATTTATAAAGTGTTCTTGTATTTCATTCATTTCTTTACATTTGTATTTGCTTGTGTTGTAAGATCATATTTGTAAGTGGTTTCTCCACCTCCAGTGTGTTACCAAGAAGAAGAGAGTTTTAGTGAGGGTAAATCACTAACTCGCCGTGGAATAGCAACCCTAGGTTCCGAACCACATAAAATCTTTGTGTTTTGTGTGTGGAGTATTTGTTCTTGTATTTAGTTTATATATATCTTGAATTTCCGCTGCACTAATAAATTATAGACAAGAACAAAGTGAGAGAAATTAAGAATCGTTAATCACCCCCTCTAGCACACCAACTAATCCCAACAGCTAGTTGACAACTCATTCTCATAATTCTGTAACATTGTACTTTCTTGTATTATTTTGCAGGTCAAAAATTTCTATGTATGCGAGAATCATTTTGGTGGCGATTGTTTCAATATCACAATATAGGAAGGACTTGGGATCTCTTGATTTGTCTTGGTCCTCACATTGCACGAAATGTCATTATAAATGATACTAAATTGGCTAGTTATGTCAAGTATAATAGGTAATATTTTTCATTTCTACGTCTTGCCATTTTGATTTCACCAAAATATAAATCATTTTTTTTTTCACATGGACAATTATGAAAATCCCTAGATTCACGGATAATTTATTTACTTATCTTTTATCTGGTCAGGGTGTTGGATTCATTGTTGTTTGGATTTATTCTATTATTAACATGGTGAGCTTCTAGATCAATTACATTCCATCTTATTTTAGCTAGTTCCATTAATAATTCAAGTTTTTTGAATAAACAAGTGGATAAGGGGTTTTAGTTTTTTTGATAAATTTGGCATCCATTTTCTTGCTCAGTTGTATTTTTTATTGACTAGACTCGGTATGTCTTAATTCAACGTTAGTATAAGGTTTGAAAAAAAATAGGCACTGTTAGTGCATATAAGAATCATATATCTCTATAATTATATGATATTGTCCACTTTAGATCTAAGCTCTCATGGTTTTATTTTTGGGCTTACCCAAAAAGTCTCAAACCAATGGAGATATCTTTTCATCTTATAAACACATGATCTTTTCCATGTCTTACCAATGTGAAACTTTGATTGTATTCCCAATACTCTCAACAATCCCCTCCCTCAAACGAAGCATCACATTGAGTCTTAATCCTATCTCTCCTCGAAGGACTTCCTCTGTTTGATGTCCAATCTTCAACCCACCAGGATTTTCTGTCAACAGTTTGGTCCTACTAACCCAATTGGATTTTCTGCCAGTTTTCCATCCCTTTGGGCCAACTAGACTTCTTGTCTGGTGTCTTATTCTCTAGATCCGGATATGGGAGCTCAACTTCCTTCGTTCGAGGTTCTTGGCTTGATATGGACCATGACTTTGATACTAATTGTTTGTAATGCCCGCCCTTCCCGTCCTCCTAATACACATCCTATAGATGGGCGGCGGTGCTACACGATCATACATTCATGCATATAACAACGAAAGCATTTAAAAACTTTACAACTTTTAACTCTAATTACATTAACCCAATCAACCTAACAATTTAATCATGGCAAAAGGTCTTAGCAATTTATTTAACTAAATATCTATTAACCATTTCAAGGTTCATAAAAATAAACATGAGTATCAACCATAGAAAGCATTAACGTCTTCTAACAGTTTACACATAAACTGAAAATCATGCATAAGTCCGTATATGAAAAATGATCTCGTCCACCATGCCACTGTCACACACATCTTTGTCCCTCCTGCTGCTCCCTTTAATTTATTCATTCCTTGCCCTTTTCTGCAGTACAAGGAAAGTAAACTGTAAGAACATAGGCTTAGTAAGGTCATTTCCTACTCACAAAAACATGCATCATAAATTAAACGTAAAGTAATGACATGTTTGTTTAAACAACATATGAGCGCAACATTTATTTAAAGTAGAGACATGATCAATTTGGGAAAAGAACATAAACTTAGCATTTTCATCGCAACAGTACATTATCTCTAAACATGATAATTCGATGAACATAAAATGGTATATGCAGGATGCTCTTTGAAAACATATAGTTTATATACTTAAACATAATCTCAATATATTGGACCTGACATTGTACCACATACATCATTCGTGCGCATCCTAAATAGATCCGAGGTAGCTAATCCCGAACCTACTAGGTTACTAGGTCCGTACTATGTCCGTCGAACTAGGGGCAACTTTGGAGCCCATCCCGTGGACCTTGTTATGGTCCGGTATAAGCCATGCATAAAGTAAAATAACATACATGTTCTTTGTCCTAAAGAGTGTTCTTGTCCCCACTCTTAGGGAAATATTTCTTAGACATTTCATATACGTGAGTCATGCCTAACATGGGTGAAAACATAAGCATGTAGCATAGCATAAATCGGCATGAGTAGAATTTAACATGGCATAAGGTAGTGACATAAGGAAAATTAAGCTAACATAAATAGAAATCATCATCTAATATGCATAACGTGGAAGAATTTCAACAAGAATAATTTCTCTAATCCTATTAGCCGAACTTTTACACATAGTTCTAGATTCTTTCGTTCAAAATCAAGCATACAACATTACATCTTAAGCACTTATACTGCTGGTGAGGGGATACTTACCAACGAATCGGATCAGAAACCCGAGATAAAGAATCCTAAAAATTACTCCTTTCCAATCAACGAGTTATGCCACAATTTCTGTCATGTAAATGTCAAACCAATTGAACTCCACAATGAACTAAGAATCCAGATCTACCTGAAATTCATGGGAGAAAATCGGTCGAAAAATGTTGACATGATCGGTCGAAAAACACGATAGGGAAACTCCTTTCCTTGGAGAGGAACGAGAGCTTCAATGGCTGGAATTCGAGAGGGAGAGAGAGAGAGAGCAGTTGGAAGGGTCTTGGCAAAAGGTTTTAGAGAAAGGAAATAAAAGAAATATATATATATATTAGGATTTTTCTTAACCTAATTATCCCTTTAAATGATTAACTAGATTAATCAACTTCTTTCTTTTTTTCTACCAATAGATATATTCTATTATAACCTACTCATTGATAATCTTACGACTTAGTGGTGGGAAGTCTATTCCCCCAAATCAACGATTCATTGTTCAAACCTCGACTACGAACTATTTATTTATTTATTTTATTCTTTTATATATATATATATATATATATATATATAATTTCCTTTAAATAAAAATATAGTAACTAAAATTTGGGATGTTACAATCCCTTATACCTTATAAAAGTTTCATCCTCGAAACTTAGAACAACTCGAGGTACTTTTGCTTCATGTCATCCTCACGTTTCCAGGTGGCTTCTTCGTATCGTTGACTTTGCCATAGGACCTTCACTAAGGGTACTTCTTTATTTCTTAGTCTTTTGACTTCTCGGTCTAGTATCCGGATAGGTCGACTTTCATAGCTCAGGTCCTCTTGAATTTGCACTGTCTGTGGCTCGACCACTTGGTCGGTACTGGAAATGCACTTCTTAAGCATCGAGACATGGAACACGTTGTGAATAGCAGACATATCCTGAGGTAGTCCTAGCTCGTAAGCTACCTTGTCAACTCTTTTCAGGATCTTGTACGGTCCTACTTATCGCGGACTTAGCTTTCCTTTCTTCCCAAATCTCATTATTCCTTTCATAGGAGCTACCCAGAGAAATACAAAATCTCCGACATTGAATTCCAAAGGTCTACGTCGCTGATCCGCATAGTTCTTCTGCCGGCTCTGAGCAGTCTCTATTCTTTGGCGGATATTCTGTATCGCTCGGGTGGTGTCGTCGATGAAATCCGTCTGAAGTCCCATCTCTTTCTTCTCACCACCTTCGTACCAACAGATCGGAGATCTACATCTCCTCCCATATAATGCTTCATAAGGTGTCATTCCGATGGTAGCTTGGTAGCTATTATTGTAAGTGAATTCTGCTAAACATAAGTAGCGGCACCAACTCCCTTTGAAATCCAAGGCACAAGCTCGTAATATGTCTTCCAGTACTTGGTTCACCCTTTCTGTTTGCCCATCTATCTGAGGATGAAAGGCGGTACTGAAATGCAGCTTTGTGCCAAGTGCTTTATGAATGCATCCCTAAAACTGTGAAGTGAAGCAACCATCCCTATCTGAAATGATGGTCTTGGGAATACCATGCAATCTGATGATTTCCTTAGCATATAATTGAGCCAGTTGCTCAATCGAATATGTCATCTTGATCGCTAGGAAATGAGCTGACTTTGTCAATCTGTCAACGATAACCCATATAGCGTCATATCCGTTCGTAGTCCTGGGAAGACCTAAAATGAAATCCATAGAGATGTCTTCCCATTTCTACTCCAAAATTTGGATCAGTTGGAGAACTCCTCCAGGCCTCTGGTTCTGCTTTAACTTCTTTGGCGGTGTCGGTAATCTTGCGTCTTGAGCTACGTCCCTCTTCATACCGGACCACCAGAACTTCTCTTTCATGTCTTGATACATTTTTGTGGATCCCGGATGCATAGAATAGGGGGTTTCGTGAGCCTCCTCTAATATCTTTTTGCGTAGTTCTGGATCGTTAGGGATACATAATCGATCCCTAAGGTATAATACTCCACTATTGGCGATACGGAAACCCTCGCCTTTTCCTTCTAGGATCTCCTGCTTGATCCTCTGGAGACTTGGATCATCACTTTGTTTTGCTAATATGTCATCGAATAGTGCTAGTATTATTGCCATGGTCGAAAGCTACCCGGAAATAACCTCGATTCCATAGCGCATAATTTCCTTCTCCAGCGGTTGAGACAATACCGATAAGGACATCAGGGTGGCACTGGACTTCCTGCTGAGTCCATCGGCCACTTTGTTTGCCTTGCCATGATGGTAAAAGATCTCGCAGTCATAGTCCTTCACGAGCTCTAGCCATCTGCGTTGTCTCATATTGAGGTCCTTCTGAGTGAAGAAATACCGCAGACTCCGGTGATCCGTATAAATCTTGCACTGTGCTCCATATAGATAGTGCCTCCATACCTTGAGAGAGAAGACCACAGCTGCTAGCTCTAAATCGTGAGTGGGATAGTTCTTTTCATGTTCCTTGAGTTGCCTAGAGGCATAGGCAATAACTTTACCCCTCTGCATAAGTACAGCTCCGAGTCTCAATCCGGAGGCATCGGTGTACATGTCGAAGCTCTTGTCGTTCTCTGGGAGAGTAAGGATTGGAGCACTTGTAAGTCTCCTTTTCAGCTCCAAGAAACTCTTCTCACATTCCTCCGTTCATACATACTTCTTGTTCTTCAAGGTGAGAACTGTCATAGGTGCTGCTATTCTGGCGAAGTCTTCTACGAATTTTCGGTAATACCCCACTAATCCGAGAAAACTCCTCACTTCACTAGCATTCTTTGGCCTGCTCTAGTTACTCACAGCTTCAATCTTTCTTGGGTCTACCATAACTCCGTCTTTGGATATAATATGACCCAGAAAAGATACTTGATCGAGCCAGAATTCACATTTGGAGAACTTGACATATAGTTGCTTTTCACGAAGAATCTGTAATACCATCTTCAGGTGTTCGGCATGCTCTTCTTGATTTCTCGAATAGACGAGGATATCGTCAATGAAGACGATCACGAACTTGTCAAGAAACATCGTGAATTCCCGATTCATCAGGTCCATGAACATAGCAGGAGCATTCATCACTCCGAAAGGCATGACTACGAACTCATAATGTCCATATCTTGTTCAGAAAGTTGTCTTCGGTATATCATCTGGTTTCACTTTCACTTGATGATAGCCAGATCTGAGGTCAATCTTTGAAAAGACAGTGGCACCTTTTAACTAGTCAAACAGATCGTCAATCCGTGGTTAAGGGTACCTATTCTTAATCGTCACATTATTTAGCCCTCGGTAGTCTATGCACAGGCGCATAGTCCCATCCTTCTTCTTTACGAACAGTACCGGAGCTTCCCATGGAGAGTGACTAGGGCGAATAAAACACTTGTCAAGTAACTCCTGTAGTTGTCCCTGAAGTTCCTTCAATTCGGTCGACACCATCCGGTAAGGTGCTTTAGAGATCGGGTGAGTACCAGGAATTAATTCGAACTCAAATTCAATTTTCCTATCAGGGGCTAACCCTGGTAGTTCATGAGGAAATACCTCTGGGTAGTGGCATACCACTCTGACATCTTCTAGCTTCTGGTCCTCGGCTTGACTTGTATCAACTACATGTGCTAGAAACCCAGTGCATCCCCTGTCTAACATCTTGCGTGCCTTTAGAGCTGATAAGAATTTATAGATTCTGTTCCTTGGCTCTCTAATGAATTCAAACATAGGTTCTGCCTCAAGCTGAAAGACCACTTTTCTCTTACGACACTCGATCGAAGCATCGTACTTGCTTAAGAAATCCATGCCCAATATGACATCATAATCCTGCATGCCGAGCACTATCAGATCACGAGAGTTCTCTCATGCGCATTACGATGGAGTGCGGCTCGCACATATGAGTAGAAGGCATCACTTCTCAGGTGGGCGTGGTCGAACTCGCAATCCAAAACTGTCAATCTTTGTGAAAGGCGTAGAAACAAGCGAGTGTGTTGCACCGATGTCAAATAATGATAGCATCTTGTGAGAAAATAATTATCTGACTTGTGACAACAGTAGAATCGTTCGCCATGTCTTCCTTAGTGAGAGAAAACCACGGCATTATTAAATCGGGCGGGCTTCAATCTCCTTGGCTTATCTCGGGTACCTTCTATTGCAACCGCATCCGTGTAGGCGTGAAGGAGCACCCCTGTCGGGCATACTGCTGAGAGAGGTGCACTGAACTCAGGTAGGCGATCCTTGACTCTGTGTCCTTCGATCCACAAATATTCGTGCCCTTGTAACACACCCCAGTATGTGGTTTCCCACATGTAGTACATTGGGGAATCTTGGCTTGTTTGTTTGCTAGACCACCTTTAGAGTCGTTCCATTGTTTCCTCTTGCCACTGTGGTTTCCTTTCCAGTTACCACAGCTTCGACCTCTGGTCCGCCTTGACTCTTGCCTTCACTCAGCGCCTTCTTTTCCTGGTTAATATTGTTCAGGTAGTGCTCGGTGATTAGGGCACTACTGAATAGCTCCTCTGCGGTCTACGGTCTATTCACTCCGTCGGCCACGTTCAAAGTTATCTCTTGTCGGAGCATCTTCAGCATAAGTCTGACCCTTTCTTTTTCTGTGCTGACCAACTCTGGGCATAGGCATGTGAGTCGGTTGAATCTTTTCACTGCTTCGTTAATTGTTAGGTCACCTTGCCTGAACCCGATGAAATCATCGTAGTGCTTGTTGGTCACTCGCATAAATTCAGCTTCGAAGTCCGTCCATCTCATTTGGTTTACTTGCCTCTTTGCTTTAATTCTTTCCCACCACATTCGAGCATCTCTAGAAAGGAAAAAGGATGTGCACTTAATCTTTTCATGTCCAGGCCAATCCAGCAGTGTAACGACCGGGCCCCTGTTGGCGGAATTCGGTGACCCCTATTGGTCAACGACCGTCGCCCCTGTTGGCGGAATTCGGTGACCCCTATTGGTCAACGACCGTCGCCCCTGTTGGCCCGTCATTACTCACCTGGACTTCCCACCCCTGGAAGTGGGTTTTTGCCTTTCCCAGGATTCGAACTAAAGTTGTCACGCCCCGAGAGCATGTCGAACCGAAAATCAAACGGACGGCACCTCCCCTGTACGTGGCAACATTTCGGGTTAATACAAGGCCCGTAGGCCCACAATAACAACAATATATATATATGAAAACAAAACTATACAAGACACAGCGGAAACAAACCACAACAATACAACAATCTCACACATGCATACCGGTATGACTAACACACCCCAACAACATAACAAAACTACTACGACAAATACACAGCGGAAACGATACAATAACAATACAATGTCACACACGGGCAGCAGGCCCAAAACAAAATACGGAAGCCTCGTGAGATGAGATGACGTCAGCCGGCGATGCTCCATGCTGCCACGAAGTCTTCTACCTGTTACCTGGGCGACAGAATACCCAGGGTCCGTGGGGGGGTGGTGAGTAAAACTCAGCAGGTAATCAGAGAAAACATGTATATATGTAATATCACATGTATTTCAACGACATATCTAGATGTACAACAGGTATATCAAAGATAGTATATAAATCTGACATATCTTAATCTATTGAATGAACAACATAAAACATGCGGACATACGAAAGTGCCAGCGCTACTCGATCCAACGAACATATATCCAACATATATATATATAAGCAGAAGAGTAGATCAACTCAAAATAAACTCTATCTACGGTCAAGGTATCATGGTCTATCAACACATACGATATCGATATGCAAGAGACAAGCATGAATATGAAGTCCACCCAAATGCCGCAAGCATAGTACAAACAAATGCAACATCACAATAATCATATATATATAGACTGGATCTATATATATATTAATCTCAATCATCCATATATATATATATACATGCATATATGTATATATATATATGGTAATATCTGGCGCCATCGAATCTGTGATGCAAAGCATGCGTGGTCATGTCGGCTCACCCTAAAGCTACCACGACCCCAGTGTGGCCTCGGTGGCTCGAGCATGACAACTGTCCCAACTCAACACCAACCACTACTCTTGAGTGGCCGAGTGGGCAGTATGATCGAGTAGCATATAAGCGTAAAGAGCAAGCTACACGATGGGGGTCTCTGCTGTTGGTCACTCCGACAGTCACTACCCATGAGTGGTCGAGTACCACACACGCAGGACTACGGCACGCAAATCCAACTACCACCGTCTATAGTGGTAGAGTGCGGCACCACAATGCTCTGCCCTCACACCGGTTACTCCTCCATGAGTAAGCAGTGGAGGCGAGATGACGACGACACTCTCAACCACAAGGAGACCTCGTCGCCCGGCGTCGTCATGCAATGACATGAATGCAATGTCTCACCTCTGGACATCCAAAGATAGACTCTCTATTCTCTGAGAATCATACTCACTAGATCAACGCACTCTATCCACAGAGAGTCGTACTCAATGATCATAACACTCTCTATCCCGTGAGAGTCATACCAATCTAATCGACGCACTCTCTATCTGTAGAGTCCTACTCAATCGATAGACACACTCTCTATCATGTGAGAGTCGTACTCATCTGATTATAATAAGCTAGGACCATCGGTCCGTAGCGACACCCTAAGTATCAGTCCACTGACCATTTACACAACACATGTTCGGTGGTAGCATACAACCTAAGGGTACTAGAACTAACCTTAGGTTAAAGACATTATTTACCTACGGATGACCTTTTTGCCCAATGTACAATCAAAGTTGTCATCCAGGACTTTACTACTACTTAACTTAAACAAATTCTAAGTTACTTACATCACCTATATATATACTCCTAATCATGATAAAATAAATATGATATCAAAGAATGGAGTTAATAGTAGAAGATCAAGCATACGATTAAAAAGAACATGATCAAGGTAATATGAACACCTAACATGCTCATATCAATGACTAAATCAATGAAAACAACTACTACGGACTGTAGGAAATTACCCACCTGCTATGTAGACTATGTCGATAGTCTTCACGTCCATGAACCCATCTTGAATCAAGGTCCCGAAATCAACATCCTGCAACGAAAACATACAAACATAACTCAACACTGACGTAATCAATCTATAGGAATATGAGTCAATCGATATTAATCCCTGATTGATCAACTAATTCTCATATCATTCATAAGTTTTCAAATCCATTGTAAACACAGTATGCATCCATAAACATCTAAATATGGACTTACCAAGGTTAGCCTCTCCTAGCTCAACTTCTTGATCCAAGGTTTCGAATTAAAATTCAAATAGCCCAATTGGAAGCAACCTCATAATCTGATATGTTCACCAAAAATTTAATTATCACTCCATAATTAAATTTGTTCATCCTATAGAAATATGTTAACTTGATCAACATATAAAAACCTTACCTCCTAATCCATTCCGCTTCCACCAGCTCGTTTACAGCCCCTTCAACATAGCATCATAAATCCTTTAATCCATCGTTCACAGCCTCCCAAACCTCCAATAGGTCCAATATCAACTGAATCCAATAACAACAAATTGGAAAATACCTAGATTCAAAACTGTAAATACAACTTACCTTCACTTCTCCCCTTCACAAACATCCCAATCGACATTTACCTCTCACAGCCTACCCACATCTGGATTTCTCCGATCACAGCTTCAATCACTGCAACAACAATGGGAATTCCATCCCTAGAAAAACTCCCCGGCAGAAAATCCCCAATTCGATCCTGTTCGCCGGGATGGATGGGCCGACGCAAGCCAGGGCCGCCACCGCCTCTCATGTGGCACGACGCCTGCAGTTGGAGGGGAGAAGAGTGATCGGCCTGCACAGATCGGGTAGAAAAAGGGGCGACGACCGATAGAGCTTCGTCGAGAGGGAAGCATTTCCGACGTCGGAACATCATCGATTCAAGCTCCCCTCCGCCACCCTCTCGCCCTCTGCTCCTGCTCGCTCTCAGAACCCATCGAGGATGGTCCAGCCGCCACCGCGAGGAAGGGAAGAGCGCCGTGGTCGGCTTGGGGCGCGATCGAAGACCGAGCTCGCGGCGAATGCTTCGACGACGGCGATGCTCGGTGGAGATCGAGCCTGGTCGATGTCGGCGACAGTGTGGGGAAGATCTGTGGCTGCGCGTGAGAAGTTGGGAGGAAGAAGGAAATCGGGCGCGGCCGAGAGGTCGCGAGCGACAGAGAGAGCGCGAGAAGATCGTGAGAGGGAAAGAGAGGGAGGTCACTGCGGTGGAGAAGGAAGTTCGGGAAAAATAGGGATCGGGCAGATGGATAAATGGGAAGAAGAAAAGTCGATGGCGAGAAACCGAAGAAACGGAAGAAAAGAGAAGCGCAAACGGGTCCGGTAGACCTGTTTAACGGGTTGGACTTAAAATGCTGTTTGGGTTCTTACCCTATAGAACCAACCCTAGCTTTAATCAACCCCTATCAATTGAACCCATAACTTCCGTTTAAATCCAGAAAAACTTCTAAAAATTTCTGAAAAATTCTATAAGGTATTTTATCAATTACCGAGGAATATATAATGTTTTTTTTTTCCGGTATTTTACAAGCAGCTCTATTATGCTTTCCACCGTTTTAAACCAGGACTAGGCATCCCACGGTTCACAATTACCCGAGAAATTCTTCGATTTCAGCCTTTGCCACTGGATCAGGTAAGCTTCTGGTCGAACTATCGAGCCAGAGCCTCCTGGTGGTACTAGTGTAGCTACAGACCTATCTGGATGCGCCTGCTGGTCCCCTGGTGGTCCACTAGGGTTTCCCTGATGAGTCATTAAGGCATTTATCACTTTCTGTTGTTCAGTGACTTGACGCTGGAGTTCAGTAACCTCCTGCATAAGATCCGGTGGAGATTCTATCTCACTGACTCCATTACCGCGTCTTCTGGCCATGCTTATCTTCATAAATAATAAAAAAAATGCCAACATAAGTTTACCATCCTTACTTATATTCATGCATACCCAACTAAAAACATTTCTTAGCGTATATATATCATACATGAAATAAATAGAGTAGGCATAAAATGTCTTACTTGGAGCGGCAGGATGGAAGCTTGATGTGTGTGTAGTGGAAAGACAGAACTGGGCTCTAATACCACCTATAACGCCCACCCTTCCCGTCCTCCTAACACACATCCTATAGACGGGCGGCGGCGCTACGCGATCATACATTCATGCATATAACAGCGAAAGCATTTAAAAACTTTACAACTTTTAACTCTAATTACATTAACTCAATCAACCTAACAATTTAATCATGACAAAAGGTTTTAGCAATTTATTTAACTAAACATCTATTAACCATTTCAAGGTTCATAAAAATAAACATGAGTAACAACCATAGAAAGCATTAACGTCTCCTAACAGTTTACACATAAATTGAAAATCATGTATAAGTCCGTATATGAAAAATGATCTCGTCCACCATGCCACTGCCACACACATCTTTGCCCCACCTGCTGCTCCCTTTAATTTATCCATTCCTTGCCCTTTTCTGCGATCTGAGAAAGTAAAGTAGTAAACACATAGTAAGGTCCTTTCCTACTCACAAAAACATGCATCATGAATTAAACGTAAAGTAATGACATGTTCGTTTAAACAAATATGAGCCTGACATTTATTTAAAGTAGAGACATGATCGATTTAGGAAAAGAACATAAACTTAGCATTTTCATCATAGCGATACATTGTCTTTAAACATGATAATTCGATGAACATAAAATGGTATATGCAGGATGCTCTTTGAAAACATATAGTTTATATACTTAAACATAATCTCAACATATTGGGCCTGACATTGTACCACATACATCATTCGCGCGCATCCTAAATAGATCCGAGGTAGCTAATCCCGAACCTACTAGGTTACTAGGTTCGTACTATGTCCGTCGACCTAGGGGCAACCTTGGAGCCCATCCCATGGACCTTGTTAGGGTTCGGTACAAGTCATGCATAAAGTAAAATAACATACATGTTCTTTGTCCTAAAGAGTGTTCTTGTCCCCACTCTTAGGGAAACATTTCTTAGACATTTCATATACGTGAGTCATGCCTAACATGGGTGAAAACATAAGCATATAGTATAGCATAAATCGGCATGAGTACAATTTAACATGGCATAAGGTAGTGACATAAGAAAAATTAAGCTAACATAAATAGAAATCATCATCAAACATGCATAACGTGGAAGAATTTCAACAAGAATAATTTCTCTAATCCTATTAGCCGAACCTTCTACACATAGTTCTAGATTCTTTCGTTCAAAATCAAGCATACAATATTACATCATAAGCACTTATACTGCTGGTGAGGGGATACTTACCAACGAATCGGATCAGAAACCTGAGATAAAGAATCCTAAAAATTACTCCTTTCCAAACAACGAGTTATGTCACAATTTCTGTCATGTAAATGTCAAACCAATCGAACTCCACAATGAACTAAGAACCCAGATCTATCTGAAATTCGTAGGAGGGAATCGGTCGAAAAACGTTGACATGATCGGTAGAAAAACACGATAGGGAAACTCCTTTCCTTGGATCGGCGTTTGAGTTCTCGCCGGCTGGAGAAAAACGAGCGAGAGAGAGAGAGCGTGAGGTTTTAGAGAGGAAAGAAAAGAAATATATATATATAAATTATGATTTTTCTTAACCTAATTATCCCTTTAAATGATCAGCTAGATTAATCAACTTCTTTCTTTTTTTCTACCAATAGATATATTCTGTTATATCCTACTCATTGGTAATCTTACGACTTTGTGGTGGGAAGCCTATACCCCCAAATCAACGGTTCATGGTTCAAGCCTCGACTGCGAACTATTTATTCTTTTTTTTTATTCTTATTTCTATATATATATATATATATATATATATATATATATATATATATATATATATATATATATATATATATATATATATATATATATAGATATATATATATATTTCTTTTAAATAAAAATATAGTAACTAAAATTTGGGATGTTACATTGTTAGTGTCTATAAAAATCACATATCTCCACAATGTCATGATATTGTCGACTTTGGGCATAAACCCTCATGATTTTATTTTTGGGCTTTAACTAAAAGGTCTCATACCAATGGAGATATCTTTTCATCTTATAAGCACATGATCTTTTCCATGTCTTACCAATGTGGGACTTTAATTGTATTCCCAATACTCTCAACAAGCACATCAATATCAATGCATGTTAAATTGATTTTTTTATCAACAACGATAAAATAGTCTTATCCCACTAGGTGGGGTCGGCTATATGAATCCTTCTACGTCATTAAGCTCTATCCCATGATCATCTATACTTAAATAAATTTTATCTTATTTTATTGTTGCTAACAAAGTCTTTTTTGGTCTTCCTCTTCCTCGTTTGATGTGTATATTTGTGATCATTTCAAATCGCGTAATTGGAGCATTTATTGGTCGTCTAAGTACATATTTGTACAACTTTAAACGTGTCTCTCGGAGCTTTTCTTCAATAGATGCAACTCCGAATTTTTCACTATTGCTCTCATTTTTTATTCTATCCATCCTCGTATATTCGCATATCCATCTTAACATCCTCATCTCTACAAATCTCATCTTTTGTTTATGTACTCAAGTCGTAGCCCAACATTCATCGTCATATAACATAACAGGTCTAATATCGTTTTGTAGAACTTTCCTTTAAGTTTTAGAGGTACTTTACGATCACATAAAACACCCAATGCTTTCCTCTATTTTGACCATCCTTCTTGTATTCTATGTAAGACATCTCTCTCAATCCCTCTATCACCTTGCAAAAATGATCTTAAATATTTAAAGCTCTCAGTTCCAGATAGCTCGTCATCTCCTATCTTAACGCTTGTCTCATTACGTCTAATATTGCTAAACATAAATTCCATATATTCTGTCTTTACTCTACTAAGTCTAAAACCTTTCACTTCTAATGTTTCCCATTAAGATTCTAGTTTAGCATTTTCTCCTTCACATGTCTCATCTACTAAAACAATATCATCTGCAAACAACATTCACCATAGTACTATATCTTGAATGTGTTCAGTGAGTTCGTCCATAATTAGTGTAAAAAGATAGTGACATAATGCTGATCCTTGATGCAACTCTATCTTTATTGAAAATGCTTCAGTTAATCCATCTGAAGTTTTCACTCTAGTCCTTACTTTCTCATACATATCCTTAATTAGTTCAATATATGTTACACTAACACCACTTTTTTCTAAAATTCTCCTTATAATTTCTCTTGGAACTCTATCAAAAGATTTTTCTAATGAATATCATGTGTAAATCCTGCTTTTGCTCTCGATATTTTTTAATTAGTTGCTTGAGAAGATGTATAACTTCTATTATCGACATTCCTAGTATAAATCCAAATTGATTTTCAAGAACCATGGTCTCCTTCTTTAATTTTTTTTCTATTACTCTTTTCCAAAGTTTTATGGTATGACTCATTAATTTAATACCCCTATAGTTTGCACAAATTTGTATGTCTCTCTTATTTTTATATAAAGGAATTAGGGTACCTATCCTCCATTGATCAGGAATCTTTTTTGTTTTCAATATTATGTTAAATAATTTTGTAAGTCATTTATTACCTTGTTTCCCTAGACACTTCCATACATCTATCGGAATATCATCTTATCCAATGGTTTTTCTATTTTGTATTCCATTTAAACCTTGTCCTATTTCTACAATTTGAATTCTATGAAAAAAATTTAAATTTCTATACTCATTTGACCTACTTAAATTACCTAAATTAAGTTGGTCATTTAAATCTTTATTAAAAAGTTGATGAAAATATCTCTTCCACTACTCTTTTATTTCTTCATCATTTGCTAGTACCCTATTGCATTCATCTTTAATACATATTATTTGATTAAGATCTTTTATTTTCCTCTCTCTCACTTTAGCTATTCTATAAATGTCTCTTTCCCCTTCTTTTGTATCTAATTTTTGATATAATCATTCAAAAGTTTCAATCTTAGCTTCATTCACTGCTTTCTTAGCTTTTTTCTTAGATATTGTATATTTTTTCAAGTTTTCCTAGCTTTTACAAATATATAATTCCTTATAGGCTGCTCGTTTTCTCTTCACTTTCTCTTGTACTTTCTCATTCCACCACAAAGATTCCTTACTTGGTGGTACATGCCCCTTTGACTCACCGAGTAGGCTGCAATTTTAAACTTTGATACCATCTTATCCCATATCGTTTTAGGGTCACCGTATATTTCATCTAATACTTGTATTTCTACCTTCTCTTTAAATATGTTTTGTTTTCCATCCTTTAACTTCCACTACTTAATTGTAGAAGTTATATATATTTTCCTTCTATTAATACTATGTTTGAGGCGTATATCCAATACTACTAACCTATGTTGGGTAGTTAAGCTTTCTCCCGGAATGACCTTAAAATCTTTACAAATCTTTCTATCCATCTTCCTAACCATAAGAAAGTCAATTTGTGATTTATTATTCCCGCTTTTGAACGTGACCAAGTGTTCTTTTCTTTTCTTAAAAAATGTATTAGCTAATATAAGATCATATACTATCGCAAAATCTAATATAGTTTTACCTTCTTAATTTCTTATTCTAAACCCATAACCCTCATGCGCCCTCTCAAATTCCTCATTTTTCACTCCGACATGCCCATTTAAATCGTCTCCTATTAAAATCATTTCGTTTGGCGGAATATTTTGTAATACTTCATCTGGGTCATCCCAAAATCTTAATTTGGTATTTTTATCTAATCATACTTGAGATGTATATACACTAATTACATTCATAATTTATTTCTCCACTACTATTTTGATAACTATAATTCTATCCCCTTTCTAATTACTCTTACAACTTCATCATTTAATGAAATATCTACAATAATATCAACTCCATTTATTGTTTTACTCTTTCCTATATACTATAACTTAGAATCCGAGATCTCTATCATCTTTTGCCTTCTCGCCTACTCTTTTTGTCTCTTGTACACACAATATTAATTCTTCTCCTAATCATCATATCTACTACCTCCATTGCTTTACCAGTGAGGGTTCCTATATTCCATGTAGCAAATCTTAGATTTTTAGTTTTTCTATAATATTTATTCTTCCCTAACCTATGGTGTGAGAACTCTTACTTATTTAACATTACACCCAAGTTCTTATGGAGATGTAGTGGTCCTTACTTATACGCTATAGTCAGACCCTGCAATGCGGACTCTTGCATATTTATCACTACACCCGAGTTTTGAAGATGTAGCGGTCCTTGTTGAGACATTACAGTCGGATCCTGTAATAGATTCCTTCTCGAGAACAACCTAGCATAGTACAATAGTTTGATTGATCCATTCATTGAACATTTATCTTAATTTAACGCTGACTGACAACCTAATGCAATCCTCCTCCTTTATCTGGGCTTGAGACCAGCCACAATAAGATTAACTCATTATGGGGAGGGTTAATTGAATTTTTTTTCACTTTGGAAAAATCTGAATTTGCAAAGAGAAAATTCTATAACCTATATCAAGCTATAAAGAAGATGTAGATCATGTTATGAACTTGTAAACCCCTTAACTCTCGGTGAATATTCTATTTAAAGGGGCAGTAATGAAATGTTGAAAGCGTGAAACATCATTTTGGCATTTAGGATATTTTGCTTTTGGAAAATTTGAAACAATCTTGGAATTTATTCAGTGGAAGTATTATTTTAGATACTGAATTATCATCGATTAATTGTATTAGATGAAACTTCATATTAATATTTTTGGAAGAGTTATTGATATCGCTCTACATTTAATATATATCTTTCTCTGAAAATTGAAAGTACTACAACTTTAGATATTCTTTTGATGTGATTAGCATTCTTATAACCTATTTTGTATGTATCCTAATTTTCCTTGTCTTTCCCTACACTTTGGAACCTTGGAGATATTCTTTTGATACTATGTGTCCTTTTGCAATTATGTCAAATAATAGTGATATATCTCTTTCGGAATTCATCAATCATTCACTTGACTTTTTAATATCCCTTTTCCCATTTGGTTTTAATTTTCCTATTTATGAACATCTTAAGTATTATTTTTTGGGCCCTTTAATAGATACATAGCAATTATCAAATTGAAAGCTTAAAGTTACTAACATTTTCTTTTGCTTTCCCTCATTATATATTTGTAGTTAACAATAAATGGATATTATTATTAGGTGCATATGGAATGACACTTTACATTTTTTCGTTTGTTATGATATTCAATTTTTATCATTATTTATATGAATTTTGCATGTTCATTGTTTTATTTCACTAATACAATTATATTCATTGTATTTGTAGGTGACAAGTACCTAAATTTCTATGAATCAATATTATGGTTGAAGATAATTTGTCTAGTTGAGTTTTTATTTTACAAGACTTTGTTAGTTCTAAAATTTAATATTTTGAGCGTATTGTGTAATTAATTTTGAATGTAAAAAACTCATCAATTGTACATTAAATTATATTTTATAATTTTTTCTATTCTAATGGTGAATGAATTGGGATGATATGTAAATATTGAATTCAGGTTATATATTCTAAATAAATATTAATAATCATTTTTAAAGTCTTTATAAATTATAATAATAATATTTATTAATGTCATTATAGATATATTAGTTAAGGTGACATTTTAAAATGTTCTTATAAATTATCTTTATTGATAATTTTTATTATCTTTATAAAAAATATAAGACACATAAATATCAAAATAAATTAGTTTAGGTGACATTTAACTTTGTCCTCATTATGATGATAGCAAGATATACATAAGTGTGTTTAAAATATGAGTTACGATAATTTTTCAAACAGCGCACGTGAAGTTTAGATTTTCCCAAACAACGCACCATACTTTCATATTTACCAAATCATACACCTAATTCCCCTTTTACCCCTCCCGCCAAACAGATAGTTTTAATGCTGAGATTTGGCAGACATCCGAGCCACAACTCGAAATCCCGAGTCATCCTAACGTCACTTCCAAACGAGCGCACATTAGCGTCTCTTTAGCTTCCGAGAAAATCTTCCGAACATCTTGCACTCCATTTTTCGTCCAGCGTAATTTCTCGAGCGAACTTCTGAGTTTTAGGATTTTCGACGAGAGTTTTCCAGGTAATCTCGCATAGTCCTCTCATTCAACTATATTGGTCACCCATTTCTTATTCGGATTTAGGGTTTTTTGTGAAAGTCGTACATCTCATAAGCTTTCTGTCTACCATTCATTATTGCAGAATGAGTCAAGAATTTGGTTCTACCCCTCCTTCACCGGCCAAGGTATGTCTCGCATTCCTTGCTTTAGTCGAATATGAAGGACGTCATTTATTTTAATGTTTTTCCATGATGATTTTGGAATGATTTCAAATATTCAAGTGAATGATTTTTTTCATCTGTATCTGAATTAGATAAATAGATCCCTGAAATTTTTTTTCACAGGATTATTGCAAATCAGGTTTTTAAAATGTTGTATTTTCAAATTTTTTATGAAAAAATGAGTGTGTGAAGAAACTGCAATGGACCAGTGTTTTAGGCCACTTTATTGAATTTTTTGGTGGTCCAAATGCTAAAGGAAAACAACGTCCATCTGTTTGTTTACATGAAAGGCACAAAGAGATCATTAAACAAACTCAATTTGTTATTTTTTTAAATATACAAGACATTCCACAAATTCGTGGCATATTGGTCAATATATTTCAAAGTTGGGATTCGACAAGTCAAAGCTTTAAGTTTTCAACTGTGTCAGTTGCTTTCACCAGAAGAGATGTGTCCCTTTTGCTCGGTATTACAGATAGAGGGGCTTCTGTTCCCATGAATTCAACTAATGCATCAGGTGTTCTTTTCACTTCTCAATTCTCCAAAAAAGAACCAACTAGATGAAAAATAGAGTATTTGCTTAAAACTTATTCTTCTAGAGTAGAATTAGATGAAGATGTTTTGTTGTTTTGTAAGTTGTATGTTTCGTATATATTTGTTTGTGTGTTGTTCTGTACTACTACATATAAGGTCCTCATAGGTCTTGTAGATATTGTAGATGATTTTGACAACATAGGTAGTTTCAATTGGGTTGAAGCCATCCATGAATTTATGGCTCCACAATTACTTACTATTGAAGATTTATGTTCATCTACTAATACAGTTGCGCAGAACAGCCGAATTCCATACCTAAAGAGATTCGCCGACCTTCTGGCTGTAAGTTCCTTCTTACTAATTTATTTTGTCTTTTATATTTACATAAGTATGTTACACTTTGGATATGAGCAGACTTGGTTTCTGGAACATGTCCCAATCCAGAGACCATCCAATACCGAAGGGCCACGAATAAATAGGTGGTGGGCAACTCCTTCACATATTAGCAAGGTGAGGAATTTATTGGATCAAGTCTTACCTGAATAGGTAAATAGAAGACCACAACTTAACATTTTTTCGTTTTCGTTATCTAAAAAATTATTGATTTTTTGATAGGTTATTATTGATCTAGTTTGTACCCATAGTGAAATTATTCTTCTTGATAAGGTTGACTATTATATTGAAAATACTCCCCATCCAATAGAGACATCGTCATCACAAACTATACAAGAAAAATACCCTACTACTCAATGTCATGAGTGTTTAGTTTATCAGAGACAACTCAAAGATTTAAAAATGGAAAACATGACACTATCTGAAAGGGTAAAAGAACTAATTGAAATTTTAGGAAGAGAAGGTATGGAGGCTGGATCAAATAAACCTGAAGTTGATCCTCAACCTCAACCGGAACCAATTTCCACCAGAACAAGACAGCGAGAAAAAACCCGCTATGATTACAGGGATACTCCTGTTGATAAATTGGTATCTCAAAGGAAAAGAAAAAAGACAGAAATTTGTGATGTTGAGGTATTAGAAGGGCAACCTGAGAAAAATGTAAATGAAGCAGAAGTTTCTGGGAAGAAGGGAAAACAAATAATTAGTATAAATGAATTACATGTGAGGGATACTATCTATATTGTGGAAGAAGAATATGAAGAAGATCTTGAGAGGAAGGAAGCAAGAATTGATAAACTTAACCAAATGAGAATGGAAGCCATTGTGATAAGTCAGAATACAAAGAAAATTAATTTTTGTTAATTTTTTTAAATTACTAATCTATTTTTTTTTATTATAGTATGTCAAGAAAAAATATAAGACATCAAAGAAGCAAAAATAAGATGCTGATGTGACCTACTTGCTAAAAAGTTTAGAAAAAATAAAGTATGGTAGTTACATCCACCATTACATTCGAAAATTTTGTTACAATAATATAGAAAGTGCAAATGTGTATTTACCATTAAATTTTTTTGTAGGCCTATTACAGGTTATGTTTGGGAGGAAGGTCTTTTTTCATTAACTTTGAATTCTTTATACTCTAGAGTTAATGGATCTGTTTTCACAGTTGGGGAGGTTATAGATACATTTTCTTCAATTCTTTTTAGGGGGGTCTCCTCCTCATCTAGGTCATATAACAAGTCTGTGTATTGCTCATCTGGGTTAATTGTAAGGAATTTAAATTATCTTGTAGCCTGACGATTTAAAATGTTATACTAAATTTTTAAATATTTTTCTCTATACACAATTACAGTCAGCATTAAGAATGTCGAGGAAGACCGCCACGACACAAATCATAAATACGGACATGAATGATGGAGAGGTTAGATATATTTTTATACCTCTAAATATTGACCAAACTCACTTTCACCTGTTGTGTATTGACACAAAAGCAATGACTTTCAATCATTACAACTCTCATTTATATGAAGGAAGATCAAAAGCTAATTTTGAAGCAGTTGTGAGTAGATAATTTTTTTAAATACAAATATTCCATCCATTGTATCTGTAAATGAATAGTTATGTTAACTTAATCATTGTGTAATAATAGGTATCCGAATTTAAAGGATATTCATCTAAGAACCTTGCGGCAATTCATCCTTGTTTACAAGCTTATTACCCTATCGACAACTGGATTTCTATTACAACTGATTGTCCCCAACAAGTAGCAAGGTACTAAAAGAAAAATACTAAACGTGAAATTTTACTTTTGAATTGAAATATTAAATTTGTCATGGTATTTTTACAGCAATGATAGTGCATTCTTTGTGATGCAATACATGAGATGTCTACTGTATGCTAAGAAGATGAACTTCAGACAAACAGACATGACAAAATTCAGAATAGATGTCTCAGTGTCAATTTTAAGGGATGAGTTCTTCATAATGTAATCTAAGAAAACTTACGGTGGGAGTATGACAATACATTTTTGTATTTGAGTTAATTATGAATTTTATTAATTTGTAAATGATACTGCATTCCATACATCAACAATGACTATAATTTTGATATATTGTTGAATATATTCTTGAATCTAACAATACAATGGTTTGGTTTTGATGTTGTGAAATTGAATGGAATGGAAGGGGATCTTTTTTTTATCTGGCAGGTTTATATTCCATATTGTTGAATTTTGTTTAAACTTCCAATACCACCTTATTCAAAATACAGGACCATGGTGTCGATGCGATTTAAATTTCCAACACCACCTATCTCTGCCAGGTTAAATCTCCATGTTGGAAATTTGAATCCCAAGACCTCGGTGGTATTGGGATTTTAATCCCAGGGCTTCGAAGGTGCTGGGATTGAAATCCCAGGAACACAGTGGTCCTGAGATTTAGATTTCCAGCAACATGTCCAATTTCAAACTGGTTCTGATCCAAAAAGTGGTGCTGGGTATTATATTCCAAGGAACACATTTATATTCTGGGATTTGAATTCCCAGCCTAGTAAAAAGTGGTGCTGGAATTTATATTTCCAGGAACACAGTGGTTCTAGGAATTATATTCCCAGGAACACAGTGGTCCTAGGATTTGGATTCTCAACACCATGTACAATATTTAGCTCGCCTAGAAAAATGTGGTACTAGGAATTATATTCCCAGGAACACAGTGGTCCTGACATTTGAATTTCCAGTACCACGTACAATATCCAGCACCATGTACAATAAGGTGGTGCTGGGATTTGACTTCCCAACACCACGTACAAAATCCAGATCGGCTAGAATAAGGTGGTGCTGGAAATTATAGTCCCAGGAACACAGTGGTCCTGGGATTTGGATTCCCAGCACCAAGTACAATATTCACCTCATTAAGAAAATGGTGGTGCTGGGAATTGTATTTCCAGGAACACAATGGTCCTGAGATTTGAATTCCCAGTTGGGATGTATACTGAAAAGTCTATCTTTTGTATGAACATCTTTATTTTGAAATAAGAATCACATGATCATTATTTGCATATTTTTATGACTATCCATATTGTCTAATACATTACATTGTAGATAACATGATGTGTGGTGTCACACGGGAGATCATGTTATCAGCTCCTTGTAAAGTATAAGTAAAGGCTCACAAACGAGATGACTTTGGACAAACCATCGAAATGGTTGTAGTGTGATTTGGTATTGATTTGTCTTGACCATAGAATCACACTGGTGCACTTTGTGTGTATTGAGACGGACCGACTTAGAGGTGATTCGATTTATTGCTGACTACATAATCGAATCGGACCTCAGATATTATTTTGTACATGCTCTTAATTCCGATATAATAACGGGCACATATACTTAGTATTCATCTCTTAGATTTACTAATGGGCGAGATTTATTGATTAAATCGATAGGCTCAGTAAGTTGGAAGATGATATTATTTATATGGTGTATCGTTGATTATAGGAGGAAACCGTGTCCTATATATTAGGATGATGATGTCCCCTTGAGGAGCTCATAAGGTTCATCATGTAAATCCTGCAGGTGGACTTGGTCCGGCATGATGAAAAGGTTGAGTGGTACTACTCATGGAGTTAGATGTTAATTAATTGATGTTCAGTAAATTAATTAATCGATGGACATTCGAGATCTTAAACACAGGGAGAAAATGTACAAATAATATATGGAGCCCATATTATCTTATGGGGGTTGGTGAGGTAGATCAATAATAATCCTTTAGTGGATTGGATTATCATTAATGGATCGGACTTATGTGGGCTTGATCCATGGGTGGCCTAGATCCAACTCCTCCTCAAGATCCCTAATGTAGCCTATTAACACCTCCTGAAGCTTAGATCCAATGGATAGAAACAAAACTCTAGATCCAAAGGTAGAGATTAAATCTCTAGATCCGACGGTTGAGATTAAATCCCTAGAACCAATGGTGGAGATTAAAAGGAGGCTTATCCCTAACTCTATAAAAGGAGAACAAGGGGTTGGCGTGGAGAATGAATTGAGAGAAGCTAGGGTTTTTGGAGTTGGCGACAAGAGCTTGGAGCTAGGGTTTTGGCTTGGCGGCACCTAATAAGGAAAGTTTTTCCTTGTCTACTCCTCCATTGTGAAGGGTTTTGCTTATCGTTGATCTGTGAGGGAAAACTTCGCTTTCTACTTCACTTTGGTCGTTTGTTCATGGCGATCCCCTCGATGTCCATGGATTAAAAAAAAATTTAATCCTAGACAAAAAGGATTGCCCAAAACAACCAAGTCATCATCGTGCTATTCGTTTAGAGAGGTCACTTGAACAAACTAGTTGTTCAAGCGACCATCCTCTATTCTACGAGTAGCCGTGGAATAGACAATGTCCGAATCGCCGATTTTTATGTTTATGCTCGGGATCCAAGTATTATTTAGTCATTTACAGATTTATAACATGCTTATAATTGAAAAACAAATACAAGCAATAAACAAAAGAGAAAAGAGAATAGATATACCTCTTGATCTTCTAATGTATGACCTTCCTCTTTTCGAACGTCGTGTGGGCGACGCTCTACCAAAAGTCGAAGCTCCTAGATCGCAAATCTTCCTTCCTTGCTCATCCAAAGCAAGAGGAAGAATAGAAACAAGGTTCATCTCCTTTTTATAGCCAACCAACAAGCAACAAAAGAAATGCTTGCCGCCGGCCAACAAGGAGAAGGAGATAATGGTGGAAACGGCTCAAACACCAAGGGAAAACCCTATATCTTGTTTCCACCAACTAAGGAGAAGGATAAGGGGTCTTTGGATGCCGTCCAAGGGCTGGGATAGGGTTGTGGGCGCCTGCCACCAAAGGATAGGAAGAAGAAACCAAACTACTTCCTTATTTGGTGCCACCCATGCCTCCTAAACCCTAAGCTTCCAAACCCTAATCCTAGCTTTCCTTATTGCTGGCCATGGAAGAGGGGAAGAAGAATTGTCACGCCCCGAGGGAGTCCCCGCCAGACGAAAATCCGACAGCATCTCCCCTGTACGGGTGACAATACCAATTTTTATACAAGGCCTACACGGCCACTATACATCGGTCAACACGACCGGAATCATACCACATCACACGCAGATAATAATAAGGCCTCAGGCCAACAAATCTAGGTAAACAAAAGTCTACTCTAACTAGACTTACCCCTTCTGCCATCTGGGCAGGAATACTCAAACGAAATCCAATCGAAATAAAAATCCGATCAAAGGTCCCTAAGGACATACCAAAACATCCACAGGTACAAATATCCAACTCCAGTCCTAAACATATATTCTAATCCAAATACCCAAAAACCGTAAACACAAATAACAAAATACACTTCCACGACGAGGGGGTTTGGCAGCTGGACTCTCCTGATAGCTTCATCCTGAAATAGATATAATCAACGGGGTGAGTTCAAAGAACTCTGTATAGTAGATATGAATAGCGAAATAGCTAACAATACTAATCATGCCAAGATCATCATATATATGGTAAGCAAGAAATAAATGCAAAAGGATCACTCACTGAGTCTCTACCGATATAGGAGCACGTGCCTACTATAAGAGATAAAGTCATCACATATATAAGAATATGAATCAGATGCATGCAATCGATCATATGCAACATCCAAGGCATCAATACAATAATGCAAAGAAATACAATACAAATGCAATCCGCGAAAATGCATGTCGTAAATGGCATGGTCACCCTGACGTCATCGGCCGCCTCACGCAATGGTGAAGCCAGTGGGTAGGGCTATGATGTGCACTCTGCCATCACTGCTCTGGTGGCCAGAGTGGGGGATCTTTGTCGGAGTACACCTATCCTCCCGCCCCAAACATAGTGGGGAGCTAAGCTCTCATCTCCGGTGTCATAGGCGGAGGAGGGATCTCGCCCTACCACGCGCTCGCGCTACTACCCGAGCGGTCATGAGTTGACAGAGCAGCTGCACACACCCTCCCGATGTACCACTAACCCATGAGTGGCGGTGTGTGCGAGCCGTAACAAGCTGCGGGCTCAGCAATAATGGAACCCGTCCGGCCCGATCGCAATCATGCAAGATGGTAGATACTAAAGCATGTAAATCCAACTACAAATATCCATCCGAATAATATGCAAAGTCAATAAGTGCATATAATCGATCCAAGCAACCATGATCCAAATAACACGGGGAAGATATAATCATATCGATCAAATGCATGTAGCAAATAGGCACTAAGCATACTACCGTATATAAACATGAAAGTATTGCATGCTATTCTAACTAACATATCAACTTGACTATATCTAAAAGATAAGTCAAAGTACCCGCCTGAATATATACCCGCAAAAATGAACCAAATCGTCACGACCGGGACACGCCTCGTGGCCAAACTCGTATAAGCATGACTATAGTCACAAAAATACAATTCACCGACAAATCGAATAACAAATCGATTTCCTTCATATCCCAATTAACCCAAACTATTTCCAATTTTCCTTATCCACAAACAATCCATACAATTAATTTAGCCCAAATCCCATATCCTCCGAATACCATACCGATCAACCAATAACACCGGAATCGGCCCAAATCGACCAATCAAGCTCACGCCCTAAGAATTCCATCCACCAATCCTTCCTCAAACACGATCCAACACTTGGATCCCACAACTGGCACTCTGATCCACTTACAACCCTTCACAGCCAACCAACTGTATTTACAACCACATCGACACCCAATAAAACCTCACCACCCTCTCCACCTGTTAAAACCCTAAATCACCGATCAAACTGAGTGAAGGAAAATCTCACCTTAAACCTAAATCCCGTCCAAACCAAGGGAGAGGAGCAGAGCTTACCGTAGTTGGAAATCTTAAGCGATATCCTTCCCAAATCTTTGTTCACCGAAATTCCTCTTCGCCCTAGCACCCACACGGCCACGCGACCCCCTATATCCGGTGGAAAGAGCTGCCGCGCAGATGGAAGAGGAGCCGGAGGATGTCGCGAATGGGCGGCTGTCGCTCTGCGGCGCGGCGACACTGTCGCCGCCAATGCTAAGCGACGGCGAACAATAACATCGGCGGGCTCGACGACGGATGACGGCGAAAATCCTGTGGCCGTGGAGGCCGGCGCGCGTCGTCGGTGGCAGAGGAGGCCGGCGGCCTGGCCACCGGGAAGGGTGGCGGTCAGAGCTGCTGTCGGTGGACGCGAAGAGAAGGCGGCGCTTACGCGACGCGGAGGTAGAGGGAAGCGCGAGAGAACTGCCGGCGGCGGAGAGGGGGTCGCGAGAAGAAGCGGGAAAAAGATAGAAAATAGAAAAATTAGGTTTTACCATCACGTATTTATTCCTTTAAATAGACCCTCTAAAGCCTATTTACTTTATCCTCAGTAAAAATCTAAATCTGCAGTCCGTTTAAATCGAAAAATTCCTAAAATTCCTAAAAATCTAAAATAATCCCTAGGATTATTTCCCAAATTCAGCCATTAAATTTCGTATTTTAATTTGATATTTTACATTCTCACTAATAAAAATTTGGTCCCCAAATTTCCTACTCAAATATATTAAGTACGAGATGTCCCAACAACCATCTCAAGCATCTGGAGACAAGTCACACCTCAAGTGACTAAGTGGGGTTTCTGTTATCCCTTAAAATCAAATCACACTTGCTTCTAGTAGCTTTTCCAGAGTATTAATTGTATCTTCTTATCGACCATCTATCATAAGTATCTAACTGTACCCGAGTGGAGCTCTATATCCGTGACCTGTTAAAGACTTTACCATAATCCTAAGGTAAATCCTGAATCGCTATCGCATACGATACTCAAAGATCCTCCATGAACTGGAAATCGCCACAATATAACCTATCCAGCGATCCAACAAACTCCTCGTATGGATCGAATGAAAATGAGCGGACTTAACTAATCATACTAAGTCCTTTCCGAATTCGAATAATCTCCCAACACCGCCCATCATACTATGCTTTCACGTCCATCTCTGCATGTAACCTTCCTGATTATTTATATACCACCTTTACTAGTTGACACACTGCACACCAGACTGCACAATCAACTATGTCCTGCATGTCGTTCCACCATGGAGAACGTTTCAACACTTACTATTTTCCGAATACAATCCGATACATCGCAACATATAGAACCTATTGCAATCTTCAAATGATACTTATCAAAATATCGCGCTAAGCCTCATGGCTCTCGGAGTAATGCCAAAGGCACTACTTACAGGCAACGACATGCTACCACAACCGGGACTCTTAGACAGTCAAGATGTCAGGTAGCTATCTAGCCACCTACGACATACAAATTCCACTATCACTAATTCCGAACCGGTAGAGCAAGAGTACTACTCTATGGTAAATGCTCTCTAACATCACAACAGAATCTATCTGTTGTTCCCGAATCAATAATAACTCTTCCAAATTCAAATGCAACTACACGGTAGCTAGCTAAAACCTCATAAGCATATCCTGCTCCACCTCTACAAAACAACATAATATTTGCTAAGTCCACGTCATATATATATATGACAACCCATCTCGGTTCCTCATTTACGTAACCATGGGATACGTCTCAATCAACTAAAAGCGAACGCTCCATTCTCTGAAACATTGCATTCGCATACAATACCCTTCCTTCCACCCGAGAATGATCAAACAACTCTGGTGTAAAAGTCAACCATCGTCTGAGCCCTGAAACTAGTTTCACAAGCTTCAGACTAAATAAATTCCATTACCCGTCAGCGGTGTAATACCACTAGAGCATCCTATCCATATCTATGGTAATAATAAATCAAATCAATACCAGAAAATCATCATTTACAGTGGCCGAGTGCTCAACTCCAACTGCCACCATCACAAATGATCCAATCGTGTCCAGAATACACGATTTCCCAAATCCCTGGACGACTAAGTCGTCATAAGTCAAACAAGATAATCAAACCTCGTACAATTCATACCAAGTATGTAATTGTCATCGCTATACAACTGCATCCTCTTTACTCTAGGTTGATGATATAACAATCATCACAACGACCATGATAATTGTATGACACCATGTCACTACAATATCAACCCATCAATCATAAATCAATCCTAGAGTATATATAGGTATCCTATAGCTGATCTAAATAGATCATATATCCACAATGAAGGATATTCATTTCCTTCCACAGCTACCGCATTCTATCATCGATAATCGATGCATAACCTCAAAGGTTCATCTCTCTTTTAACAAAGAGTTCCGGATCTTCTCTAGAAAAATATTGGGACAGATAAATGTCCCCTCCAACACCTCCTATAATAAGGTAAAACGATCTTTCATCGTCTTGACCAGTGTAAGTATACACGCCTTATCCATAACCAAATCACTATAGTAGGGACTGATATTTTCTGAGGGTTTACTCCTTGACCTTCAAATGGATGACTAGCAGGCCATATTCATAGCTTCCTAATTCGACATCAGTCGACACCTCTAAAGAATCCGTACCTCTGAAATCATCATTAGATCCCTCAAGGTCAATATGTTATCGATCTCATCCCCGACCATGAGTAGGGACAATTTCACTAAGTCAATAGTTTTCCTAACCACTAAAGTACCGTAATTACTAAAGACAATACTTTTCCTATAGCTCAGAGATATCCTTCAGCTCGCCTGGTCCCAAAGCACGAGAACTCCCAAAAATCCAAGGAAAATAAAATCCTCGAAACACTAAACCCGCAAACCAAAACCGCAAACCAATAAATTGTCACGTCCTAGGGGCATATCCGTCATCCAAATGACAAGGGAGCCCCTTAGTGACAATATCCAGAATCCATAGACCAAATCTGGTAAAAACCTCGAAATAATTATAGAAATATAAGTATTTCAATAACTGCATGCATGCACGACTAAACATATATCCATTAAAGTAAAATAGTTTTATGACATCAAATCAAATTGCGACCAAAAAAATCCAAAGTGCATAATAAAATGCAACACCGATAAAGTAAATAAAGCGGCATCCCGACGATGCAGGGAGATAAGCACGGCAAGGAACTCTGGCGACACAGGGTAGATCAACAAAGACGTCCTCCATTGATTAACCTAGAGGATAAGTGAGGAGGGGTAAGTACAATCACTCGTGGATGTATAGACAATAGTGCATAATCATAATGCACGTAATGGAAGTCACAGGAACAAGCTAGAGTAACCCAACCCTCAGTACCAATATCGGTCTATCACTATCGTGATCTACAAATATACTCGCATACACAACCAACTGCAACAGCGGTGCACATCCGAATACCAGCGATAAAATCTCGTGGCTCTCACAAAAAGGAAACTATCTATGAGCTACCTCGAGCGTAACCCATGGACCGACAATGATCGATAGCACGGTCTGCACGCGACTATATGCTACCACGAATGAGACTCGTGAATGAGGCGGGTTGTATATAAATATCTAATTATCATTGCGGCATTAGCATACTATCACCAATAGGTTGCGTGAGCAGTCGATTATCCTAGGTTGTTAAACCTAGGGTTATCCAATATATCTAGCATAGAACATCTATCAAAATCGATAAGGATCATCGATCTACAATTAAGCCCCTTGAGGCGATCAAGCGAGGGTTTCAACACCTCTAATACCAAACGTTTACCAAAGTCGGTAAAGATCATCAACTTATAAATAAATAAGTCTAGATGATTAAATCTAGCCTTCCAACCCTTCCAACATGATCGGTATCAAGGTCGATCAAAATCATAAGTCCACTAATAATCGCGTCGAGACAATTAATCATAGGGTTTCGTCCCAACTAACAGGAAACGCCTATCAAAGCCAATAAAGGCCACAAATCTACTATCAAGCCCTTCAAGAGGGTTAATCCCAAATTATATCGTCCTACCAGCTCAATCATGCATGCTACAACATACCACGAACAGATCTCGTGGTTACTTAACCTGTAAAGTAGCTATCTAGCTACAGACGTCATCCAAATCCGATTATTACCAACTCCGAACGAATAACGCAAGAATATATCTTGCAGTAGATTATCTCAACCATGCATGAGAGACCACATGTATACAAAGCACCTACCTATAGAGAGACTCTACTGCAGACTCTCTCTCTCAACCAAGAATGGGAGATATAGTAAGGATTAATCGCATCCTAATCATTCGACCTCCGATCACCATATCACTGAAACAGTAAATGGGTAATCACATATACCAATATGCACATCCGGATCATTACGCCTAGGGTTCCAACACCTAGGGTTCCACTAATGTTGTTTCATTTCAGAGATCCGCTCATACAGAATAACCTTATCTAAGTTATTCTATCTCTACTGGTCTTAATCATGGTATCCACCGCAAAAACACATAACACGCGGTCTAATAAACGACAGCATAATCATACTAATGGCAATCAATAGCCGAAATGAATTAGGGTATAGCTAAAGGGTCATGCCAGACAAAATCAAGGCAATACTAGATAAAGCATCAGATGCTTATATATACTCTAAACTACATAAGCTGTAATCATGTCATCATGCACTAGGATCTAAAGAGTCAAAGAACCTCTATATATACCTTCTACGAATTTATCCATCTTATTCATATTATTCAACTAGTCTAATAATCCTAATACTAGTCAAATCCTAAGTGGTAAACATCTACCAATAATATCTAATCATTTTTTATCACAATGATAACAAGCTACGTATAACAGTAATAGCAATTTATAACCAAATGCTATCTATAAACCAGCAACTTAAAAATCTAACAGTCCAATAGATATCAGGTTAAAACAATCCTAGATAAAACATGATATCACCGCATAACCAAATATAACCAATATAATATGCACTAAATCTAGAAAATTTTCTAGAATGTATTTACCTGTTAGCTGTCTGGAGATGTCCTGTCGCCACCAAATCCCCCATATTGACCTCGTCAATAATACCTCGAATTTCCGAAACATAAAAATCGTCGGAAATCCGTACAACTCCGAAAATACCCAGTTAACCTGCCAAACTTGGCGAACTCCATAACCCAAAGACCCTAAGGAACTCGGAAACCTACGCTCTGATCGATGCGAATAAATTGTCACGCCCAGGAGTCCCGCGCGAAAATCCGGCGTCTCCTGTGCGGTGTGATACCAATTTATACAAGGCCTACACTGCCACTATACATCGATCAACACGGCCAGGAATCATACCACATCACACGCAGATAATAATAAGGCCTCAGGCCAACAAATCTAGGTAAACAAAAGTCTACTCTAACTAGACTTACCCCTTCTGCCATCTGGGCAGGAATACTCAACCGAAATCCAATCGAAATAAAAATCCGATCAAAGGTCCCTAAGGACATACCAAAACATCCACAGGTACAAATATCCAACTCCAGTCCTAAACATATATTCTAATCCAAATACCCAAAAACCGTAAACACAAATAACAAAATACACTTCCACGACGAGGGTTTGGCGGTGGACTCTCCGATAGCGTCACGAAATAGATATAATCAGCAAGGTGAGTTGAAGAACTCTGCGGGTATAGTAGATATGAATAGCAAGAAATAGCTAACAATACTAATCATGCGATCTGATCTCATATATATGGTAAGCAAGAAATAAATGCAAGGGACTCACGAGTCTCCTAACGATATAGGAGCATGTGCCCTACTATAAGAGATAAAGTCATCACATAGCTAAGAATATGAATCCTGTAGGCCTGGCAATCATATGCAACATCCAAGGCAGCAAGACAATAATGCCGCAAACACAATACAAATGCAATCCGTGCGAAAATGCATGTCGGGCAAATGACATGGTCACCTGACGTCGGTCGAGCCTCACACTGATGGTGAGCCAGGAGTGGGTAGGGCTATGACAATATGCACTCTGCCATCACGCTCTGGTGGCCAGAGTGGACGGGATCTTTGTCGAGTACACCTATCCTCCTGCCCCAAACATAGTGGGAGCTAAGCTCTCATCTCCGGTGTCATAGGCGGAGGAGGGATCTCGCCACGCTACCACGCCATCGCTACCCGTGGCGGTCGGTGAGCTTAGAGCAATGCACACACCCTCGATGTACCACTAACCCGTGAGTGGCGGTGTGTGCGAGCCGTATAATGTAACTGCGGGCTCAACAATAATGGAACCCGTCCGGCGATGCAATCATGCAAGATGGTGCATGATACTAAAGCATGTAAATCCAACTACAAATATCCATCCGAATACTATGCAAAATCACTAAGTGCATATAACTAATCCAAGCAACCATGATCCAAATAAAACAGGGAAGATATAATCATCATGCGATCAAATGCATGTAGCAAATAGGCACTAAGCATACTAGGCATATAAACATGAAAAGTATTGCATGCTATTCTAACTAACATATCAACTTGACTATATCTAAAAGATAAGTCAGTACGCACTGAATATATACCGCGAGAATGAACCAAATCGTCACGTGGGGACGCCGTGGCCAGAAACACTGCATAAGCATGACTATAGTCAAGCACAAAAATACATTCACCGACAAATCGAATAACAAATCGATTTCCTTCATATCCCAATTAACCCAAACTATTTCCAATTTTCCTTATCCACAAACAATCCATACAATTAATTTAGCCCAAATCCCATATCCTCCGAATACCATACCGATCGGCGAATAACAGGAATCAGCCCAAATCGACCCAATCAAGCTCACGCCTAAGAATTCCATCCACAACCAATCCTTCCCTCTCAAACACGATCAACACTTGGATCCACAACTTGGCACCTCTGATCCACTTACTGACCCTTCACACCCAACCAAGCGTATTTACAACCACATCGACACCCAATAAAACCTCACCACCCTCTCCACCTGTTAAAACCCTAAATCAATCAAAGTGAGTGAAGGAAAATCTCACCTTAAACCTAAATCCCGTCGAACCAAGGAGAGGAGAGCTTACCGGTAGTTGGAAATCTTACCTGATCCTTCCCAAATCTTTGTTCACCGAAATTCCTCTTCTTGCCTAGCAACACGGTTACCGCTGACCCCCTATATCGGGTGGAAAGAGCTGCGGCGGCGAAGTGGAAGAGGAGCCGGGCGGAGGATGTCGCGAATGGGGCGTGTGCGTCTCTGCGGCGGCGACAGTGGCGCCGTATCGCCAATGCTAAGGCGACAATAACATCGGCCAGCGGGCTCGGCAGATGGACGGCGAAAATCCTGTGGCCGTGGAGGCCGGCGCGCGTCGTCGGTGGCAGAGGAGGCCGGCGGCCTGGCCACCGGGAAGGGTGGCGGTCAGAGCTGCTGTCGGTGGACGCGAAGAGAAGGCGGCGCTTGCGCGACGCGGAGGTAGAGGGAAGCGCGAGAGAACTGCCGGCGAAGGAGATGGGGTCGCGAGAAGAACTGTCGGATGCGGCGGGGAAAAAGATAGAAAATAGAAAAATTAGGTTTTACCATCGCGTATTTATTCCCTTTAAATAGACCCCTCTAAAGCCTATTTACTTTATCCCCGTAAAAATCTCGTACGGAGTCCGTTTAAATCCAGAAAAATTCCTAAAATTCCCTAAAAATCTCGAAAATAATCCCTAGGATTATTTCCCCGAAATTCTGGCCATTAAATTTCGTATTTTAATTTCAGTATTTTACAAGAATAGGATGAGCTCATGCCAAGGTAGAGAAGAGAAGAATAGGGGTCAACCAACCTTTGGAAGAAGAAAGAACACCTCCTTGAGTTGCCGCCCACTCTAATCCCCAAAACCCTAACCCTAGCCACCACTCCCTAGCCACCACTCCCAATCCTAATCTAATTAGGATTGGTTGCCGCCCAAGGGACAAACCCTAATCCCCTCATCCATCCTTAGCCTTGCCGCCCACTTATTAATCTCTATTTATAGAGTTGGGCTCAAGGCTTGATTTAATCTCCTCCATTGGTTCTAGGGATTCAATCTCAACCGTCGGATCTAGAGATTTAATCTCAACCGTCGGATCTAGAGATTTAATCTCCACCATTGGATCTAGTATTTTGTTTCTATCCTTTGGATCTAAGCTTCATGAGGTGTTAATAGGCTACATTAGGGACCATGAGGAGGAGTTGGGACTTGGCCACCCATGGATCAAGCCCACATAAAGTCCGATCCACTAATGATGATCCAATCCACTAAAGGTTCATCATTGATCTACCTCACCTACCCCCATATGATAATATGTGCTCCATATATTATTTGTACATTTTCTTCCCGTGTTTAAGATATCGAATGTCCGTCGATTAATTAATTTACTGATCATTAATTAATCAACATCTAACTCATTGAGTAGTACCACTCAACCTTTTCATCATGCCGTACCAAGTCCACCTGCAGGGTTTACATGATGAATCTTATGAGCTCCTCAAGGGAACATCATCATCCTAATATATAGGACACGATTTCCTCTTATAATCAAAGGCACACCATATAAATAATATCATCTCCCAACTTACCGAGCCTATCGATTTAATCTATAAATCTCGCCCATTTATAAATCAAAGAGATGACTACTAAGTATATGTGCCCGTTATTATATCAGGATTAAGAGCATGTACTAAATAATATCTGAGGTCCGATTCCATTATGTAGTCAGCAATAAATCGAATCACCTCTATGTCGGTCCTGCTCAATACACACAAAGTGCACTAGTGTGATTCTATGGTCAAGACAAACCAACACCAAATCACACTACAACCATTCCGATGGTTTGTCCAAAGTCATCTCGGTTGTGAGCCTTTAGTTATACTTTACAAGAAGCTAATAACATGATCTCCCATGTGACACCACACACCATGTTATCTACAATGTAACGTATTAGACAATATGCATAAAAATATGCAAACAATGATCATGTGATTCTTATTTCAAAAATAAAGATGTTCATAGAAAAGATACTTTTCAGTATACATCCCTACAATCTCCCACTTATACTAAAAGACTATGCTGTCCTCATACTGCCATACATCTGATTCCCCTTTCCTCCACATGGCTATCAAAGCTCTCACCAGAAGGGCCTTAGTGAAAAGGGTCTACCAGGTCATCCTCTGATGCAATCTAGGCGATAGCAACTTCTACCTCCTTTACGATTTCTCGTATCAGGTGGTACTTACGCTCTGTGTTTACTCTCCTTATGGGCTCGTGGTTCCTTCGAGTTTGCAACTGCACCATTATTATCACAATAAATTGCGATAGTTCTGGGCAAACCAGGAATCACATCCAAGTCCATCAGGAAGTTCCTGAGCCACACAGCTTCTTTGGTCGCCTCAGAGGCGGCCACACACTCAGCTTCCATGGTGGAGTCCGCCACGCATTTCTGCTGGACACTCCTCCATACAATGGCTCCATCTCCCAAAGTAAACACAAAACTTGAGGTAGACTTACTGTCATCCCTATCTGATTGGAAGTCAGAATCTGTGTAACCCACAGAGAGTAATTGGTCTGCTTGGTAAACTAGCATATAATCTCTAGTCCTTCTCAGTCACTTCAATATATGCTTTACCGCAGTCCAATGTCTCTGTCCTGGATTACTCTGATATCTGCTGTCCATGCCCATGGCATAGCAGATATCTAGTCTCGTACAAAGCATCGTATACATGAGGCTTCCTACTACCGAAGCATAAGGAACCGTCTTCATCTCCTCTATCTCCTCAAATGATCTAGGACACATCTCCTTAGATAAAGGAACTCCATGCCTGAAAGGTAGAAAACCCTTCTTGGAGTTTTGCATGCTAAAACGCTCCATAATCGTGTCTATGTATGAAGCTTGGGATAAGCACAACATCCTTTTCTTGCGATCCCTTATAACCTTGATCCCAAGGATGTGTCCTACCTCTCCCAAGTCCTTTATATCAAACTGTTTGGACAACCATACCCTTACGTCTGATAACACCTTGATATTATTGCCAATCAACAAAATATCATCTACGTATAGTACAAGAAATACCACTACATTTCCATCACATCTCTTGTATACACAATACTCATCCAGACTTTGAATAAATCCATAAGACTGGATTACCTCATCAAAGTGGATGTTCCAAGACCTTGAAGCTTGTTTCAATCCATAAATGGACTGATTAAGCTTACATACAAGATGCTCTTTGCCCTTAGCAATGAATCCCTATGGTTGCTTCATATATATGTTTTCCTCAAGACTTCCATTAAGAAAAGTTGTCTCGACATCCATCTGCCACACCTCATAATCCATATGAGCTGTTATGCATAAGAGAATCCGGATAGACTTAAGCATGACTACCGGCGAAAAGGTCTCCTCATAATCGATACTCTTTTTCTGAGTGTACCCCTTCGCAACAAGCCTCGCTTTGAAGGTCTCAACCTTCCCATCTATTCCTCTCTTTCCCTTGTAGATCCACTTGCATCCAATGGTTTTTACACCATCGGGTGGTTCTACTAGCTCCCAGACCTGATTCGAATCCATAGATTCAATCTCAGCATTCATTGCACTTTGCCAAGATACTGCGTCTTTATCTTGGATTGTCTCGTTATATGTCCAGAGATCAGGTTCATATTCACCAGGGACCAAATCAGAAGATTCTCCCAAGAACATGAATCTATCAGGATGTCTCACAACCCTCCCACTACGACGAGGTATCACCTGTATTTCTTCTGTGACACGCGGTGCAATGACATGTGGTATATCCTCTTGTACCGGTGGTACTAAAGAAGTGACTTACCCTTTTAACTCCTCCAGAACAATTTTACTCTTGGGATTGTGGCTCATCACATAGTCTTCCTCTAGAAAGCTGGCATTCGTGCTAACGATCACCCTCTGATCTCTAGGACTATAAAACAATTCACCCTTCGTTCCCCTGGGATAGCCAACGAACATGCATACTTCTGTACGAGGTTCCAACATACCAGCATCTGCCTTCAACACATGTGCTGGACTCCCCCATATCCGAATATGTCTTAAACTAGGCTTTTGCCTAGTCCACAACTCTGTGGGAGTAGAAGACACTGATTTAGATGGAACTAAGTTCAGAATGTACACCGCCGTATCTAGAGCATATTCCCAGAACGAATCTGGCAACTCAGAATAACTCATCATCGATCTAACCATTTCCATAAGAGTCTTATTCCTTCGCTCTGCTACACCGTTCTACTGGGGTGTTCCAGGTGCAGACAATTGGGATTGAATCCCAGCCTCTGATAAGTATTTCCCAAACTCTCCCAAGAGGTACTCACCACCACGATCAGATCGTAGTGTCTTGATACTTTTACCTTTACGTTTCTCCACATCAGCCTTGAATTCTTTGAACTTGTCAAAGCATTCAGACTTGCGGCGCATCAGGTAAATGTATCCATATCTTGAGTAATCGTCTATAAAAGAGACGAAATACTCAAAACCACCTCTAGCCTGGATAGACATAGGACCACACAAATCAGAATGAACCAATTCTAACACATCTTTGGCTCTATACCCTTTGGCCTTAAAAGGCCTCTTGGTCATTTTACCCTCCAATCAAGATTCGCAGGTTGGGAAATCTTCCACCACTAATGAACCCAAACGTCCATCAGCTATCAACCTTTGAATTCTGCTTAGGTTAATATGACCAAGCCTAAGATGCCAAAGATATGTTTGGTTCATCTTCGAAGGTTCTTTTCTTTTATTGGAATTATAAGATGAGTTATTAACTTCAATTTGCATCGTGGGAGGTTTTGGTTCAAGTGTGCACAAATTTCCTATCAATGCACCCGAACAGATAATGTCCCTATTCCTTCTTATAACAACTCTGTCATTAAAAGAAATAGAATATCCATCCATAAACAATTTAGAAATCGAAATTAAATTCTTTCTAAATAAGGGCACATAAAGGCAATTCTTAAGAACCAAAAGTTTATTTTTCTCAAAAGATAAATGAACATCTCCCCCTCAGCCAGTCGTCTGATTTCCTGGAATCCCTGCAAAGTATTGCAGACATGATCAGTGGCTCCCGTATCTACACACCAGGTGTCGATAGATAACACCGCTAAACATGTTTCAACGACTAGACCAAAAGATATACCTTTGTTCTTGCGGTTGGGGCAGTCCTTCTTCCAGTGTCCAGTCTGCTTATAAGTGAAGCACTTGCCTTTCGGCTTCTTCACTCCTCCCTGAGTACCTCCCACCGCCTTCGCCCCGGTTTGTTTCTTCTTCTTCTTCTTGTCTTTCGGCTTAGAAGTAGAAACCTTCTGGGTCACCACGGCATGCGCCTGAGCACTCTGACGAAATAGTCCCTCTGCCGCCAGGAGTTCTGTCAGAAGTTCCGCCAACGAATACAACCTCTTATTCATGTTGTAGTTGAGGCGAAACTACTCAAAACTCCTAGGTAGAGATTGGAGTATGATATCAACCTGGGTTTCCCCATCGATCTCAGCTCCTAGGACCTCCAGCTCATTCAAATGAGTCATCATCTTGAGAACATGATCCCTCACAGGTGTTCCCTCGATCATGGTGGTCGTCATCAAGTTTCTCATGCCCTCTTGCCTCGCAGCCCGATTCTGGTGTCCGAAAAGTTCCTTGAGATTGAGCATCATATCATAAGGAGTGGACATGGCTTGATGTTGATGTTGCAGTACATTTGACATAGATGCCAAAATGTAACACCGCGCCATCTCATCGGCCTTGATCCACTTCTTATAGCTCTCTCTCTCCTTTTCCCCAGAATTATCTACAGACTTGAGAGGGCACTCTTTGAGGAGTACATATTTGTATTCCTCAGCAGTCAAGACAATGTCTAGATTCCTCTTCCAATCTACATAGTTGGGTCCAGTAAGTTTGTTCTCTTTCACTATCACAGCAAGTGGGTTGAAAGTCATTTTGAAAGAAAACCTAAGAATCACATAAATCAAAACATTAGATTTCAAAAAATTATTGATTCCTCAAACAATAAAATTTTAAAATCAACCAACACCTCAAAACACCGAGAATATCATATGTCACGATAGTGTGGACGTATACGAATTCTACATTTGTAAGAGGAGGTTTTACCCATTAATTTTACTATCCTGTCAACCTAACTTTTTGACAAGTAAAATTAATAGTTGGTTCCTCTTTGGCCCTACAAATAAAAGCAGTGACTCTGATGGGGAGGATACTTATATTTGTATCTAAGTGTTCATCATTACTCGGTACCAAGGTAATTATCTCGGGTTATGTGCCTTACGATGGGCAAGTACACACGCTCCTTAATAATTTTCTATAACCATATTTGACCTAGTGATCCGCAAACAAACCCACCGATATGGAGGAAGGCACTCAGAGCCAATGCGCAAGTTTGTTTGCATCACTTGTCAAATCGTAATGTAGGCCGTGGGAATTTATAAAAATATCCCTCTCCCACTTTGTAATTTGAAATTGAGGAATTTTCCTAGCCTACGACATGCATATCAAACAAAAAACAATAAATATGAAAAATAAATTATTTTCCAATTATTATGGCTTTTGCCTTCAATATGACTCCCGTCACATCGCCATCTCGTCTCCTCCTTGAGGAGCTCATAAGGTTCATCATGTAAACCCTGCAGGTGGACTTGGTCCGACATAATGAAAAGGTTGAGTGGTACTACTCATGGAGTTAGATGTTGATTAATTAATGGTCAGTAAATTAATTAATCAATAGACATTCGAGATCTTAAACACGGGGAGAAAATGTACAAATAATATATGGAGCCCATATTATCTTATGGGGGTTGGTGAGGTAGATCAATGATAATCCTTTAGTGGATTGGATTATCATTAATGGATCGGACTTTATGTGGGCTTGATCCATGGGTGGCCAAGATCCAACTCCTCCTCATGGTCCCTAATGTAGCCTATTAACACCTCATGAAGCTTTGATCCAATGGATAGAACCAAAACTCTAGATCTAAAGGTAGAGATTAAATCTCTAGATCCGATGGTTGAGATTAAAACTCTAGATCCGACGGTTGAGATTAAATCCCTAGAACCAATGGTAGAGATTAAAAGGAGGCTTATCCCTAACTCTATAAAAGGAGAACAAGGGGTTGGCGTGGAGAATGAATTAAGAGAAGCTAGGGTTTTTGGAGTTGGCGGCAAGAGCTTGGAGCTAGGGTTTGGGCTTGGCGGCACCTAATAAGGAAAGTTTTTCCTTGTCTACTCCTCCATTGTGAAGGGTTTTGCTTATCATTGATCCGTGAGGGGAAACTTCGCTTCCCACTTCACTTTGGTCGTTTGTTCATGGCGATCCCCTCGATGTCCACGGATTAAAAAAAAATAATTCTAGACAAAAAGGATTGCCCAAAACAACCAAGTCATCGTCGTGCTATTCGTTTAGGGGTCGGCCAACCTTTGGAAGAAGAAGGAACACCTCCTTGAGTTGCCGCCCACTCTAATCCCCAAAACCCTAACCCTAGCCACCACTCCCAATCCTAATCTAATTAGGATTGGTTGCCGCCCAAGGGACAAACCCTAATCCCCTCATCCATCCTTAGCCTTGCCGCCCACTTATTAATCTCTATTTATAGAGTTGGGCTCAAGCCTTGATTTAATCTCCTCCATTGGTTCTAGGGATTCAATCTCAACCGTCAGATCTAGATATTTAATCTCAACCGTCGGATCTAGAGATTTACTCTCCACCTTTGGATCTTGAGTTTTGTTTCTATCCTTTGGATCTAAGCTTCATGAGGTGTTAATAGGCTACATTAGGGACCATGAAGAGGAGTTGGGTCTTGGCCACCCATGGATCAAGCCCACATAAAGTCCGATCCACTAATGATGATCCAATCCACTAAAGGTTCATCATTGATCTACCTCACCAACCCACATATGATAATATGTGCATCATATATTATTTGTACATTTTCTCCCCGTGTTTAAGATCTCGAATGTTCGTCGATTAATTAATTTACTGATCATTAATTAATCAACATCTAACTCCTTGAGTAGTACCACTCAACCTTTTCATCATGCCGGACCAAGTCTACCTACAGGGTTTACATGATGAATCTTATGAGCTCCTCAAGGGGACATCATCATCCTATTATATAGGACACGGTTTTCTCCTATAATCAACGACACACCATATAAATAATATCATCTCCCAACTTACCGATCCTATCGATTTAATCTATAAATCTCGCTCATTGGTAAATCAAAGAGATGACTACTAAGTATATGTGCCTGTTATTATATCGGGATTAAGAGCATGTACTAAATAATATCTGAGGTCCGATTCGTTTATGTAGTCATCAATAAATCGAATCACCTCTATGTCGGTCCTGCTCAATACACACAAAGTGCACTAGTGTGATTCTATGGTCAAGACAAACTAACACCAAATCACACTACAACCATTCCGATGGTTTGTCCAAAGCTATCTCGGTTGTCAGCCTTTACTTATACTTTATAAGGAGTCGATAACATGATCTCCCGTGTGACACCACACACCATGTCATCTACAATGTAACATATTAGACAATATGCAAACAATGATCATGTGATTCTTATTTCAAAAATAAAGATGTTCATAGAAAAGATAGACTTTTCAGTATACATCCCTACGCATTGGTGGCCGACGCCCATTGGAGTCTTTCCAGCTCTTGGCCGGCATCCAAAGTAGCTGCTCTCCTTCTCCTTGGCCGGTGGAAACAAGATTTAGGGCTTTCCCTTGGTGTCTTGGCTGGTTTCTATCATAATCTCCTCCTCCTTGTTGGCCATCGGTAAGGATTCTCCTTGTTGCTTGTTGGTTGGCTATAGGAAGGAGATGAGCCTTGTTTCTATTCTTCCTCTTGCTTTGAAAGGGCAAGGAAGGAAGATCGGTGATCTAGGAGCTTCAACTTTTGGTAGATCGTCGCCCACACGACGTCCGAAAGGAGGAAGGTCATACATTAGAAGATCGAGAGGTATATCGATTCTCTATTCTCTTTTGTAACATGTTTGTTTTTGTTTTTCAATTATGAGCATGATATATTCTATTTGTGGCTAAATAAAACTTGGATCCCGAACATAAACACGAAAGTCGGCGATCCGGACATCATCTATTCCGCGGCTACTCATAGAATAGAGGTTGGTCGCTTGAACAACAAGTTTATTCAAGTGACCTCTCTAAACGAATAGCACGACGATAACTTGGTTGTTTGGGCAATCCCTTTTGTCTAGGATTAAATTTTTTCTAATCCGAGGACATCGATGGGATCGCCATGAACAAACGACCGAGGTTATGTGGGAAGCGAAGTTTTCCCTCACGGATTGATCACAAAACCAACATTCCCAGCACCACATACAATATCCAGCTCGTCTAGAATAAGGTGGTACTGAGATTTATATTCCCAAGAACATAGTGGTGCTTGGATTTGATTTTCCAGCACCACGTACAATATTTAGTTCGCCTAGAAAAAGGTGATGCTGGGAATTATATTCCCAAGAACACATTGGTCCTTGGATTTGGATTCCCAGCACCACGTACAATATTCACCTCATTCAGAAAAAGGTGGTGTTGGGAATTATATTCCCAGGAACACTGTAGTCTTGGGATTGGAATTCCCAACACCACGTATAATATCTAGCTCGGCTAGAATAAGGTGGCGCTAGGAATTATATTCCCAGGAACACAGTGGTCATGGGATTTGGATTTCCCAGCACCACGTACAATATTCACCTCATTCAGAAAAAGATGGTGCTGGGAATTATATTTCCAGGAACACTGTGGTCCTGGGATTTGAATTCGGCCTCGTATAATATTTTCATTTTAGAATAAGGTGGTATTTGGGATTTGATTTCCACTACGTCTGATATTTAGTTACTAAAAGGTGGTCTTTGGGAATTATATTCCCAGGAACACAGTGGTCCTGGTATTTGGATTCCGAACACCATGTACAATATTCACCTCATTCAGAAAAAGATGGTGCTGGGAATTATATTCCCAAAAACATAGTGGTCCTAGGATTTGGATTCCCAGCACCATGTAAAATATTCACCTCATTCATAAAAAGGTGGTGCTTGGAATTATATTCTCAGGAACACTGTGGTCCTGGGATTTGAATTCCCAGCACCACGTACAAAATCTAGCTCAGCTAGAATAAGGTGGTGCTGGGATTTGAATTCTCAGGAATACAGTCGTCATGGGATTTGATTTCCCATCACCATGTACAATATTTGGTTCGCCTAGAAAAAATGGTGTTGGAAATTATATTCCCAGGAACACTGGTCCTGAGATTTGGATTCCCAGCACCACGCACAATGTATGCAAAATTATAGTCACAAGAAAATATACATTGTACAGATTGAAATCCCATCACAAAATTATAAAGTTGAAGTGGTTCGCATATTTAACAACGTGTAAATTTTTTATAATTGTGCATATACTACACAATTTGGATTTACACTTTGTATCTTGAGAATAACTTTTGCAGGCAGGCACCTTGGTGCAGTAAAAAATTTACAACTTTGTATACTATTACAATATATCCCAAATTATAGCACAGTCATATTTGCAAACAAAAGTGAGCTGCGCATTATTCTATTTCCCACCAAGAATCTAAAGCTCCTCTTACCTTGCTGTATGAATCTTTTAGGGTAACCAAAAAATACTCTCAATGTATCGGATTGTAAAAAATGCACAGTCATAGTTATAAAAAAATACAAATAATTAGTCCATTGCTAACTTATAAAATATGATATTTACAAAGAATATTAAATGTCTTACGAAGATCTTTGTTTGGAACCCTGCACTCGACGCATGGAAAAATTTGCATTATAAAATTTATCAGCTATGAAAGGATGCCATTTCTCATAATACGAAGGGTGGATCTTTTTAAAGAATTCAACCTACACCCAAAAAAATACTATCAATCCTCTATACACAAACGGTTTATTTAAGTAACATATAAATTAACATTGCTTACCATTTCTTCAAATTGAATAGTGTAAGCTTTCCTGATGGACAATGAGTTGTAGTGGATAAACTCTGCATTTTGCAAGTCCGCCACTAGTAGGTGGCAGTGGTCTTAACGGATTATTGGACAAAATATGTATCTGATTGGATCATCGCTTGGGGTTTTAAGAGTTTGCTGGAATGCTGGGCGTCCATTATATTAAACATACCCTGTGTATAAAAAAACTTGTCAAAACACTGAAGCTTTAAAGTTGATAATTCCATGCAAAAGGGGCAACAACTTATCGGGAATCCAGCCCCACAGAATATTAAGCTATAGTACACCTTATCAGTCTCCTTGCACTCATCAGCTAAGACTCAGAAATAAACACTGATGCAATTCCCATGTGTGAAAACATTCTAATTAAATATTGTAAGGAATGAGTCCATGTATAAGTTAATAACATCCGTCTTCCACACTTGTCCTGATACTGTCACACTACACAAGGAAAGGGTTATTAGCAACTCTCAAAACATAAGATTACTATTATAAAGTGTATGATCTTACTCCATTGTTTTTAGTTTCAATAAACACTCTTCGACTGCTGGATCCATCTTACTGGTGAATTCTTTATAAGCTTGCTTTATAAAAAAAAATAGTTAGAATAAAAATATTTTCTCTGACAAATGATACTGGACAAAATAACTTATGCTCACCTCCAATATCCTTCTCTCGACTTCTTTGAGTGGTTGTTGTTTGTCCACGGAGGCTTGTGTGGCAGTAGATAATATTTCAGGTTCACACTCCTCGGCAGTTGATTTCCTTTTTTTTATCCTGGACTGACTCCTATTCAAAATTTGCTTCTTCAGGAGCGATATTAAGGACTGATGAGAGATACTCAATAGCCTTGCTAGGGACTATTTGAGTTTCAACTCTCCTTCTTTTAGGAATGTTAGCAAACCATGCAGGAGGAATGCTTGTACTTGTAGAGGGTGATACACCATGAAGAGCCCTCTTCCGCACACAAACCTTACACCTAATGTATGCAATAGAAGGTTGTTGGGTCTGTGCAGCTTGTATGGGTTGTGATTGTAACCCCTCTACATCTCGGGATTGTAAATTCAGTTGAAGCTCTAATATTATGTCTTTTGCTTCTTTTCACAAATTATATTATCCCTTTCACTTATCTCATTGTCCTTCCTGCTTCTGACCTCCTCCAACTGTTGAAGAAGCTCCTATATTTTCTTTTTTTTTTCTTCGATGGTCGCATCTTTATGTAGGGAGGTGTTGTCCAAGGTAGTCCTTGCTTCAACTAGCTTGGTGCGTAGAGTTGAAACTAGTTCTGCATTCTCCTGACATACTAGACATGCATTTTCTCTTGCGTTAAGCTAAGTTTCAGGTTGAGGAGTTGAAGTACAAATCCTAGGTGGAGAAGTGTTCTGTATCAGATGCAGCTCTGACTGTGCTGGCATTAGATCAACAATTATTTTATCTGGTAGGAGACCATCTACCATCTTCTTAACAACCCTTACATTTGTGGAACTCCACCTCCATCTCAACATTCTTGGAAAAGCATGAGGGATGTGTGGAGGTATGATACACAAATGCTCACACATCCATACCTAGAATGGCAAAATTAGTTGTTAATAGACATATTGATCTATACTATTTGTGGAAAACATAAAATATATTCACATACAGCCAATAAGTGTGTGAAACCCTTAAGTATTGGTCTCGTAGATCCACCACCGACTTCTACTTTTGGTCGTAACGTCACTCTCATACCAATTGACTCCATTTGAGGAGTCATGCAGGTATAAAGTGCTTCGCACCAATTGTATCTGCCTAAGTTATCAAAATTGTCTACTCAATCTATAAGTGATCGCATAGGTATTCTAGGCTTACTACTTGTGGTAGTAAAAACACACAAGAGAAAAAAATATAAAATGAACAACTAACAATAAAAATTTTCAGATCCCAAATTATCTGGAGACCTAGAACTCTTCATTAATTCCTCTAGATGCTTGTTAGAGGAATCAGCTTCCACGAAATCTTGCAAATATAGCTGACTAGAGGGAGCTTCATTGTTCATAGGAACTACGAGTCCATCATCTGGTAGACCAAGGATGAGGGAGACATCATTCTTTATGAAATGTAATTTCTTGTCGTGGAATATAAAATATTTCTCCTTGCAGTCCCAATTATCAAACATATTTTGAACGAGGGGTCTGACATGGGCAATATCTGGAATGTCTAAAACCCACGTAAAATGGGAGCTCCAAATCAGTGTTACTTCTTCCCCAGTCGATGGCACACTTGCAAAAAATTTTTTAAAGTGTGAAACGTTGCTTTTCCAATTCATTCTCTTTGTTCTTCCTCACATCAATACAAGGGTTCTTCCAGAACTATCGCTTGATGTTTCAATAGTTGAAACCATCATGTCCTGAAAAACTACATTAAGTTATGAACTAAATGCATTGTAATAAGGCGAATTGAAACTAATACATGAAATTCATCACAAACATGTGTGCTGATAGAAACAAACGTTACCTCTGATCAATTGGATTTTTAAAACCCTAAACCCTATCAGGCTCGACTTAAAATGATATCGCTGATGAAAATGGAAAAACCCTAGATGGGATGCACCTTGAAATGCGACAAAGGTTATGGTCAATGAGAGAAGTTAAGTATTCTAGAAAACTTGTAACGCCGAAAATCTAAGCGTCAGCCAATTGGACAAGAGATAAATGAAATGTAGTCGTTTGAAATGCCATCGAGAGGTTTTATATTAACGAGTCGGGTACGGTGGGCCAAATTTTTATTATACTTTTGTAAAATTGATAAACATTCAATTAGGAAACTTGATATGTTGAGCATCCATTCGCTCCCCGATGCGCGTCGATGACGATCCTCGTCGGACATGTCGATCTCGCCGTGAAGGCGGTCCGGCCCGATTCGGTAAAATTGGTCGTTCGTGGTCGAGTCCGGTCGGATCGTGGCGAGTCGATCGATCGTGGTCGAAGCTGCGATCACGGCCGTGGTGCCGCCATCGTAATCGGCCGGGTTCGATCGAACTCGATGTCGATCGTATCCCGATCGATTGGATGGCGTTCGAAACGATCGTGATTATGGTGCTAGTGGGCGTCTGACTAAGCGGTCGCAATCGTGGCCGCCGGGCCGGGATCCGTCGACAATCGGCTGGATCCGTCGGCACCCGCGATCCGGTCGAATCTTGACCGATTCCGGCCGGATTGAGCCCAGATGGCGCGCCACTAGCGGCCATAATTGTATTGTTCGCCGTGTCTGGCGAAACGATCGGGATCCACTCAGACTTCGGTTTTGGCTAGAATCCGATCGGTTGGCGGTGAATCGCCGGCGAAGGGTGAAAATCACACGGAAAACACTGAGACACAGTCGCACACGACTCGCGCAGCATAAGATACGTAGCGTATTATTTTCCTTCAATTAGTTAGGCCATAAGTTTATAACGCCATAAGTTTCAGGCAACACACGATAATGCAAAATAGATCAACATTCATTGAGTTAGGCCAAGCAAAACAGATTTAGATATATATGACATAGACATTTAAGATGATCCAAATACAGATCTAAGAGAATCAAGGCTTGTTCCCCCACCTCGATCAAGTGCCCTCTCGTTCTGCCATCCATTTCTCCACCTATGCCAAAGCAGCGCGTACATTCTACTCATGCTGGAGCAGAACCTCCAAGCGTTGGGTGGCCTCCTCCCGGTCATGCCTCGCGCTCTCCAAGCGGCTTATCAGAATTGCACGCTGCTTCTCCAGTGTTGGGACGAAGCGGCGTTGAGTCGGAGGAGGGGCCAAGGAGCCCTCCTCAACGTTCGAGGAGGAAGAAGACTTCTCCCCAGGGTTGTGTTCGTCTCTGGAAGCCATGAAGGAGATGATCTATTACAAATGAAGGGGTTAAGAAGCTCCTCGATAATTTTTCACCTTATGTAGCCTAACGAAAATGAGTTAATGAGTAAAGCCAGAGGGTTGGTTTATGATATTCCCAAAACACACTTCCCGCATACTTTTGTGCCGATGTGTGGGAAATCAGCAAACATTGTGTTGTCAGCATTAATGCGAGAACAAAATTTGTCTGACTACAGCGTAAATTTAATACAACCACACACAAATTAATTGCAGTAAGTATTTGATAAATAAGGCGTCTAATATAAACATTGTTTCCTTTACAAATATTTACACAACCCTTTATTGATTAGGAATTAGTAGGCGGTGGCATTCTATGGGACCTCTATTATGGCTTGTTTGCATCTCGCATTTTTTCACCTTCGATATGTTTAGACTCATCGTGTCTTTTTCTTGACCCCTGAGGAGGTAGAACTCCAAAATTTTTGTCACCATTAGGCCAAAATTTCTTACTTCGACATGGGTAAATACGATCCATGTAAGTGGCCTCCCAAGTTTCTCTTAGAAAATAATGCTCACAATAATGGTATCGATCCATGTTCCGATATATGATGACTGTAATAGCATGCGAGCAAGGAATTCCTAATTTTTTAAACTCAAGTAGATCTGTTGCGCCTCTCGAATCAATGATATCTGAAGAAGCTATTATACATACTTCCATTTACATTTTGCAGTATGGGAATACTGAATATAATCGAGTTCTTTCTCTCCTTTCATCAATCTCTTTAATGGCATAAGGTGTTAGAAAACCTGACCTTTTTGAAGATTCTTCCCTTCGATTAAAGAACCATTGAGCAACCTTTCTTCTAGTATTGCTAATTAAACTGGTGATGGGGAGTTCACGTGTTTCCTTGAATAATACATTTAAACTCTCAGAACAATTAGTGGTTAACATTATGTACCTCCTCCCTGGAAAGTGTGCATTTGCCCATCTTTTTAGATCGATCTTTTGTAGCCACACATATGCATCCTTGTGTTTTTCATGGATGTTCTGCATTAATCGATCAAACTCAACCACAGTATTGGCTCTTGCTACTGCCTAAAATAAACCTAATGAAGATCTATCCCGGGTATCCATTACCATTTTACAAGACAAGTGATGGCAACATAAAGCATGATGGGCAGATGGATAGACTTTGTTAACTGCTGATATAAACCCCCGATGTCTATCCGTCTGATGCTCAGCGACTGCGGAAGGGCGAGGAATGTCTTTACGTGATCGAAAACCACTCTGGCGAATCCACATTCGACAAGGATTCCGAATCACGAATGGCGAGAATATTTGCATTCAATCAAAGCGGTTGCCGTTAGCACACACGGGATATTTGCGGTGATATGATATGTAGCATCAATTCAATTAGTTTTACATGAATAAGGCGTGAATACTCTTCCATAAGCACCGAATGCCCAAAAACATTTGAAATTGATTTTCACCATTTCTTAAGTACGGGATCTAACTCTTAACTCGTGAAAGTCGTTGGAAGATCGATATATGCGATCGAAATCACCAACTACTCTTTTAATGCTTTACATGCATCTTGTATGAAATGTGAACATCGAACCTAGCTTGAATTTCTCTTGAATTGAACTTGGTTTGTAATCATCAGTAAGTAGCGTCTTACAATCATTTCTTCTGAATGTGGATGTCTGAGCGTAGTGATCTGTTGTTTCCTAAGCGTATCGCGTTAAATCATGCTTTTTCGTATTTTGTGACGATTAACTCAGCGTCTCCACTTGCGACTAATCTCCGTGAATATGGTGATTGAACGAATAACTTTAATTATTAAGTGCAGTGTCAGTGGCTTGTATCAAGTATTTTAGCATCGCGTACCTTACTAGTATATCTTTAAACTCTTGTCGGGAGGAAAAACTTATCCGATTGAAAAATTCATTTAGATCGATGAGTGACAATTGTCGATTGTGTTATTCGTGGATTTAAAACATAGGGATCATCAAGATTAGGAACACTTCCTCTAAGTCATTTAGATCTTGATCTCGGGTTTAACTCACCTTCTTCACGTATTGGATATATCATTGACTAAGAATTCTTAGAAGGATTTGTATATTCTAATTACATCACTTGTATATCACTTAACTCCTCTTCACTCCAAGTTTCTTCAAAATATTCATCAACTACTTTAGTAGTAGTGACAAACTCTTCTTCAAGTGTGGAAGAAGTTTCTCTATTCATATCAGAGTGTCAATCGTTGGGAATTCTATTCGCCACATCAATAAACTGATATGAAGATGGAATATTACTTGAGGACACATTTATGGAGTCTTGATCATCTAACTCTCTATCCTTCAAATTTGATTCAATTGTTTCTAAAAATGAGAACACTTCATTAGGAAGCGGGTCGTCCCTGCAAAGGTTTTTAAAAACAAAACAATTATGTGTAGTGTGGTAATAATACTGGCATATAGGCTAAATTTTTTTAACTAGGGTCTAGAAGCCTAACGACAAGTGGAGGATGAGAGTTTAGGGTTAGGTTTCCCAATTATTCACTTCACTAACCTTCAATTTTGAGCTGGATAGGGCGGGCCATTAATGAGTTTTGACCGAAAGCCATTGATGGGCCTAGAGATGTTGAAATTAGGAACAGTTGACATGGAATGGAAGAGAAAGACATTTAGAAGGTTTATACGCAGAGGGCTACTTAGTTCCAACATTCCTGCTAGTAGTTATGGGTGCCTGCTGTTGGGGATCAATTGGCCGGCTAGAGGGGGGGTGAATAACCCTCTTACGATGGATGGCGTAATTTGCTCGTCTACAAAGAGATTAGCACAACGGAAACAACAAAGACAAGCAAATTAAACAAAGAGAAATACAAACAATACAAACACCGAGATTTAACGTGGTTCACGGCTACGCCACTAATCCACGATCCGATTCGTCCTCAATGAATCACTCTGCCAAAACCAATCCACTATTGGTCTCTCCTTTGCACCAAGCTAGGTGGAGGTAACCTTTACAATCAAGATCACTCTTCTTACAATAAGAATGAGGTAAAAACAAGTAAGAAGAGTGGGAAGATGTTTGTAGCACTTTGGGAGAAGATTAGAGTTGAAGCATTAACCTCCCAAAGCCCCATCCCCTTCCTTTTTATAGAGGAAGAGGGTTTCTTCCTGTTGACAGAGCGATCGTGATGTCCCAATCGATCGGTAGTCAGCGTGATTGCGATAATGGCCGCTTTCCACGTTGGATTTCATCCAACGGTACTGGCATCAGTCGACTGATATTACCATTAGTCGACTAATGCTCGATCAGTCGAGTGCTCCGCGAAGTCGACTACATTACGTGCGCCGTGCAGTCTTAACGATTATTGCCATTCCACGGAAGTCGTGACATCGACATCGATCATTGCCGATCCGTGGCGATCGCCAAGCACTAGACCCTAGTCTTAAACCAGTCAAACCAAGTTCGACTCAGAGCAATCGACTGCCAGTCCATGGCAGTCGACTGGTGTCGGGAAAGCTCATTCGACACTTATCCAAATGGCCAAGTTTCACCTAAGAGCTACCCCTTCCCGGGTTACATTCGCTCACTCTCATCCCTCGGAGTCTCTTGCCTTTGAAGTTCTCTTCGTTCGGCGCGTCCTGCGGCGTCGCGCGACTCTGCGATGCTCCTTCGGCGTCTCTTGCCTCGATCTACTTCCTCGCCATCCAACCTTCTCGTCCGGCGATCCCTCGGATGCTCCAAGCGCACGGCTTCCGCAAAGCAATCCTTCACTGACTCAAGGACCGAGTCATGAGATGTGAAACTCGTCATGGCTCCATGTGCGAATTACTAAGCCCTGCAAGACTCCAACGGACATATCAAATCACAATAACAACTTAACTTAAACCCTTTGCCACACACATCAAAACCTTATCATGGCAAGAGATTACCCTAACAATCTCCCCCTTTTTGATGTGTGACAATCCGTTTAAGTTAGGTAAAAACATTTGATAGAAATTTTTAAGGTAAGAAGGCATGTAAACATAAACATGATATAACAACATGCAACTCCCCCTTAATCTATGAAACTCCCCATATTTCTCCCTCTATCATAATTTACTTAAATATAATCATTTCTCCCCCTTTGACACCATCAAAAAGATTAATACTAAGTTATAAACTCATGACATCAAGTCTAATAGAAGGAAAATACAAAAAATTGGTTTAAAATCTGAATTTGGCCTTTAATGTTCTGGTTTTCAGGCCATCAGTCGACTGGTTCAGACTACCAGTCGACTGGCATGCGATTTTCAAAAATTTCTGATTTTCGGACCGAAATTCAGAAATGCATTAAAAATTCCAGAAAATTCGAAAAATCATGAAAGTTGGAGATCACATTTCTTTTAAGTATATCTATCAATGAAAAATAGTTTTTCATGAAAAATCATTATATTTTCTGAGATTTGCCAAAAATCCAAAAGCTTTAAAAACCACTAGGTTTTTGATCATTCTATGTCGAGTTTCTTACTAGTTTTGCGTCGATTGTTTGAAACATGAATACATAGATTTTAGGGTAAGAAATTGTTTTGAAAAACATATGAAATATCCAACCATGATCTTTGGGTAATATGTCTATGAATTAAACATAAGTCTTCCCCATGATTGGTCTATTATTGCTATTTTAATATCTTAAATGACCATATAAATGTCATAGCCATTAGTGGACATTTGTATCATCCTAACATCTCACTCATGCTAAGTTTTCAATCATGGTAGCCTATAGTGAGTGTGAGATGCATCCTAGAGGTATTTGTATATACTTAACCATTATATTAAATGCGATTATCGAGGTTAAGTATCATCCTAACAATCCTCGTGATCGTAAAGATATATATGACTTAATTTCACATTATGATCGTAAAACAAATGTATTCGTTGAATTGTTATCATCGTTAGGTATTATATCATGATAATAAGCAAGTATCACCTAAAGCGTGATTTAAGTCCTATTTCGTGGTTATGTGCGAATATCAAAATCATAAATCGTGATTGCAAATATACATGTGATTTCATTAAATATCATGATTTAAGCATTATCTATTTTTGGGCACATTATCATCACCCACTATTTCAAAAATGTTGTCGCCGTCCTAAGTCGACGAAAATAAGATATAGGTAAATTCCATTTGGTTGACTATCATAGGGTTTTCCTAACCCTTAAGGATTGATTTTGGAACCCAAAATAGGTTCTTTCCTATGAGGTTCACAAGATACTCCTTGGGGATTCATTTCTTAGCTATTACCTTCTTTTTATCTTGTCCCCTAGCAATTAAGCATTTATAGGCCTTTTCATTTTTATTTTCTTTATAACCTAGGCCTTTCTTATTAAAACTTGCTCTTTGGCTCCCAATTATCATGTTCAATGTATTTGAGCCAATAGTAAATTTTTCTAGGGCTTTGGTTAAATAATCTACCTTTTCCCTTAAAGCCCTATTTTCATCCATGCATGCATCACTAACATTAAATGGTATATATTCATGTGAGCGTCATCGTCGTAACAAGAAGAAACATTTTCATTTTCATTTAAGCATGCTTTTTCTAGTTTATTTTCTAAGTCCTTAATTTGATCTAGCATGCTCTTATTCTTTTTCTTAGCTCTAAATAAATCCATAGTAAGACTAGAAATCATGGAAACTATCTTATGGGGTGAAAGGTTAGTTACCATAGTTTCCATGTCCTCTTCTTCTTCGGATGAGGAGGTAGAGGAGGCTCCCCCTTCATTTGAGCTCTCTCCACTTAAGCTTGATTCTTCATTTTTGGTGGATGAGCGATCAGTCGTCAGGCCATGATCTGAGGTTGGAGTAGACTTGTTCCTCTTCTTCGGATGAAGATGAGGAAGGAAGATCATCCCATGTCTTTGCTTTGAACGTCTTGGCCTTCCCCTTTTCTTTAGCCTTCTTCTTCTTCCTTCTTTTTGCTCCCCTTTTTCTTCTTCTTTTCTTCCTTCTTCTTCCTTTCTTCTTTCCTCTTGTTTAGGAGAGGACAATTGTCCCTTGTGTGTCCCTCTCCTTGGCAATTGTAGCAAATAATTTTCCCTTTTGGTCTTTTATTCCTATTATTAGATTTATTAAATCTAAAACCTTTTAATGCACGCCTTACCCTCCTTACCATATATGCTTCTTCCGTGCTATCCATGGAAGAGGAAGATGCTTCATCGGAGGAGGAGGGAATCTCCATCTTCTTCTTCCCCTTGTTGGCCATTAAGGCTACTCCTCTTGAAGGTTGGATTCTAGGCTCTTACTATTCCTTGAGTCTTGTTTGAAGCTCCGTTGTTGAGAAGAACTCCTCCAAGGTGCTCATTCTAAATTCTTGAAATATAGAAGGAGTCCACCGTGGAGCTCCACTGAGGACACGGAAGGCATCTATAGCCTTCGTGACCATATCCGGTTTGATAGCTTCTCACCTACACGACCGGTTATAATTTCCTTGAAAGCGAGAATGTAATGAAAGTACTTTTCTCCTTTTACAGTTTAATGTTGTTGAGTTGGGGCGGAAGACATCTCTCCTTGCTAGCTTGGCCTCGGATGTGCCTTCGTGGAGTTCTGAGCTTCTTCCACATCTCTTTGCGCTAGCAATCTCGATCACGGTTGATCTCTTGTTGAGGGAGCACATTGAGAAGATGATGTTTTGCCTTTGAGTTTGCAAGGTGCTCCCCTCTTTTCTTCTTAGTCCATCGTGATTTTTCGATTGGTTCACCCCTTTCATCCCTAGGCAACTCGAAACTATTTTCCATTATAAGCATAATATCAAAATCGGTCTCGAAGAATACCTCCATTCGCTTCTTCCACCAAGCGAATTCCCCTTCGAACTTTAGCGGATGAATGTTCGAGCCGGCCATCTTTTGATGAAGTGCTTGTTGCGACAGTTATTCCTCGATAAGCGACTTGGCTCTAATACCACTTGTTGGGGATCAATTGGCCGGTTAAAGAGGGGTGAATAGCCCTCTTACGATGGATGGCGTAATTTGCTCGTCTACAAAGAGATTAGCGCAACGGAAACAACAAAGACAAGAAAATTAAACAAAGAGAAATACAAACACCGAGATTTAACGTGGTTCACGGCTACGCCGCTAATCCACGACCCGATTCGTTCTCGGTGAATCACTCCGCCAAAACCAATCCACTATTGGTCTCTCCTTTGCACCAAGCTAGGTGGAGGTAACCTTTACAATCAAGATCACTCTTCTTACAATAAAAATGAGGTAAAAACAAGTAAGAAGAGTGGGAAGATGTTTGTAGCACTTTGGGAGAAGATTAGAGTTGAAGCATTAACCTCCCAAAGCCCCATCCCCTTCCTTTTTATAGAGGAAGAGGGTTTCTTCTCATTGACACGGGAAGCGGATCGGTGATGTCCCAATCGATCGGCCGTCTGGCCGTTGCCCGATAACGGCCGCTTTCCACGCGTTGGATTTCATCCAGATGCACGCATCGATCGGTGATATTACCATCGATCGTGATGCTCGATCGTCGAGTGCTCGCAGTCGACTACGTTACGTACTGTGCGATCTTGTGATCGGGGCATTCACTGGCGATCGGCCCGGCGTCGACGTCGGATCGATCATTGCCGATCCATGTGATCGGCGCGGCTCTTAGAACCTAGTCTTAAACGGTCGAGCAAGAGTTCGACTCGGAGCGATCATGCCCGATCCACGGCGATCATTCGTCGAAAACTCATCCGACACTTAACGAATAGCAAGTTTCACCTAAGAGCTACCCTTCGGGTTCGTTCGCTCGCTCTCTCGTCCCTCGAGTCCTCGCCTTGAGCTCTCTTCGTTCGCGGCCGTGTCCTCAGCGCGTCGGTATGCTGACTCTCTGATGCTCGCCGTGTCTCTTACCTCGAGTCTGCTTCCTCGGCCATCGAGCTTCGTCCGCGGTCCCTCGGATGCTCGCAGCACCGGCTTCATGAAGCAATCCTTCACCGACTCAAGGACCGAGTCATGAGATGTGAAACTCGCCATGGCTCCATGTGCGAATTACTAAGTCCTGCAAGACTCTAACGCACATATCAAATCACAATAACAACCTAACTTAAACCCTTTGCCACACACATCAAAACCTTATCATGACAAGAAATTACCCTAACACCTGCCAATTGGTACACTCGTCTGAATGTTGGAACGGAGCATGAATGTTTAGAACTACAATTTGGGAGCCTAAGGAAAGGTGGAGGATGATAGTTTAGGTCACGCTTACACTCCACTCACCTAGAGGACTTTATTTATCTCCGATATAAAATGCCAGGATCACCATTTATCTTGGCCAGGTTCCATCTCCATGGTGCTGGGAGTTTTAATCCCAGGACAACGGTGGTGCTGGAATATAAATTCCCAACACCATAGTGTTGTTGGGAGTTTGAATCCCAGGACCATGGTGGACCACGGTGGTGCTCGGATATAAATTCCCAACACCACCATTTATCTTGATCAGTTTAAATTCCATGGTGATGGGAGTCTTAATCGCGAACCAGCGGTGTTCTTTGGATTTTGATTCTAGCACCACCTTCGTCTTAGCGATGTAAATCTCCACAGTCACAGGAATGTAATTACATTCGGCGCAGTCAATATTCTTTGGGAGTTTGAATCCCGGGACGCGGTGGTCTTTGGTATATAAATTGACACCGGCTATTTATCTCATTTAGTTGATTTTAAGTAGTGCTGGGAGTCTTAATCGCGGGACGCGATATTCTTGGAGTTTGATTCCGGCACCACCTTTCATCATCGACCCTTAAATCTCACAGTCTTTGGGAATGTAATTCCCGACACCGTATCTTGGGAGTTTGAATCCCGAACCGTTGTGATCTTTGGGATATAAATTCTCGGCACCACCGTTATCTCGACTAGTTGAATTCCGTAGTCTTTGGGAGTTTTAATCGCGAGGACGCGATGTTCTTTGGGGTTTGATTCCCACCACCTTTCATCTCGTGACTTAAATCTCACACGGTCTTTGAATTACATTCCCAACAACATGATGTTGCTGGGAGTTTGAATCTCATAACCCCGGTAGTGTTGGGATATAAATTCCCAGCACCACCATTTATCTCGACTAGTTCAATTTCCATGATGCTAGGAGTATTAATCATGAACCACGGTGTTCTTTGGGGTTTGATTCAATCACCTTCATTCGTGACTTAAATCTCGTTCCGTACGTGGTGTTCTTTAGGAGTTTGAATCTCGGGACGCGGTGGTCTTTGGGATATAAATTCCCAACACCATCATTTATCTCGACCAGTTCAATTCCATGGTGCTGGGAGTTTTAATCATAGGACCACAGTGTTGCTGGGGTTTTAATTCCTAGCACCACCTTTTATCCCGAACTTCTTGAACCTCAATGGTGCTGGGAGTTTTAATCTCAGGACCACGGTGGTGAGGGAATTTAAATTCCCAGCACCACCTTTTATCCCGAATTGCTTGAACCTCAATGGTGCTAGGAATTTGAGGTCCATCACTTTTATCCGAGCCCTTGATCTCCACGGTCACGGGATTTTAATTTTAAGGGGAGCGGTGGTCTTTGGAAATTTCATTCCTAGCACCACCTACTATCTTGGATAGATTCAATCTCCTAGTGTTAGGAATATCAATCAGGGAACTTCAGTAGTCCTGAGATTTATTTCAAAGCATCACCTTTTAAGTTAGGTAGAATTTATTTAGGTGGCGACAAAACTTTGTTATGAACCTCCTACATCGCAATTATGGGTGCATGGAAAACTTGGTTATACAACCTCCTACAATGCATTTATTAATCTAATAGCAGTCTCAAGTATTAAAACACATACATACATGATAATACTATTGAAGCAAGCAGTGAATGAGTTGCGCCAACTTCTGGAAACCCTACCCAGATATTCTTTGGAGAAGTGATGTAGTCATTGACAATATCTAGACTTTCAGAGTTTCTACTAGCGTTTCATCAAAAATGTTTCGCTCAGTTGGTTTGCGAAATAAACCTACGTGTGGTGCTCTTCAACAGTATGGAAATCAAGGGGCTCCCACGCAGGTGGAAGTGACGTTTAGATTGCTCGGGATTTCGAGTTGTGGCTCGGATGCCTACAAATTCTCTCTCAGCATTAAATTGTAAGTCTATTTCGCGGGAGGGATAAAAGGGGAATTAGGTGAATGATTTGGTAAATATGAAAGTATGGTGCGTTGTTTGGGAAAATCTAAACTTCACGTGCGTTGTTTGAGAAATTATCGTATGAGTTATCATAATATTTTAGAGTGTCATTATATCTTTAAATTGTGAAACTTTTGATGTTAGCATTGTTATTGTATAATGACATTATAAAATGTCAAGAATGAGAGAAGGGTCTAATACGACATCACTTTATAGGGTATTTTTCAATGATGTCACTAAAATGATAGTCTCATCAAAAATATATTATATGGACATTTATGAGTTTCAGCAAAGACCATTATTCTTGTAGTGGCCCATGCCAATTGACATGGGTGAGTCACTCTACAGACATCTCGAATTTAAAGGATCGACACATTCATGATTTCTCTCCGAAACCATTCCATTCAACTTTCAGAACCATAGAACTCGTTCTCTTGTTCAGCGATCCTTCTTCTCTGACCCTTTTGTGTCTTGAAGCTTTCCTAGCCCAAATACATGTTAGAGTAGGTGCCCTACAAGCCAGCTTTTGGATAGGGCTTTGGTGACACACATGTTAAGACATCCTCTATTTTAATATAATTTAATTCAATTTGACATTTACTTTATCTTAATACTCATGCTAGATGCATAGATAAAGCCCTTGAATATATTATAGTGAGATGTGGTGGTACATATGATGACCATCATGAAATACATCAATATTCACTGTATATTCTAAACATGTTCCTAGTCAATTGGGTCGCCAAATAAATAAGGATAAAAGGTCGCTCGAGCTAGAGACTAGCATATGTGATGTAGTGCACTAGATTTCATTAGTAAGGAATAGAGATGTTCAAGCATACAGATGTCATATAATGAGTTCATCGAACTACCCTCACTCGAACTTACCAAGTGGTTATCATTTATCGAGTGGATAAGTCCTTGATTGTGGTTGTACACTAGTAGTCCTTATGACCCGTGAAAACACTAAGACTCTATATGCTGGGATTGTGCTTTGACTCATTTATGTTAGTGCCTATAAGAATCATATATCTCTACAATAACATGATATTGTCCACTTTGGGCCTAATCCCTCATAGTTTTGTTTTTGAGTTTTACCCAAAAGGCCTCATACCAATGGAGATATCTTTTCATCTTATAAGCACATGATCTTTTCCATGTCTTACAAATGTGAGACTTTGATTGTGTTGGGAGGGAAAACTTCGCTTCCCACCCTTGACTTAGTCGACTTGTTACGTGGCGATCCCTTACGTCCGGAAAAAAATTTATCCTTGAGAGGATTGCCCAGCAACCTTGTTGTAAATCGTCGTCTTTATTCGATTAAAGTAGTCTCTTGAACAAACTTGTTGTTCAAGCGACCAACCTCTATTTCACGTATAGCCGCGGAATAGAGGATGTACGGATCGTTGGCTTTTGTGTTTATGTTCGGGGTCCAAGTTATATTTAGCCACAAAATAAAATATATATCATGCATATAATTGAAAAGCAAATATAAACATGTAAGAAATGAAAATAGAGAATCGATATACCTCTCGATCATCTATTGTATAACCTTCCTTTTTTCGGACGTCGTGTGGGCGATGATCTACCAAAAGTTAAAGCTCCTAGATCACCAATCTTCCTTCCTTGCTCGTTCCGAGCAAGAGGAAGAATAGAAACAAGACTCTTCTCCTTCCTTTGCTTGATCAATGACAAGCGAAGCAAGTTGCTTGCCCGACAACAAGGAGAAAAAGAAAAGATGAATGTCGATAGCTCGAGGAGGACCACAAGCCTTGGTTCCAGGCGAGGAGAAGAGATTGAGGAGTTTTGTTGGGTTTTAGGCCTGGCGTGTGTGTGTTCGATCGTGTTTTGTAAACATGAAGCGCGTGAGCGATAAAATTAATAAATCTACCTTTATTACAACACGCACATCGCGCATGTATAGTACAGCGTGTGTAGACATAGCGTAAATTTAAATTTGCGATAAAGAAAATTTAACTCGTTATACCTTTACATTATGGCGTGTAGCGGGAAACGGCGTCAGCCGGAGCGATCCTCGCTAGAATCGTCTCTATCCGTATCCGCCGAGTATCCTCACGAATAACCGGCTAAGCCACGAGCCGTCTTCCGTGCGGGTTACTAGCCTGCGTGTTGAAGGCGGCGTGATCGAGAGATGATCGCGATCGAATCGCGGTCGGATCGAAGCGAGTCCTCAGCTTCGCTTCTCAGGAGAGGTATTCGTCGATCGATTGGCCGAATCGCCCGTCCTCCGCCTCGAGAGGATTACGGAGATCGAATCCCGGTAAGTTAGCCATTGTCCGGGCTCTGCAGTCGTCGAATGGCAGCCGGCGAGAGGAGAACAAGCTGTCAGAGCGGGACGGCTTTGGTGGAAGAGATAGGCGCGAGGGCGACGAGGAAGATAAAGCTCACCTTGATGCGAACTAAAGGAGATCAGGAGGTCATGGGAGGATCACCGGCCGAAGCTTGGGCCGCCTTGACTTGGGCCAGCGTCGCGAGAGGTTTGAGGGGATGAGGTGGGCGGCTGACTTGAGCTAGGGTTTTTGGATTAGGGCTTAATTATCCCTTAAGCCCTCTTGTATAGAGAACTAATTCTCTTAATGGTTATTGGATCATAACCATTAGGCCCGTTAACCCGCTCCATTAAGATAAGTTAAAATAAACCAAACCATGATGGTTTATTTTAAGTTAAAACGAACCAAGACGACTTTTGGTTCGTTCGTTTAAAATAAACGAATCCTTTGGTTTATTCTCCTCCGTTGGATTAGAACGAACCATTTTGGTT